>JAJHSJ010000011.1:31632008-31676817 GCA_021015155.1 Magnolia officinalis | reverse complement strand
AATCAAAAGAATCACTTGAAAGTATGTAGATCTCTAATTCCTTCTCTTCTTACTCAAGAAACTCAGACCATGGGTTAGGGAAAGCTACACCTTAGGCTAGGGACAATAAAGCGCTCACACACTAGGTCTGGAAAGACTATCTCTAATTCCTTCTCTTCTTACTCAAGAAACTCAGACCATGGGTTAGGGAAAGCTATACCTTAGGCTAGGGACAATAAAGCAGCTCACACACTAGGTCTGGAAAGACTCCTACATGAAAAATATGAGTATCGATCGACTAAGGACACCAAGGCTGGTATAAGGAATATGCACAAGCTTGGCAACAACTTTTTTATGCTATGAGGAATTAAGAGAGAGGCTTGAACTCTAAATAACATGCTTTTTAGTAACTCTGGCTTCAAGGTGTAGCTTATAGAGATAATCCAAAGGAATCACGATGATTTTTCTTCATGTCAGAGTTGGGCACTTCAACTTGGTCACCTGAAATATTAGCTTAAAGAAGTCTTGTCAAAACCAAGATAAATGGAAAAAAAAAAAAAAAAAAAAAAAAAAAAAAAAAAAAAGGGAAAGGGGTATGCATTTCCCTCCATCCTTCGCGATAATACCCTAACTTGCTTTAAGAAAGGGAGGGGAAAAACAAAGAACACCAATCCTGAAATTGGATAGAGGAGCACAATAAATTGCATTACTTTTTTTTTTTTTAACAGTATGCAAGATGGTAGGGGGAATATTCCAATAAGCGGCAATAATAGTAGGCAAATCACTAACAACCCTCTAAGCGATAATACGCTTCATATTATCTTTAAAAATAGATTTAAGTTGAATTTCCTTACAAACTATTTTTTTCCTTTGCCCATCCCTCTGCCTTTGTTACCAGCAGGGTTACTTATCCTTTTGAGGTAACTATTTCTGCCATCACGATCGCTGTCCCTTTTCCACTTGTGAGAAATGGACTTGGCACTAGAGGAGCCATCATCTAGCTACTCTACATGCCTCTTTAATTTGACATATCATATTATTGTACTTGTAGAGAACTAATTGTGTTAGCAACTTCTACTCATTTTATTTGAGTTTACTTATATTGTAGTTACCAATGAACCTATCATACATAGGTGTTAATGACATGAGGATAACATTTATAATGGTATCATCCCCTTTGCATGTCTAATGGTCTTAAGCTCATTGGCAATCTCTACTATTTTCATTACATGCTCACTTACTTATGCGCCCTACTCGAGTTTCATGTTGTAAAGTTTTTACTTGAGGGCTTGGACTTGAGCATCAATTTGGGCACCAAACATTCCCATCAGGTGTACATAAATGTCCCTGGCATTGATCATGTTCTGCAGCTGGTTGCAGAGTATATCTATTATGGAGGCCATAATGTACACTTTGGCTGGCTTATGAATAACATACAATACTCCAAGATGAGTACTAACTCAAGCTTCTGGGACCAATTAATGAAGTTCTTCTTAGCAAGCTTCTTAGATGCAACAATCTTGGATATTGCATTGAGTTTTGACATATTTTTATATGAACATCTAAGCCTTATAAATTATCCATGTGTCTCTTTCATTTTTTTTATTTTTTATTTTTGCAAAAAATAAGTATGTTTTTAGGCACATAGACTCAGAGTCATTCTAGTCATGTTCCCAACACAATTGATGACTCTCACTACACTACATAGTTATATCTCAGAATAATCATCCATCCACATGCTATGATTCCATATAAAACATGCAACAAGGCAGTGTGCCAATACAATGCCCATCATGAAATACAACACAATCATATTTCAGAATAAATCAACATGTACCATAATCATATTCACAATCTGCAAGGCTTTTGTTCAAATTTCATTGTCCTCCCTCACACATTGCGTAATACACCTAAAAATGTGATTGGGGCACCTTTGACATTTGTGAGGCCTCATAATACAACTTAAATAAACATTTACGGGACTACAATGCTAGGGTCTCAAATAACATGCACAATTATGAGCGAACCTAATAAAAGCACATAATTAGGCCTCCCACTATTCAATTTAGACCAACAATAATGTTCAACATTCAGTTCCAGATAGATCTAATCATCGACAAAACTAATTATAGTAAGTCAGACACACACCCTCCAATGGCATTCTTACATGAACTAAATCTTCCCTGTACATTTTCAGGTCAAATGGACCTTTAGTTGGCGAGATCTAGTCTGATCTAGTTCTAGTGCGTGGTCACCGTCTAATTATACAAGCTCCACTAAGAAACAAGCTATTAGGCATCCACGATATGTAGTTTTCAGAGCTAGATCATCATCCCATTGACTTACATTGCATGACCAAGCTTGTGACTATGTGATCAAATGAAAATTTAACTTGATCAATCAAGATAACATAATCATGTGGGCATGCTCGTTATAAGGAGGGCCCCACACAATCATCACAAGCCATACATGTTGCGCCACCATCCATCTAGGATGGGTGGGCCCCACATGCCACAAGAGTGGACATGCAATTGATACCATGATCACGGATCACAAGATCATGTCCAAATCAAGCTTATCATCAAGTGTACGGTTAAAATCTTGCTACACAATGTCTATGATTTATTTTATTAGATATCCATAATTAGACCATCTTTTGATCAATATGAGCCAATGGACATTTTAAAGTACGTGACTTGGGCTAGGTAGCAAAATTATCAAAATAGTCTCACGTGTCATCGAGATCCCTGTTCATGAATTCTCCATTGCACATCATCTTTACGAATTAGAGCATGGGCGAAGTCATTCTATCATAGAAAAAGCTTATGACCCGCCAAATTTCGTAGCCATGATGTGGCCAAGCACTTAGAAGATCCTTAAACCTCTCCCAGCATTGGAAGAAAGTTTCTTCCTCTTTCTACGATAATTTTATGATGACCCTTCTAAGATCGTTAGTCTTATGAACTAGGAATAACTTTTTAAGGAACTCTCGGGTCATCTCATCCTATGTCCCAATTGATTTCGGTTTTAAGGAATGAAACTATGACTTGGCCTTCTCATTCAATGAAAAATGGAGCAATTTTAATATTAGGGTATCATCTGACACCTCGTTAAAGTATAAGGTCGCTGCAATCTCATCAAACTCCTTGAGATGTAGGTATGGACTCTCAGAATCTAGTTCATGAAATTTCAGAAGTAGTTGAATCACTCTCAATTTAAAATCCACATTTCTTGCATATGTGGAAATATCATGTAGGAAAGTGTGCTCGTCCTAGCTGGTTGTAAATAATCACATAGGGTTCTAGCTGAAGGACCATTATGCACATCGTTCTCATCCTGTTGTTCATCGGCATGACGATGAGGTTAATTCTTAGTCATATTCTTAGCTAATTAAGAGGATCTTAGATGTTGTCTAATCCGGCGATGGAACACCCAGATCTATAGCTCAAGTGGTAGACCGAGTGACAGATACCTAGTTTCAACACTGAGGTCTTGGTATCGATTCCCTAGAGGGGGTGGCTAACAATGAAGTGTGAACTAACAGTGGGTGTACTAACAAGCTAACAAAAAATAAAAATAAATAAATAAATAAATCCGGTGATGGATAGGCAATCCTTCAACTAGTCCTCACTCACTTAAGAGATGAAGCGTATTGTCACGAACCTACTTAGGCATGAACCACTCACAAATATAATTCTAAACCTAAACCTACTTCTATTAAAAAAAAAAAAACTTTTATAGCAAAATAAGAAATCTAAAACAAACTAAATCAAGAGGGTTGGAAGGATAGTACTAAATTGACAATCTTAGGTTAGATTCTGCGAAACAAATGTACAATGTTAGTATCTAAATTCTTAGAAAAACCTAATATAGAAATGTAAAGAAAACTAATCCTAATCTTACACTAATTATAACCCTAGGTATTTCAGAAAAAAATGCAGTTGAAGTTCCCCATCAATGGCACCAAAAACCTGTTGACCAAACCCTAAGTGTAGGGTTGTGATGTAGTTTTAATTGGTGAGACCGAGGTCGGACCCACAAAGACTTATATTTATACATTTTTTAGTACTTCTAGAAATAGAATTAGAACTAAAACTAACTTATGGAATTGGGTTATAAGAAGCAATGATTGAAATTGAGTATTGTAAAGAATAAATCAATAAAGTAAAACACCATATAGCGCCAATGATTCATTTCTAGTCAATCTTAATGTCTAATTCACTTGATTCAATTAGATAACTCAACTGGAATCGAATTTCTATCCTATCTAACCGGATAATAAAGTGGTTAAATCATCATTCATAAACCAAAATAGATTTGAACTTTAATTGATTTCGTTTCTACATAAGATACTAAAGTATTGATTGTAGGGAATTCAAAGCATATATCGTGTCTTTATTTTATGATATATAAATGAATTTTACATATCAATCCCTTGTAAAATAAATAAGAAATCATTCTTAGCCTTCCTAAGCATCCAAAGTGTCTAGAGTCAACAATGGATCAAAGAAAACTAAAAATAAATCTTCACTCAATGAATTGTTCAACATTCAAACTAAATACTTGAATCAAAGTAAACTTAAAAATTCAAAAACCACTATAAGCTTCACTTCTTAGCCCTACCTAAGAGATTTAACCAACCGTAAACATGATTGAACTAAAATTTAAGAAAAACATGAAAAAGAACTTAGAACCAAAAGATTGGCAAAGAAGAACGGTTTTATAGATGCTCAGTAACTCCTTGCTTTCTCTCCCAAACTCTAAATTGTACTTAGAAGACCCTAAATCACCACCTTAAATAGAATTGATTCATACCGACTTCGAACTGACTTTAGATTTAGCAACTGCATGCACTGTAGATGGGTCTTCAATTACATCGAACTCCCCTCGAAAACCTGTAGATGGCATCGAAGATCTCCTCGAGGGATCAAGTAGGAACATGAAAACTATCTAGCAACGGTTTTTCAAATTTCAGAAGTCCGTCGATGGCATTGAGTAGGAACATAGGTTTTTATCTAACAAATGTCTAGAATTTCTTGATTTATACTCGATGGAATCGATCTCCTATCGAAGTTTACTTGATGGCATTGAAGATCGAACTTCTTCTGTTTGCAACTTTACTTCGAATCTTTGATTTTTTTTCTTTTTTACACTTGGTTCCCTTGATCATCTGGTACTTCAAATCCTTTTTCATGACATTGGAATCTTCAATTCTTCCTTATGTCTTCTTTTGAGCTCTAATTCGAACACTTTAAGCATTTTTTCATCATTGGGTCCCGAATCACCTTGCATGCATGAAACACACATAAGTATATCAAATTAACACTTAAATTCATGAAATGCGAATGTAGTTGAGAGAATAAATTAATATGCAATATTTAAGTCTAAACACAACTATTTTTTTTAAAGATTAGTATTTATAAATTAACTTGAGAAGTTTGTATGTTAGCTAAGTACTCTGTGTCAAGAGTCAACTCTATTCGGATTGGTCGTGTGAACAAGTACAACAAAGCTTAGGTTATTGAGTTGTAGTAAGATGGTGTTCAAACACCCATGAGAGGAAAACTTTATTCCAACTAGTCCAAGGACCATGATTCATTGGATCATGGTTGATCATTTTGGTAATAGAAACACAAGCAATATGGACATGGCCTTGAGTTCTCTTTTATGATGTGGTTAGGTGCAATGTGGTCTTCCTAAGTCCATGCAACTCACAGTGTGCAACCATTAGTGGGTAAGCCTGAGCACATTTTCTACCTCTCGTGCTCTCTCCCCTTCTTGGTTTCAAATTAGGGAGAGAGAGAGAGGAGAGAGAGAGAGAAGAGAGGAGAGAGAGAGAGAGAGAGAGAGAGAGACTTAAGAGTATAAGGGATGAAGGATGAAGCCTTATCATTATCCCTATAACTCCCTCCTCCTTAACAATATCACTAATCACTTTATTAAGAGTAAAAAAATTTCCTTGTAAATCATATGTGAGTACCCCTTTCAAAGGGATGAGAGAAGAGAGAGAGAGAGAGAGAGAGAGAGAGAGAGAGAGAGAGAGATTGGGCCATACATATGCTGAGATCTTGGTATTAGCTATCCTAATTGGGAATCAGAGGTGGAGTTCTATCCTCTCTCCATCACAATAGATAAGACAAACATCTTAAAAAAGATATCTTCAGTTTTGTGGTACATGTTCATCTAGAGTCAATCAAGCCTATTAATGACTTGAATGTGAGAAATCGATGGCATAATGATGACGGATTAACTCTAAATGTTGGCAACTATAATAAGTAGTCACCTTAGAAGTACTCTTTAAGTAATGAATGATCCACTTCACAATGGTCCAATGATCTCTACCCAATTTTACCATGTATTTACTAACTGCTCCCACTGCTTACGTAATGTCTGACTTGGTGCACAATATGGCAAACATAAGATTCCTTACCGCCATGAATATGGTACTTGAGATATATCCGTTTTTTTCCATTTCTATGTTAAGACACTAATTTGAAGATAACTTGCAGCTAATAAGGAATGAAGCACTGATTGGGTTAGAATTTTACATCTTAAAATTGTGCAGAACTCTTTCAACATTACCCTTTTGGGTTATCCAGACTTTTATGTTCTTCTTATCTCTAAATACGATATGTATCATCTATGCTGAAGGTAAAAGAAATTTTAGTGTTTGCTTCTCATTACTCCACGTCATTTCAGATGACTCTAGCTCACAAAATAAGCCGAATTTCTCTGTCACAAATAAGTTGCATGCTACACAATACAACTTTTAATGTGTGGAACTTTTCTAGGCCCCATGATGATTTGTGTATTAGATTCACACTTTCCATCAATTTTTCTAGATAATTCTAGAGCATGAGCCCAAAAATGAGGTACATTCAAAGCTCAAGTAGACCACACCACAAAAGGCAGTGGGGATCGAACAAACTACCACTAAAACCTTCCTAGGGCCAGCCATGAGGCGTATCTTCTATCTAAACTTGTACATAATGTCACACATAAAACACAAATATCAGCTTGATCAAAGCCTTCTGTGTCCCCAAGAGGGTTTCAACTATAGCGTCAAGTCAATTCCTATTGTTTCCTGTAATGTGGCCCACTTGAGCATTAGATATGTCTTGTTTTAGGGATCATAATGATCTGAAAAATGGATGGATAGCGTGGATCTAAGAAATGCATTATCACGGGGCCCAAGTAAATTTCATACCTCAAGAAATTGCATTGCTTGCTGTGTGGTGCGACACATTCCATGGAGAGAAGAAAATTGGACATGTAGACATATGGAAATGGGCCCATCATGATGTATGTATCAGATCCACACTGTCCATCCATTTTTTTCATACCCTTTTAGAGCATGTGATAAAAAAAGAGATGCAGATCCAAGGCTCAAGTAGGCAATACTATATGCAAGAGTTGGAATTGGTCACCCATCGTTGAAAAATTCTTGAGGTCACAAAGGGCTATGATCAAGCTGATATTTGTGTTTTCCCTTCATCCAAGTCCGTGTAACCTTATGAAGAGGTTAGATGGAAAATAAACCTCACTGTAGATCCTTTGGAAGGTTTCAATGGTAATTGTTCAATCCCCACTGCTTTCTATGTTGTAGTCTACTTGAGCTTTGGATGTGCCTTATGTTTTTGAGCTCATGCTCTGGAATGATCTCAAAAAATAAATTAATGGACCGTATGAATCTAACACATAAGTCATAGTGAAGCTTAAAAAAGTTCCAAACATTAAAAGTTGGGGATGTGTAGAATGCAATCTCTTGAGGAGAGAAAATTGCAGTGTTTTGTGATCCTTGACAATGTGGCTGAATTTTCGCGTGCCTTTGTCACAGACATCCGAACTCAACCAGGACAAAAAAAAAAAAAAAAAAAAAAAAAAAAAAAAAAAAAAAAAAAAGAAGAAGAAGAAGATCGATGTAAGTAGTGGGGCCCACCCAACAATTCCATATGCATAACCAAAAGAGGATCTGCGAGCATCTGTCAACGTTTTCCTTGTGTGATATGCCTGGGGTAATTTTTTACTATAAATGTGACCTTCCATCCACCATCCTTTTTTCGACCCTAATAAAACTTACTTATCAATCTAGACCTCTACTCGTACGAACAACCCAATAAAGACGAAAATACCTATATTTTTTCAGCTGTTTTTACTTAAAAATTAAGAGTATTTTTGTCCAAAATCCTATTTCCATATCTGAAAAATCTACTTTCGTCGCATAAGTTTTCAGCCATTTAAAAAAAAAAAAAAAAAACCATAAAAAGTAAACGTCTACTGTACTAATTTTTTTCATATGCCCGTATAGATATATCCAGAGCCATATCGGCATCCCAGCAAGGAATTATACCCCTATCACAATCAATAGAATTTGACTGACCATAAATAAACAGCAGCATCCATATACATCAATCGAGGCCTATTGTGCATAAAGCATATATCCCAAAACTCCACTAATTACACAAATTGCAATTGTTGACCACCAACGACTTTTTGGCCGTACATTTGCTGACCACCACCTATTGAGCGGTCGGGATAATCAGATCAAAGCGGTTATGTTTACGTCGTTGCACCGTGGGCCCCGCAATTTATTAAGATGGTTTTTGATGAGGTACCTAAGTGCAACGTGTACACATCAATACGTGTGGCTGACAATGATCCACGATGCCAGCGACTGCATCGCATTATTTATCATCTTAAATGCTGCTCGCTCCATCGAGATTTACCAAGGCCACACGCGGTTCATGTACACGCTGCACATCTGTCCTTGTGGAACATGGGTGTAAGATGATCCAATACATCCAGCAGAGTGGTGCCGCTAGTTGGATTCCCTAGCCCAAGAATCAGGTCGGTCCACGCAATTCAAGTGGTCTTAAATTAAGTGAAAAAAAAAAAAAAAAAAAAAAGCAAAAACTATTTAACCTGTCAACCTATTTTAATAACATGGTACTACTGCTGAGTGGACGACCTTTATCTTAATTGGGTAATGAGAAATAGAGGTGAGGCTGACCTGACAGATGGCTTGGATATCGTACCTGTTAGCCATGCTAGCATAAATGGTGGCGTGTACGTTAGCCAACTCGTAGCATGAGTAGGAGTGGTTTTGATAAATATGTTTGGATGGTTGAGGTGACCACGTTGTGTCTTTGGCATGGAATATGGCAGACGCACACTTCTAGAATACTAAATATTCCTTAATATCTCGACGGAACATGTCGGACGCGAATTTCCTGGCAAAGCCTTTGGCAGAAGTTCCTGCGCTGGAAACTTCGGTGGGCCACAGTGATATTTACGAGAAATTCATCCTATTCATCAGTTTTGTGATCTTTTTTAGACTTATACCAAAAGTGAGCAGGATCCAAAAACTCAAGTGTACCGCACTAGAGGAAAAAGTGGGTAGGGAAATTGCTTCCGTTGAAACCTCCCTGAAATCTATAGTGATGTTTATATGCCATCTATACCATTCATAATGTCATTCCCACTGGGATGAACTGAAAACCAAAATATTAGCCGGATTCGAAACTTCCGTAGCCCAGTGAATATTTCAACTGTGGAAGTTCAATCCTCACGTATTCGGCTAACTTGAGTATCAAATTCGGTTTATTTTTGGCCCATGTCCTAAAATTATCTCAGAAAATGGATGGACGGAGTGGATATCTCACAAACATCACAGTGGGCCCCACCTAGGTTTCAAGTGCAGTAACTTTTTTTTTCCAGTGCAGTAACTTCCTACAACAAAAGTGGAGTGGACCGAATTAATATAAAAATTACTCTTTTCGAAATTCCCATCACCTAATGATCCTATTAAGAAACTAGTTTAAAATGTATGTGGGAGAGAGCACGCCTAATTCTTATTACCGTGACTTCACCTTCAAATTGGACAGTAAAGTAGTTATATTAATCTAAATGCTGCATGGGTCTTTACTCTTGCTGTGATGGTAGACTCTCAAGAGTTTCAACACCGGGTAAAGGGTTCGAGTACCCATAGGTGGTGAAATTCCACTCCGGTGTGAGTGTGGGGATAATGACATCCACCCTTAAATCCTTCCTAAGGGCCTCAAGTTTTCACCGGCAAGCATTCAATTCACATGGTTTCCTATAATATACCTCATGGTGGGCAATTCACGTCCATAAATCACAAACACAATTTTTTTTTTTTTTTTTTTGGTGTCCGAGTTGGGTTCCAAGGCTCAGTGGTAGAAATACCCTGTTTCAACAGTAAGTTCAGGGGACGAAGTGCCTATCTAGTGTCAGTGGGTGTGTTAAAACAAAAAAGGTTCAATGGTATACAAGCGTTGCCAAATGTGTAGGCACATCTCCACCCAAAGCAGTGGCAATTAAGGAATCATAAGACTTATAGTTGTTAAAAAGGCTTGAATGGAGGTTCAAGTAATATTAAATTTATTAAGAGTAGTGGAAAATTTTAATTTTGATAAGGAGGTTAGGTCTTAGGTTTGAGACCATACTTACCTAACAATAAATTAAAAAAAAAAATTAATAGGAAAAAAAAAAAAAAAACGTTAAGTTGATGACAACGTATTTGCCAAGTTAGGTACCTATATAACCTATATAGCTTTGCTAAGCCCACACTTGGACAAGTTAGCCAATGCATATGCTGCCACATATACTAGCATGCTAGAGAGGTGAATTATCCCAACCATCCATCACGTGGATCTCACCGCGTAGATGTTACTGTCCAAAGATAAAGGTTGTCTACATAGTAGGTTATCCATGACATTAAAATAAGTCCGAGGTTTTAAAACCTTTGGCTGATTTCTTAGCAACCTTACATTTGCTAACTGCGAACACTTGCCTACTGTGAAATTGCGGCTAAATCACTAATTGAAGTATGGAATTATGTCCAAGTGTCTTAGAGGGGGTGAATAAGATTTTTCAAAATTATTAATTCTATTTAATGTAACTATTAAGTTCTCAAACAATAACAGGTAAGATCAATGGAAAAGTACTTCACAAGAAAAAAAACTAACATAACGAAATATATCTCCGCGGCATTTTATCAAACACGTAATGTGCGTGATTTAAAAATAGCATCTAATAACAAAAGTACATCCACAAACATTCATCTAAACGCAGTGATATATAGTGGTATATCTTTTTGAAAATGCTTGAAGCTTACGGACAATTTGGTTCACATTTTCGATGTCATCGAATTTTGAATTTTGATGTCATTGAAGATTTAAATGATTTTCTTCAAGAAACTCACTAGACATCTTGGTCCATTTTTCGATTTCATCGAAGTCTAGTTCGATGTCATTGAATTCTAAAATTCGATATTATAAAACACAGTTCGATTCATTGAGCATTTTTTTGGATTTTCCTTTTGAGCTTCCTGGAACTTTGAGTCCTATTTTTCGATGTCATCGAGATAGGTTCGATGTCATCGAGAATATCTCAAGAAATATGAGTTTGGTTGCTGGACATATTGGGGCACTTTTTCGATGTCATCGACAGTTCCAGATTTTTTATGTTCCTTTATATATTGATTTACAACTTGGTTTTACTTCTTCCAAACTTACCAAGGTGTTTTCTTAGTCGGTTTTCGGAAAATTGAACCATTTTAAAGGGTTTATTACCTGGAGTATTTTGGTCATGGGTTGTAAGGCTTAATTTACCTTTGGAAATGCCTCGAACCTTTTCTCCTTGTTGGGCCTTCAGTCTTATAGTCTTCAATGTGGGGCTCACTTGAATTTACGACTCAACCGTCACATCAATTGACAAACAAGGGCACTTTCAATCTCCCCATTTGTCAATTACATGACAAAACACCTAGTAAACCCTAAATTGTGTATACACTATATATTTACAAAGACAAAACTTGTTGCTTGAGCTGCTACTCCCCCTATGTTCCTACATCCTTAATCAAGACAACATGCACATGTCTTGGTGAAAATGGTTCTCCACCCTTTTGTTAGTCATTAGGGTTAGTAACATAAACATCATGCCATATAATACTGAAGTTGGAGAATCAATTACTTGTTCAGAATTGAAAGATAGGTTAAACAATCACATAATTTGAAAAGGATAGGAATCAAATGCAAGAAATTATGCGAGAACAACAACAATCATGCCACAAAGATAAAAAGATAACAAGAAAATGCCCAAGGATGGCATGATCATCCATAACATCAAAATATCCAAAAGTAAAATCATCATCCACACACACAAGGCCTTGTAGGGTAGTAATATCCAAAAACAACAAACAGACTCCTAAAGAAATGTATATCATGCACACACACACACACACACACACACACACACACACACACACACACACACACACACACACACACACACACACACACACACACACACACACGCATAGGCTAGGGCAATAAAAAGATATATATGCTTGAGCCATGACACGGACCCACTCATGCGAAAAATGTTGAAACTAGGGTACCGGAGCTGCATCCTGGGGAGTCATGTTGTCGCGTCGACATGTTAGTAACTCCACTATGTGGTGCGCGGTGCGCTGTATACCCTCGACCATCCACTCGAGGCCGAAAATCCTCTCCTCACTCTTGCTTATTTGCTCCTCTAGTCGTGTCGTCTGTCCTCATAAAATGGAACCAATCCAATCCTGATGGCACTTATGTCGTCGAGTGCATGCCGAGTCGGGTGTACTTGGGATAATCGGCGACGGTCGGATCTCGTCATTGGTGGGAGTGTTCGTCTGAGCCTCAGTCTCGGCAGCCTCCGTCTTTGCGTGAGTATCCTCTCCATCCTGCTGGGCTGATGCTGACGTGGCCACAAACTTGGTCTTCATGTCCATGCGCTGGATGTTAACCTTGGTGAATTTTGGCGCAGGTCGCGGTCGGTCACCAGTGGCCAACAAGCTGTACATCTGAGACAACAAACATATCAAGTGTGGAAAGGGGAGATAAGTCGGCCTAGTGCTGTGAACAACAAAAGCAATCTGGTATAGGATGACCGAAGGAAGACACAGTTTGACAGTAAATGCGACACTGTAAATGATTGCTAGAATGAATGGGGTTAGATCAATCCGATTGGTACTGCGAGGGTATACATTTGTGGTGAAAATGTCGTACAAGACTTGATACTTAGGGATCATATTCTGGGATTTCAAGGTGTTCCCGTTATGCCAATGAACGTCTTTCTCACCGCAAGGATATCTCGTGACTAATGAACGAACAATGGGGGAATCCATGTCTAAATTAGATAGACCGACTGATGAAGAAGTGATACTTGGTAGGTGCGCGATCATGCCAATCATAATAACTGTGGTGGTCTGTCCTATAGTGACTGACACAGACAGAGAATCAAGGACCAGAGAATATGGCAGTATGTCAAGAATTGATAGACGTCCTCTGCACGGGTCATACCAGCAAATGACAAGAGTCGTTCCCATTCGACCATTGCTAGAAGTGACTCGATCCCGTAGGGTCGAATACATTCCTTGTCCACCCGTCACTCCTAAATCAATTTTCTCCCCTTGTATTTTTCCAATAATGACTCACTAGGAGGAGGTACAAGAGGGATCTGAACCTCTGGATCAGGGGTCTCTTGACGCCGACACCGAGGATGCCACTGACACCTTAGCTTGAGGGCGCGGGGGACATTTCTGTTTGTACCGTACGGGTCTCAATGATTCCCATCTTGCCGGAGCTTTACCCTTATCTTTCGGCATTGTGCAAGACACGGATATACCAAGAGGGATCAACAAAAAATGCATAATATCAAAGAAAACCCTAACTTTAACAGATAATCTCTAAATCAGAATCCAACCAAAAGAGAATGGAAAGGGAGATCAATGTCGGATGCCACTAGAGAGTGATTTTGACAAGGAAACATCCACTGAAGCTCCACCAGAGAGAAGGGAGAAAGAGGACAGCCGCGCGAGAAAGAAAGAAAATAAAAATTAATTTTTTTGCGTGCGCTCGACTTTTAAATTGTCAAGATTCTTCGATGTCATTGAAGAGGTTCGATGACATTGAAGGTCAGGCTTCAATATCATCAAAGAGCTTTTCAATGACATCAAGCTTCCTCTGATGCTTTAACTCCTGTAAGCACTTCGATGACATCGAAATATGCTCGATTTCATCGAAGGTGACTTCGATGTCATCGAAGGTCTCATCGAAATACTAAAGTTCAAATTTTTCTGCATGCTTCGACTAGAACTAAGATATGTACACAAGTATTTGCCTATAAATCATGCTTTGTACATGTTCACAACCCCAAGTGCAGGGTCGCGATGTAGTAATAACTTGGTGAGAATGAGGTCGAATCCACAGGGAATGGGAACACTTCTTCCTCAAGAAATAACTCGGTGTTGAGGATATTTAGGATCAAGAAATCCCTTATGTTGCTGAACGTACACTTCTTCCTTAAGTACACCATTGAGGAAGGCGCCCTTCACTTCCATTTGAAATAATTTGAATTGTAATGCACATGCAATGAACATGAGAATTCTTATAGACTCTAGGCATACTACGGGGGCAAAAGTTTCATTAAAACCGATGCCCTCAATTTGAGAATAGTCTTTTGCTACGAGTCTTACCTTGTTTCTCACTACATTCCCAGATTCATTGGACTTGTTCTTAAGGATCCATTTGGTTCCGATATATTTGTTTCTAGTGGCTTGGGAACTAGCTGCCACACCTCATTTCTTTCAAATTTTTGCTGCTCATCTTGCATTTTTGTAATCCAATACTCATTTTTGAGCGCTTTTACAACATTTTTAGCTTAATTTTATTGGTGAAGCAGAGATGACTAAATGTAGCCTCAAGTTGTCGCTGAGTTTTCACACTGGCTTTAGAATTTCCAATGATTTGATTAAGGGGATGATCCTTAATAACCAGAGTGTCACCCAATGGTTGAGACTCATGTGGAGAAGTATATTTGTTATGTGATTTACCTATAATGCATGGTTCCACATCATCCTCCACATCAATAAAAGGACCATTATTGTCATGTGGTTGGTCATCAACAACCACATTGACTGTTTCTTGAATTGTAAGGGTCCTCAAATTATGGACTCTATAAGCATGACTATTCAAAGAATATCCCAAGAAAATTCCATCGTTGCTTTTAGAATCAAACTTCCCTAGTTGTTCCTGGTCTTTAAGAATATAACATTTGCTACCAAAGACACAGAAATATTTTACACTAGGTTGTTTTCCATTCCATAGTTCTTACAAATTTTTATTCAATCATTCTCTAAGGTAAACTCTATTAATTATGTAGCAGGCTGTGTTGATGGCTTCAGCCCCCAAACATTTGTCATGTTTTTACTATTGAGCATAACTAAGCCCATCTCTTGCAACACCCTGTTTTTCCTTTCCACTACTCGATCCATTCTGTTGTGGAGTTTTTGGAGCTAAGAATTTATACCGCATTCCATTTTCATCACATTATCTTTGGAATCGCTCATTCTCAAACTCTCCTCTATGATCAATTCAAATTCTATTTGTGCAGTATCCTTTTTCGGTTTGGAGTCGCTTAGAGAGTTTCTTAAATTCCTCAAAAGCATCGGATTTCTCTCTAAGAAATGCGACCCAAGTGAATCTAGAGTAATCATCCACTACTACTAGAAAATATCTCTTGCCTCCATGGCTCTCAACTCTGGTGGGACCTACTAGATCCATATGCAATAAATCAAGGGTTTTTGAAGTTGCTATGGTGGTTGTCTTCTTTTGTCTAACTTTTATCTGTTTGCCTTTAAGACAATCACTACACACAACTTTCTCTTTCTTCCCAATCTTATGAAGTCCTCTCACCAGATTTTTTTTTTAGCTGAGATGAGATAAGTTTCTGTAGTGGACATTCCTGAGTCTTTAGTGCCACAATTCAGACTCATTATCCTGGGCCATGTTACATCTTATGGACTGGATATTTTCTCTATTGCTTTCAATCACATAGCAGTTGTCACTTGTGCAGAGACCTTTCATAATCAATTTACCTATGCGATCTGAGATCTCTCACATATCCTTGGTGAAGGTGACTGAGTGTACTTTGTCACAAATTTGGAAAATACGTAGAAGATTGTGTTTCAGTCCCTCAATACAAAGAACATCTTCAATCTTGGGCAATACAGGCCCAACTATTGTCCCACGTCCAACTATCTTGGCAGTGCTCCCATTTCCAAATGTAACAGACCCACCATCAAATTTAGTGTAATCACCAGTCATATGCCTGGAGCAACCGCTATCAAGATACCATTTCGAACTACTGCCCGCTTTAAGTGCGGTATGAATCACAAGGCAGTTGTTCTTATTTTTCACCACCCATTTGGTGAACATCCTTTTAGGAGATGATGTTTTCTTTTTATTTTCTCCTTTAGACTAGTTATCCATGGGTGCTTTGGATTTTTCAGGCAACTGATCCAAATTCCATTAATTCATCAATTATTTGGTCTTTTGATTCAGTTGAGCTACCTGCTTTAGCAACTCATCCATTCTCTTTATCATTTTAGGAGTGGGATATTTTCTCCTCTCATTTGATTTTTTCATTGGAGGATTCTTTGGTTTCTGCATCATTTTTCCAGTTGGTCTAAATTTACCTATATTGCTCAACCCAAAAGTGGAGTGGGACTTTCTAAATGCAAGACATTCAAATTTGTAATGTCTCATGTCTTCACATGCATGGCAGATAGGAGTAGCTCTTGTGTTGTTGGCTGAAGCAATTGATTTCTTAGTCTAGGAGATGCATGAGAAGGGCTAGATTTACTTGTTTCATAGCCTAAGCCTCTCCTATCCCTAGAGTTTCTAGCCAAGCCTAAGATTCTTTCTAGTTTTTCATCACTTTGGGAGAATTTATGACTAAGTTTAGCTGATTTTTTTGGATTTCTCTACATCTAGTTTTAGTTTTTTATTTTCAATTTTCAACCTTTTATTTTCTATCTCTAGATGTTGAATTTTCCTATTTGGTTATTCAATTTTGAGATCGACATCTGCTACTTCTTTTTTAAGCAAGTTTTTTAAAGTATAAAAGTCAACATTATCATCAGCTAACTTGTTGTTGACAGCAAATGCCTCATCCAAAACTTCTTTTAGCTATTTGATTTCAACATTGTCCTGACTTAGTTTTTTCAAGGTGTTTTTGTTGTGTATATATAGCTTGTCATAGGCCTCATGAATGTTTTCTTCTTCTTCTTCATATAAGGAAGAGGCCTTTTCAGTTTGTTGTTCATCTATCTCCTCATTGTCCCCTAGATCTGGGATCATCGTAGTGGTGGAGGCCATAAGAATTTTTAGTAATTTTTTGTCCCCATCACTTTCATACTCACTTATTTCTGATTTGGAGTCTTTGATATCGTCCCATATGGCTGCCATAGCCTTTCCTTTTGATTTCTTTGTGGGACATTCAGTAGATAGATGGCCATACTTTCGACAATTGTAACATTAGAACTCTTTGGACTCTTTGAATGATTTGCCTATTTGACACTTCTGGTCCGATTATTTTCCATTGTTGATGTATGTTCTTTCACAGTTCTTGTTGAAGAATTTTTTTGAACCGCGTGGCTAAAAGGGCCACCTCCTTATCTCCATTTTCTTCTTCATTGTCCTCTTCTGATTCAACTTTGCTTTTAGAGGATTTGAGGACAATATGTTTGGATTTTGTGGGAGTTTTAAAGTGTAGCTCAAAGGTTTATAGGGAACCCACTAGTTCCTCTATTTTCATTTCATCAATATCTCTACACTCTTTAATAGTGGTGACTTTGGAGTTAAAGCATTCCGGTAGGGATCTCAAGATTATTATTATTATTATTATTATTATTATTATTATTATTATTATTATTATAGATTTTAGGTACCATAACCCTCTCCAAGTCCCCACATGGAGTTACATATGTCATTTAGTTTTGTGTAAAATTCCATGAACATCTCATGTTCATCCATTTTAATGTTTTTAAATTGGATTCTCTAGAGCTGTAGCTTTAAACGCTTTACCGTGCTTGTTCCTTCATGGGTAGTTTTCAATAAATCTTATGCTTCTTTTGAATTCCACACATGCAAATTTGCTTGAATTCTTCTTGTGAAATTGCACAGTAAATATTGTACATCACTTTGGCATCACATGTTTTCCTTTATTTCTCATAGTGAGTCCACATTGCCCTTGGTTTTAGTTTAGAGATGGTAATGCCATTATCAAGTACCACTTGTTCCATTGGTGGCACATATCCAGTCTCAACAATGTCCCAAATGTCATGGTCTAAGGACTGCAAAAATATGTTCATCCGAGCTTTCCAATATGCATAGTTTAAATCGTCAAAGCAAGGAGGTCGAGAGACCGATGTTCCCTCTTCCTTGGTCATATTTTCAACTTCAATTAGGATCTTCATCTAGGTTGTTAAACCCTTCAAGAGAAACCCGCTCTGATACCAAATAAAATTGAGGCAAAACCGCTAATTGAAGTACGAAATTATGCCCAAGTGCCCTAGAGGGGGATGAATAGGACTTTTTAAAATTATTAATCCTACTTAATGTAACTATTAAGTTCTCAAACAATAACATGTAGGACTAATGGATAAGTACTTCACAAGCAAAAACTAACATAGTGAAATATATCTCAGCGGTATTTTATCAAACTTGTAATGTGCATAATTTAAACATAGCATCTAATAACAAAAACACATCCACAAACATTCATCCAAACGTAAAAATATGGTGGTTTGGCTATGTGCCTACTCCACTCCTGGAGATGCACTCTCTCTTAGAGTGTACTGGATTTCACTATGTAATAGTTTTAAATCAGGTTAACCATAAACCTTTACAACCTACACAAGGTTAGTTAAGGTGCATACATAAGACAACCTTAGGTGCTACACAAGGTGACTCAAAATGTCTACACAAGGCAAACTCTATGCCTACACAAGGCAGCTTCTAGGGCCTACACAAGGCAGTAGGTCTTACACAAGGACACTACACGTATTCTCCCGTTAGAGGCCTACGAAAGGACTTGGCGAGTTTGAAACCAAATCCTACATAATGAAGATGTTTCAGACACAATGAACTCAAAATACTTACTTATAAGTGAGTGAACCCCTTTTTAGCACAACGCTGATGATAACCTTCCTTGTGATGAAGAGTCTTTAGCTCCCTTGATCCACAACAGCTGTAAATGCTCCAATGGAAGTCGTCAGGTTTTGGGTTGTAACGCCCTGAAAATTGGGGGTCGAGCAGAAGCTCAGCTCCTGAGTTCCAACGCATCACTTATGCAACATAGATAATGATGATTGAATGTTGTCCATATTAGTGCATTAAACATGAATGGGATTATACCAAAATAGCATATCATACTCTAGAGATAGTTAAATTACGTAAGCGAAAGACTGTGATAGATATATAAAATACATAAACTGTTGTAAGTCTCCAGAGTGTGAACATGTTACCAGGTTAAATATATCAATGTATACTCCAAAAAGGAATAAAATGAATATACAAGGTGTTCCAAAAGTGTAAAATAAAGGGGTAAAGGCATCTAATCAGCAACCCTGTAACCCCGTCGATCAGGACACGACTCACATGAAGCCGCCTGAAAACTGCATGCAGGAGAAACCCTCCTCATCATCATAAAAGTCCGGCTTCGCTTCGTAAGCATCACCATCATCTGAAACTAAAACAGGGTCTGGTTGGTGTTTAAAACACCGTCCCATAACGTGGGAGTGAGTGATCAACTCAGTGAGAGCTATAAAGCAAAGGTTAACATGTTATCAATTCAGTCAAGCAATAATAATAACGCAATACAACAATCATGTCCTAAGTACTCTTGTTAATGCAAGAATGATATGAAATAATGATGCATGCCCTCGCCTACGCTTCCTCGGCGACTTCATCTCACGATCGTGGCATGCAACTCTTCCTCAGTGCTTGACCTGCTACGCCAAAGGCACACGTAATGCGGTACATGCTCGTGATTAGTCAGGTTCTTACTTATATTTATTCATACAGCAGGATTGGGAAGCTAAGGTACCTCCCTTATATCAATGCCCAAACAATGATCCATTCTAGGGTCGTCACTCCTAGCAAATCTCATACGATATTACGGTTCTAGGTCACTACAAAGGGCTCGTCACCTGATCAGTGTAGGCCTAGTTTATACTCTAGTCGCTACGGGAAGGCTCGTCGCCTCAACGCAATCTCAGAGTACGCTCAAGGTCACTACGAAGGGCTCGTCACCTGATCAGTATAGGCCGACAGCTCGAATACAATGTCCCATACCACCGTATTCGGGTCACGAGGTGGTGTTGCTCACTGGTCACTACGGGGAGGCTCGTTGCCCCAGCGTAAGCCGACAGCTCGACCACGGTGTCCCATACCACCATGTCCGACTCATAAGTCTTAGCGGATCGAGGTACCCAGGTTAAACGGGCTTTGCACTGGTAAGTTCGTACCTTAGATTCAAACAGTAGCATCTATACATGTTGAACATACATTGGGCCAATCGGGTTACTTGACAAGCACGACTAGTACGAGCATACGTCGAGCCAATTGACATGGAGTACATAAGCACTCCACGTGGCCTAACCACTGTCGACAAGCAGCGTACGACTCGGATTCGTCGGGCATGTCTGTCGTGGTTAAGCAGTTCAACCACCATTCACAGACAATTACTGATTGCCTAGACTACATGGTAGCTCCAATCACATTTCAAACAATAACATTCACATATAGTAATTCAAAACAACATGTGACAACTGAAGTCAGATATAAATCCTACATGAGCAATTCAACAAACACCTACTACACATATTATCATACGCAGACATCTCATCCATACAGCACATAGTAGATAGGTTACATAAAGGATACTATAGCCGTAGTTAAGGGAATTGAGAATCCTATCTCAACACCCTCATTACATGCATTTAAATAGGCATTTTCACGTTCAGGCATTTTATCAAACACTTAGACTACACATTCCAACATATATGTATTAGACTAGTTATAACATATATTCTGGCAAACCCTTTTACAGAAGAGTTGCCACATACACGACAAGCATATATTCATAGTTAATAATCATGGCAAGCACAAACCCAGATTCCATATTCATTCAGGCATTTTTACAAGCACTTAGACTACACACTTCAACATACATGACGTATATTGGTGATAACAGGAGTTAGGGCAATTCCTTACACCAAGGAGTTGTCGCACGTATAATAACCATATATTCACGATGAATAATCATGGCAAGCACGAATCCAAATTCCATACCCATTCAATCCTATCAACAAACACATGGAATACACTATATACAACATAGTTCATATATATGCATAAAGCGTGGGAAACATCGTATCTAAGCATGTGATAGTATTTAAGTCAGTCATAAATCATTAGCTGACATTGAAAGCCTTAAAAACCATAGCCTAAATATTTATAGTCCGCACCTGTCGTCGGTAAACTCGAATCAAACTCAGTTTGAACACAACACCTTTGTCTACGGCACAACGACTACCTGAATAACGAAATAGATTAGCTATTTCATCCCTTACACTATTTAAAACCCTAAAACAGATTAGGGTTAGGATTTCTCACCTAAGAACGGCGTCGGAATCGTCCATATAGCGATACAAGAATGGTGGTTAAGCACGTGGAGCGTTGGGATTGAATCCCAGGAACCAACTCCAACTCTCTCTCTTTCCTTCTCTTTTTTCTATCTTCTCTCTCCTAGGGTTGTAAATTCGTATGACATGAGAGAGTGAGGGTTTTATTTCCTTATATAGGCCCAGAACTGACTGGAATGGCCCCAAGGCCATGGTATACTCGGGTTATAGCTAATGGGGGTTGTTTCATCCAAAGGAGCACTTTTGGAGGCCCCTTTTCTGCGTGCGGTCGGACTTAAGCTCCCTGGCATTGGATCTAAGTCGAATTAAGTTTTCGGTCCGATCAAATTTACAGATCGACCGTGGCGGACCAGTTTTAGTTCAACAGTCACCGACACTCGATCAGGGCCACCAGTATACTGACATGTGTTGGAAATTTTCTCTGATCTGAGGGTGTAATTGGGTCAGATTACGACGGTCTGAAAGCTTATATTTGACCTACAAATGAACGACTCAATTCACTTAAATCTGAGTATGTTTCCTAAATATATTCGCGTTTCTCACACACTTCGCTCCGGGCTCAAGTTGTGTGTTTCTGGATACTATCTGGATTTGATTTCGAAATGATTGTCAAGCCCAGCAAAGCGGTCATAACGATTTAGTTTCGCAGTAATCAGACTTTCGACGCGTAGTCCAGGTCCGATAAGAAGTTTCGTGATGTTCCCGAGAGCAACTGGGTTTTAAGATTGATCGTGATTATAGGGTAACGTAGGGTCAATGATTCTGCAAGTTTTGGGTCTTGCAGTTCGTATTTAAAGCGATTAGTTCTAATTTCACAAGTAATATAGTTTAACACTTAGTTAATCCTCGTCTAATTTCAATCCTCGTCTAATTTCTAAAGGTTTTGGTCCTGGGTGATTTCTGCCTGAGGTGGTACTCAGGTCTTTGTACAGATTTTTTTCCGAGACATTACAAGAGCCCTTTTCTTTCCCATGATAGAAAGAATGGTGGGAATAAGGAATATGGCCGTAACAAGCTCGAATAAGGCCATGAAAAAGGGAAGGAAATAGGGAAATGAAATGGTTTATTGGGTTCCCCCGGATTTGAGACACAAAGTGGGGTTTGGATGCTCAAATGAAAGGAAATGTAGAAGGTGAACAACTATGAGAGAGAGGGGTTTGAAAGGGTGGCATGAGTGGTGCACAAAAATGGAAGGAGAAGCACTTGGAGGGACGATTTGAGTAAAAAATTTTGGGTTTTCTTGAGAAAAGGAGAGCTAGGAGGGGTGAGATATGAAGAGGGGAAGCAAATGGGGCGTTTAAAACCATCCTTACTCAAAACAGTGGGCCACACAACGCCCTAGGGGCATTGGCCCACATGGCCCGCACCAGCCAGGCCCGTCAGGCGGTGAGGCCTCACGGAACCGGCGAGGTCCTCGCCGGCCTCTAGACTTTTCAGGCGAGGGGTCGCCAGTGGGGCGAGGTCCTCCTGCCCCTTGGGTCCTAAAAATATGTGGGTTCCATTTTGGGTTCCCCCAATTTGCGTCGTTTGGCCCCCCGAGTCCATTTGATATGGTTTCGCCACCTGATACTTGAAACGGGTGCATCTTTCAATCTGGAATGGGTTACGCGACGTGCAATATATGATTTTGGGGTAGGAGAAATTGATCTATCCAATAACCTATTTATATCATGAGATTCCAAAAAAGTCAATGGTCAAAAGCCCATTTTATTTATGCATTTACCATTTACAGTAAGTTTTAGTTTAAGTATTGTTCTTTATCATTTAAACTTTAGGATTAGTGTCTAATGTGAAAGTACTTAGAAAAATTTAAAGAACAAGGTGGTGAAAGGTGAAATTTTGGAGGAAATGGGTTAAAAAGCGATTTTAGACTTTGGGATTGAGTTCTGAGAAGTTAATAAGGTTTTAGGATCGACTCATTGCCTAAGTACGTCTAACTCCAAGTTGGCAAAAAATTCGGGGTGTTACAATCTACCCCCCTTAAAAATAATTTCATCTTGGTTAAGGGTAATGAGTAAAGATTTTATTATTCCTTTTGCCTAAGGTTTCATTGATTTCAAATTTATATGCATGATAGGGTGTATACTATCAATGCTAATCTGTCTAATTTTACTTTACCCTCCTTAAAATTATTTCACCCGAAATTTGCTAAGGCTCCTATTAAGTTCGTATTCAATGAGCATAGTTGTAGATACACTGACCTTGGCTATTGTAATTGAGTTCGTACCAATTGTTAGGCCTATTCTGTAATATGAATTGGTTTAACACTTAAACCCTAATTGTTTTCCTTTAAAGACTTCATTATTGACATTCTAAAGAAGATTCAGATCCTATTTAATGACCTAACCTTACGTATAACCTGGATCAATTTCCTTCGATCCTGGGCTAGTGGGGCAGGGGTCCACCACGCTTCCGCTGCGCCACTTTGATCCAATGGATGTATAAACTGACTTAACTAGATTAGGCTCATAATGTTCTACACCCCTTAAAAATTATTTTCACCCTCAAGGCTCAATGATCTATGTCCTGATCCGTATGTCGGAACAATGTGTAATTTGGGACCTATCCTCGACACGAAATGGGAAACGATTTCTCAATACATTGGTCTTCCTTTTATCGATGAGGTGTACTATGGCAATGGTACCTATGGTTACAGAAATGAGCTAAAAATAATGCGTGTTGTGGTTGATTTTAGGGACAGGTGTGAGTTTGTGGCAAGATGCCTAATTCTACCAAGGAGTTTTGTCACGGTCCAGACTTATCCTCTTTAATCATGTCTAGTTTAATATTGTAAGATAATCTATACATTATTGGTACATAAGGAATTTAGACAAAATAGGTTAACGGGCAGACTATCCTTCTAAGTTCATATGCACATGCAATACGTATGCCAGAATGGTCTGTGATTCAGGACCTAATTCCTAACTGTCTGTTGCCCATTTGAGAAATTTCTTGGGCCTAAAAAGGAAATCTTTATTGGCTATATATTCTTAACACTTCTCAAAGACAAAGTAATAAACTTTGGGTGTAAGTGGTAGAAGCCAATACGGAAGGAAAGTTGTGTAGTGGGTCTAAGCCGGATACATAGATCTTCTACCTCGCGAGGACAGAAAATTTATCGTATCAGTTCTTAATCCTAGTTGATCCCGATCTTCTTCTTGATCAGAGCATAAAGTTCATTGGTAACTACCAGGATTGAGAATTCTATTCAAACTACGAATACCTCACTTATATATAGTTCTCTACTCTGTGTTCCCGTTTGTAATAAGTCTTTAGGAAGACAATTCTAAGGGGTGTATTGATTTGACCTAACAATAAATCCAAGAGATATATAAGTTTTCTCTGAGCGTGAATAGTTTCTACGTCAAACAAGCTTCCTAAAAGTTACTAAAGAAGCCTATAAGTATTAAGGGGATTCAACGAAAGAATGAGCTTTCACTCCAACCTAATCAAGCCGACTAACTAAGTCTATCATTCAATTATCTTAGCATAATCGGTCTCTTACATTCCTTAGTGTAACCAGTAGCCTAGTCTTAATTTTAGGAGTAGCAGTAATCCAATAGCTTATGGGCTAGATGATTTCGTACTATTTCAAAGTCTACGCTCATACGCGAGATGATTTTATACCAGTTCTAATATAAGAAATTGTTTTTATTGCTTATGGTCAAAAGTTGTCCGATTGGAATTGAGTTGCCCGAACTTAAATTTAACTATGCTCGAGCACTTCACATATGCTCATACCAGCTAAGGAGGTCCTAGGGTTCACATTATCAATTTATTGGATTTCTCATACTGTCAGGTCTTTCGAAATCTAGGAGCACCACTTTAGGTCCAAACTCTAAGGGCCTATTTGGCCAGTGGTCTTAAGTTGTATTAAATGGGACTGCATTGGTAATCCCACCTCGGGATTGGGAATGGCATGGTTGGAAGGAGGGTGGGATGGGATTAAAATTAATTTTATAGGCTTTGGAAAATGAGCCTTGTGTTGGAAAGTGTGAGATGGGATTTCCAAATCCCATGATGATGAATTTCCAAGTGTAATTTGAAAGGAAATCTCGGGATTTACTTTTAATTGCATACATTCCAAACATGGTATTGGAAAACATGGGATACACCCAATCCAGGGACAATACCTTACACATGCATTTATTGTTACTTTTACAATTCCATCCACCTTAAACTCACCTAATGCAGTTGGCCGAACGGGCCCTAAATGTCCCAACATTTGGAGGTTGTGAAGGTTATGGGACACAAAAATGTAGGTTTTGTGCTCAAATGAGGGGGATATAAGGAAGGTGGAGAGTTGTAAGGAGTAGTTTTTGGGTAATGATGGTGGATGGGTGCAAGATGTAGAAGAAGATGGAAGCTTGAGTGAATAGAAGTGGGATGTGAGATCATTTTACATGGTCTCGGCTACATACGGGCTATACTACTGTAGTTAATCTCGCCCGTCGGCGAAACTTGGGATACTAACGTGGTTTCTAGATTCCATCGCCCCCTGAATTGATAACATGTTAATCTTTGCTCTATGATTCCACTGAGTTGAACACTCACTCTCACGTTCTGGGATGGTGTTCTGAACACCCACCAGACTCTATCTTAGATGCAAATGATGATGCGACTCAGGAGGCGGAGCCTGACTACTACGATGATCAGGACGAGTTCTCTTATATGCAGTTCTCCGGCGGCTTCGCTCAGGCTATCCGGATCGACGGGGCTACAGGGATTATCATTGTAGTATTGTTTTGACATTTTAATTTTTTGAGACTATTACATGTATATGGTGACTCAATGATGTATTCATACTCTGGAGACCGATCGTGATCTTTTGACTTATATACGTTTATTTATGTCTTTCAGTCTTCTGCTTGCGTTTTACAACTTGATCTGGAGTATGAATTACTGTTTTGGTATAATCCCACTCATGATCAATGCGCTTAACACAGACAACATTTAATCATAAGCATATATGTTGCATAAGTGATGTTTTGGAACTCAGGTGTTGAGTTGTTACTCGACCCCCGATTTTCAGGGCGTTACAAGTTGGTATCAGAGCATGATTTGGATTAAACTGGACCTGGATTATGGTCACACAACGTACGCTGACGCATTTTGACCTAGGTGGGTGCGATACGAATGTAGAAACAAGTGTAGGTTTCCCAGTTACGCTAATTGGCCAAATTCACCAAAAACGATCGTGGATATCGGGTTTATACACATCCGTGATCACTTGATGTGATCCCGGATCACTTCTAGACTGTCAATCGACGAGTCTAGATGACGATTTATCCCATTCCAACTTCAAACAACCCAAATACATGACTGTACAACAGATAGGACCCGAAACGACTCGAAGCGGAGTCGGGGGCAAAATGGTACATTCTGGGGGGACCAACAGTGGACCCAGGGCATCATTGGCACCCTAGGAAGGGGGTGGCCACCGCCCTACCCCGGCCGCACTGCGCCCATTCCAGAGGACCGCGGCGGCGCCGCGCCTACCCTGGTGCACCGCGGCCCGGTCTGTCCGGGCCTGTCAGGCCAACGCGGGCCGGCGTCGGGCTGACCTCTCAAATAGTGCGGGGCCCACCAAATCACGTGGGGACCCCCATTTATTTCCCTTTTACCCTCTCTTTCATTTACTACTCCTCCAAGCCTTTCTCCCTCTCAAAAATCTCAAATTTCTCTCTCAAATCTTCCCTCCATTCTTCCATTTTTCCATTTTCCTTCACATTACACACCCCTCCACCGTTTTTAGCAAACCCCCTCTTCTATCCCATTCGTTTTCTACGATTTGAGTGCACAAATCCTATTTTTTGTGGCTCAACCTCTCACAACTCAACAATCTACCTTAATTCAACCATTTATTCCACTCCAATGGCCCTTTTCGAACTCGTGGCAGCTATCTTCTCCATTTCCACATTTCTTTCTCTCATGGGAAAGAAGCAGGCTCCTACGGAGGAAGCCGGGCCTAGTCGCCCAACCCGTCCAAGGAGGAGGGCGAGCGCCGAAGCTAGCACAAGCACCGCCCATGAGCACAGGTCGAAGCGGGATCTCGATCCCTAAATCCCAATAGAGAGAGCACTACCGATAGGCTTCGAATAAGGTCGATTTCGTGACTGCAGGGTGGTACTTGAAGCTCACGTAGATGAGAGGTTGTTTGGGCTACACCCGATTATGGACCGTTTGGTGGACGTTGAATGGGGTCCCATGTTCGAAGGTAAGTCTCACGCATGTGAGAATACGGTTCGTGCTTTCTACGCCCATATCCGAGACCCATCGCTAGAACCTCTACAGTTTACTGTTTCCATCGCAAGGCAGAATTACACAATCAACGTGGACTTAGTGTCCCGGGTTATGGGAATTCCACGTGGTGAGGTACACGCCAATGAGAATTTTTTTAAGAGTGTGAGAGAACGAGATCGCCACACGCGATACCTTTGTGGTCGACTGGCTCCCTGGACACGAGGCAATTGCCTCCCATCGACGAGATTGACAGATGATTTCCGTTTGCTTCACTACATTTTCACGTACAATGTGTATCCACGATGGGGCAACCACACTAAATGCACTCGTTTGATGGTAGACTTCCTGTACAGGGTTGGACATGGGGACAAGTTGTGCCTGCCCACGTTCACCCTACTCCAGATAATCCAGACCGCTCGATCTGTCAGAAATGACGTCTCACTCCCGTTCGGCCGTCTGGTATGTAAGATTGCTCGAGAGGTCGGCTATAGACTTAACATGGATGATATTGCGTCGATCTGGGTCATAAGCAATGCTACGCTTAACAACATGGGGATCGGCCCTTGACAACGCTAAGCCCGACTCGATGAGTATAGGGAGGAGTCCGATAGTGAGAGAGAGAGAGAGAGAAAAGTATTGATCTAGATGAAGAGAGCGAGGAAAGAAGTGGTGATGAGATAGAGGAAGAACAGGAAGAAGAGGAGGAGGCTCAGGACACTGATGAGAGCTCTCCTCCTACCACCCAGGAGCGTGGCAGTGAACGGGCTACTATGGAAGCCCATTTGGCTCAACTTGAGGAGGGCCAAGCTTCCTTGAGGCAGGAGATCCAGGAGGCCCGAGTCGAAGCAAGATAAAAGCTTGAGGAAACGAGGCCTTCATGAAATGAAAATTCAGTAAAGTGTCCCACACCTTGAGGGCCATCATATGTTGCCTGCAGGATAAGGGCGCTCCTCCTCCTTCACTAGACTCGGATGCCTAGTCATCCATGCCGTTGTCTTGCAACTTGTTTTGGTAACTGCTTTAGGTTATGTTTGTGTTCATGTTGATGGGCCTAGTAGTGTAGTAGTTAGTATAATGTTTTCAGTGTTTGAAGCTTTGGTTGTATTAGCTCACATGCGTCTTCTGTTATGATTCATGTAACTCTGTATTCCATGTATTATGATAAATTTTGGTGAATGAAATGCATGCAGTCCCTTTTACTATGAAGTGTGTAGAATGCGTAAAGGATTATGTATTGTTAGGCTACATCTTACACAAATTGCACCCTATGTCATATAGGGCATGCCACGGAAGGTCAAGCAGAGCACGGCACGGTCTTTACTTTTCCAGTGCAGGTTAGTTGGTCATGTCGTGTTGGATGTTACGCTGCTTTACTAGATCATGTTGATGGGCCGACGTTAGGGAACATGCTAGTAGTTCGGGAATTTGAGGATGTGTTCAGGACGATCCCTGGATTACCTCCTTGGCGCGAGATCGATTTTACTATTGATCTTGTGCCTGGTGCGACCCCCATTTTATTACCTATGTATCGGATGCCTCCATGTGAGATGAGGAACTGAAGAAACAGATTGATGAGCTGGTAAGAAGGGCTTCATAGGACCCAGTGTGTCTCCTTGGGGAGCACCTGTGTTGTTTGTCAAGAAGAAGGATGGGTCACTACGATTATGTATTGATTACCGCAGGTTGAACCAATTGACCGTGAAGAACAAGTATCCTTTGCCCAGGATAGACGATCTGTTTGATCAGTTGAAAGGGGCGCGATACTTCTCGAAGATTGATCTACAGTCAGGGTATCATCAGTTGCGCGTCAGGGATGAGGACGTGCAGAAGACGGCCTTCAGGACCAGTTTTGGGCATTACGAGTTCCTCGTGATATCGTTCGGTCTTACGAACGCGCCGGCCGTGTTCATGGATTTGATTAATTGGGTATTTTGGCCATTTCTATACCGATTTGTCATTGTGTTTATCGGTGACATCCTGATATACTCTGTGAGTTGGGAAGAGCATGAGGAACACCTACAAGCAGTCTTAGATACTCTGAGGAAGAACCAGTTGTTCGCACAGTACAAGAAGTGCGACTTCTGGCAAGAGAAAGTCAAGTTCCTGGGACATGTGGTGTCCAAGGAAGGGATAACGGTGGACCTTACTAAGGTAGCAGCGGTTCAGGACTGGAAGAAGCCTGGTTCGGTTACTAAGGTGAGGAGTTTTCTTGGTCTGGCGGGGTACTATCGACGATTCATTCGGGATTTCTCGAAGATAGTCAGACCATTGTCTCAGTTAACATGGAACGATCTGAAGTTCGCCTGGAATGAGAAGGTGAAAACAGCTTTTCAGGAGCTGAAGGACAGACTGACGTCCGCCCCTGTGCTAGTATTGCCAGAGCAAGGGGTCAAGTATACGATATACACCGACGCATCTCGGGTTGGTTTGGGCAGTGTCCTTATGCAGAAGGACAGGGTGATTACATATGCCTCGAGATAGTTGAGAAAACAAGAGGAGAATTACCCTACACACGACCTCGAGTTAGCAGTGGTCATATTTGCATTAAAGCTCTGGAGATATTACCTCTACGGAGAGGAGTTCGAGCTTTTCTGCGACCACAAGAGCCTTCACTATATATTCACTTAGAGGGGCCTGAATATGAGGCAGCGGCGATGGATGGAGACCTTAAAGGACTTTAAGTTCGAGGTTTCCTACCATCCTGGCAAGGCCAACCTTGTGGCAGACGCGTTGAGCCGCAAGAAGGCTATAGTATTTGCGGCTCCGCTGATGATAGCAGAGTGGGATATGGTAGAGTTCATACAGGACTTCGAGCAAAAACTCATCGTGGAGGAGCCATTCGAGAGTGTCGCGCACATTCAGGTGAGGTCACTTATGGATGACAGGATTTTCGAGGCCTAGAAGGGCGATGCGTGATTGTCTGAGCTTCGAGAGCAAGCTAGCGATGACGAGGACTCCGAGTGGAAAGTTGATACAGATGGGGGCCTACGATACCGTGGCCGCCTATGCATCCCAGACATTCATGACTTGAGACAGGAGATTCTCTGTAACATCCCGAAAAATCGAGGGTCGAGCATAACTCAACACCCGAGTTTCAGAACATCACTTATGCAACATAGATAATGATGATTAAATGTTGACTGCATTTGCGTATTGAACATGAGTGAGATTAAGCCAAAACAGTATATCATACTCCAGAGACAGTTAAATTGCAAGCGGAAGACTGTGATAGATATATAAAATATATAAAAACTGTGGTGAGTCTCCAGAGTGTGATAACATTACCAGGTTAATAAATTTTAAGTACATTTCTAAAATATACCAAATGTGTAAGTGTAATGTCTTCTATCCCAAGTACAATAGCCCCGTCAATACAATAACAGGTCTTCATAAACCTATCAAAGAGCTACAAGTAGGAGAACTCCTCCTCCACGTCATAGTAGTCCGGCTCTGCTTCAAAAGCATCGCCATCACCTGAAACTCAACAAATCTGATTGGTGTGTACAATACCGTCCCGTAACGTGGGAGTGAGTGATCAACTCAGTGGAACAATAAAGCATAGGTTAACATGTTATCAATTCAGTCAAGCAGTAATGATAAAGCAGTACAATTAAACAATCCTAACTACTCTTATTAAATGCATGTATGAAATGACATGATGAATGCCCTTACCAAACCACCCTCATGCGACACCATCTTACGTTCGCGAATGCGTTCATCCCTCAGTGCTCCACATCTACTATGCATATGCAGTGCGATGATGAGCATGATTACCGAGTAGTTATTAGTCCATTTCAAATAGCAGTATTGGGAAACTAAGGTACCTCCCTTATATCATTCCCAAACATGATCCATTCTAGGGTTGTCAGTCCTAGACAATCTCATACGATGGTGTATTTCTAGTTCGCTGCAAGGGCTGTCAGGGCTGTTACATGGAATCGTTACACCACTCCCCCATCACCCTTTTAACGGTTCATCACTATACAGATACAGGCCTAGTTCATACTCTATAAACTGAGGCAAAACTCGTCGCCTCACCGCAATTCAGAGTATGCTCGAGGTCACTACAAAGGGCTACCGGGGCTGTTACATGGAATCGTTGCACCACTCCCCCATCACCTTATCAATGTAGGCCGACAGCACGAATATAGTGTCCCATACCACCATAATCGGCTCACAAGTCTGGTTGCTCACTGGTCACTACGGGGAGGCACGTGGCCCCAGCGTAGGCCGACAGCTCGACCACGGTGTCCCATACCACCATGCCCGGCTCATGAGTCTTAGCGGATCGAGGTACCATGGTTAACGGGATTTCATTGGTAAGTTTAGTACTAGGTTTAAGCAGTAGCGTCCAAACATGGTGAACATACATTAGACAGATCGGGTTACTTGACGAGCTCGGCTAGCTCGAGCGCACAACAAGTTGAACGACATGAAGTGCATAAGCACTTTGTGTGGCCAACCACTAACGCCGACCGAAGTACGACTCGGGTTTGTCGAACACATCTCACGTGGCAAATGAATCACAGCCACGAATTCACTTCTGGTACCGATTATCTGGACTATAATCATAGCCCCAAACACAATCAATTGCAGATAAATAAAGCAGTAATGGATCAAGATTCAAATCATATAATCAAAGTCTGGTATTATCCGTTTAGGGCTGCCAGGGCTATTACACGGAATCGTTGCTCCACTCCCCCATCACCCATGACGGATCATACAACATAAACATGAATTTAAACATATGCATTACATAGATAAAATCATACAATCAATTGAGCATGTTATGAAGCACAACACAAGCATGAGTTTGTACATATTCAATTCCTAATCACACAGCTATCAAAGGAAATCATACTCATAGTTAAAGGAGTTGAGAATCATATCTCAACACCCTTATACATTACAATTTACTAACTACTACTCATTTAAACATTTTAACAAACACTTAGACTACATACACCAATATACATGACATATGTTGATCGCATAAGTATAAGGCCAAATATTTTCACTAGGGAGTTACCCCAATCATAACACGCATACACCCACGACGGATAGTCATGGCAAGCAGGAATCCAAGTTCCATATTCATTCAGTCATTTCCACAAACACTTGGGCCACACATTTTAGCATATATAGTGTATTTTGGCCGTGGCGTGATTTATAGCAAATCCTTTCATCAAAGGGGTATCGCCAATACAACAATCATAAATCCATGACAATTAGTCATGGCGAGCACGAATGAGAATTCTATACTCATTCGGTCATTTTCACAAACACTTAGAATACACTATTTCAACATACATAGTGCATAGTAGCAAAACATGTATTAGGGGGAGCCCTTTCGCCAAACAAGTATTTTACGCATATGTAATATGTTCATACAACAAATAATCATGACAAACACATTCCTAAAATTTATACGTATATAGTACTTTCTAGAATACACTATTTCTACATACATAGTGTATATTAGCAAAACATGTATTAGGGCGAGTCCTTTCGCCAAACAAGTATTTTATCCATTTATAATATATTCATACAACAAATAATCATGTCAAACATATTTCCAAAATTTATACGTATACGATACTTTCTACAAATACCTAGAGTATGTAGAATTCCATATTTTTCATCTTTAATCGAAACGGAAAACAGACAGCACTTTGTACATGTGCAATTACATGCAGATCATGAATCTATCATTATCTGACATTGAAATCGTTGAAAACTATAACCTATACATCTAATGTCCGCACCTTTTATCGTAGAATCATAACGAATCCAATAGGTTTGCTAAGCTTTCGTATTCGGCCGTTTGGCAACCTATAGAACGAAATAGGTTAGCTATTTCATAATCTACAACTATCAAAACCCCAAAACAGATTAGGGTTAGGGTTTCTTACCTAGAAACGGAGCTGGAATCGCCAGGAAAGCGATTAGAACTAGGCGGTTAAACATGTATAGCAGCAGGGAAGAGTGACAGGGAGATTCTCCCACTACTCCCACACTTTCTCTCTCTTTTCTCTCTTCTCTCTCTAGGGTTTCTCTCAAATTCGTATGACTGCCATGAGAGAGGGTTTAAGGTCCTTATATAGCCTAAAAACTAACCGAAATAGACTTCAGGTCAAAGTATACTTAGGTTATAACCAAAGTGAGCTGGTTTCAGCTTAACGGAGGACTTCTGGCGGACCTCCTTGAACCAAAGGTCGGACTTAAGCTCACCGACACCAGATCTACTTTAGGTTAAGTTTTCGTTTCGGTCGGAATTCCAGATCACGCATGGCGGACCAGTTTCAGTTCAACGGTCAGCGGATCTCGATCGGAGATTCCGAGTACATGTAAATGTGTATGAAATTTCTCCTGATCCGAGGGTATAATTTGGTCTGATTCTGACGGTCTGGTTGCTTAAAACTGATCCGCAAGCAACACGTGCCAGATTACTGTTCAAGATATTTATTTTGTAAAGAAAACCAGTGTTTTCACACTCTCTCGCTCCGGACTCAAGCAAACAGCCGTGGGACACTGTCTGGATTTGATTTTCGAGATGGTTGTTAAGCCCAGCAAGGCGGTCCTAATTCCTTAACTTCGTGTTAATCGGACTTCCGACGTGCGGTCCGGATCTGATACGGAGTTTCAAGATGCTCCCGAGAGCAGACGGGTAATGAGATTGATCCTAGATTTTAGGGTACCCTAGCGTCAATGATTCTACAAGTTTTGGGTCTTGCAGATCGTATTTAAAGTGGTTGGTGCTAATTTCACAGGTACTCTAGTTTAACACTGGCTAATTCTCGCCTAATTTCTAAAGGATTTAGTCCTGAGTAATTTCTATCTGAGGTGGTACCTGGGCCTTTGTAGTTTGTATATAAAGTGATCCAAGTTATACTACTTAACTAGTTTAAAATAGTGTCTAGGATGAAAGTGCTTAGAAAAATTTAAAGAACAAGGTGGTGAAGGGTGGGATTTGTGAAAGAAATGTTAGACTTTGGGATTGAGTTCTGACAAGTTAATAAGGTGTTAGAATCGACCCATTGCCTAAGGACGTCTAATTCCAGGTTGGGAAAAATACGGGCTGTTACATTCTCGAGGCTGCCCACAGATCGAAGCTTGCGATGCATCCTGGTAGCACGAAGATGTATCAGGACATGAAGAGGTCGTACTGGTGGGACAACATGAAGCTCCACATAGCAGATTATGTGGCCCGTTGTCTCACCTGCCAGCAGGTCAAGGCAAAGCATCGCCGACCTCCTGGACTACTTCAGCCCATGCCCATAGCAGAATGGAAGTGGGACTTCATCTCTATGAATTTCATATCGGGGCTGCCGAAGACGAGAAAGGGTTATGACTCTATTTTGGTGATCGTGGACCGGTTAACGAAATTGTCTCACTTCCTCCTGATTAAAGTCTCGAACTCTGCAGACAAGTTGACCAGGTTGTACATCAAGGAGATAGTGCGTCTGCATGGAGTTCTCTTGGAGATCGTGTCCGACCAAGACACACAATTCACATCTATCTTCTGGACTCGTATCCAGGAAGCGATGGGTGTGAAGTTGAAGTTCAGTACCGCGTTCCACCCACAGACCGATGGGCAGACGGAGCGGGTGAATCAGATTTTGGAGGATATGCTGCGGTCATGTGTTTTAGACTTCAAGGACAGTTAGGATGACTGTCTCCCGTATTCAGAGTTCGCCTACAATAACAGCTTTCAGGCGAGTATTAGTATGGCTCCTTACGAGGTCTTGTACGGGCGCCCTTGTCCGAGCACCGCATTGCTGGGTAGAGGTTGGCGAGCACAGTTTGATTGGCCCAGAGTTCGTACAGGCTACCTCAAAGAAGATCGATATTATCAGGCGTCGACTTCTTACAGCCCAAAGCAGACAGAAGAGTTATGCCGATACGAGGCGACGACCGCTACAGTTTGAAATTGGGGACCATGTATTCCTCCGAGTTTTCCCCATGAAGGGAGTCCTTCGGTTTGGCAAGAAGGGAAAACTTACGCCGCGGTTCATTGGCCCATTCCAGATATTAGACCGAGTGAGTGTGGTAGCATACCGTCTTACTTTGCCCACACCACTCGCGGGCGTGCACAACGTATTTCATGTATTTATGCTGAAGAAATACGTTCCTGATCATTCCCACATTATCAAATGGGAGCAGGTGCAGTTGAGCGAGGATGCTACATATGTACTGCGTCCGACGCGTATCCTAGACAGGAAGGAGCAGGTGTTGCGTAGCAAGGTCATCTCACTTGTAAAGGTATTGTGGACGCATCACACTGAGGAAGAGGCTACTTGGGAGACAGAAGCCAAGGTCAGAAAGAACTACCTCATATTCTCGAGGAGTACGAAAAGGTACTAATTTCGAGGATGAAATTTTTCTTTAAGGGGGTAGATTGTAAGGTCTCGGAAAAATCCGTACAAAGACCCAAATATTACCTCAAGCAGAAATCACTCAGGGTCAAATCCTTTAGACATTAAATGAGGATTAACTAGTGTTAAACTAGATTACATGCGAAATCAGCACTAATCACTTTAAATACGATCTGCAAGACCTAAAACTTGTAGAATCATTAACGCTAGGTTACCCTGAAATCTAGGATCAATCTCATTACCCAGTTGCTCTCGGGAGCACATTGAAACTCTGTATCGGAGCTGGACCGCACGTCGAAAGTCCGATGACCACGAGACTAAATGATTAGGACTGCCTTGCTGGGTTTGACAACCATCTCAGAAATCAAATCCAGATAGTGTCTCGTGGCTATTCGCTTGAGCCCGGAGTAAGTGTGTGAGAAACGTGGATTTTTTAGAAATAAAAATCTAAATTTAAGTAATCTGAGACTTGTCGCTTGCGGACCGAAATAAGGATTCAGACCGTCAGAATCTGACCCAAATACACACTCGGATCAGGGGAAATTTCCTACACAGGCCAGTGTACTTGTGGCCCTGATCGGTGATCGTGGACCGTTGAACTGAAACTGGTCCACCACGGGTGATCTATTAATCTGATCAGACCAAAAACTTAACTCGACCTAGATCCATAGACAGGGAGCTTAAATCCGACCTTTGGCTTAAGGGGGGCTCCGGAAGTGCTCCGTTGAGCTGAAACAGACACTCTTTGGACATAACCTAAGTATACCTTGGCCCTGGGGTCATTCCCATCAGTTTTAGGCCTATATAAGGACCTTAAACCCTTTCCCATTCACTCCATACGAATTTGAAAAAAACCTAGGAGAGAGAAGAGAGTAAAGAGAGGGAAAGTGTGAGAGAAGTGAGAGAAGATTCCTGGTACTCTATCCTGCCGTTCTACGCGCTTAACCATCCCTATCTAATTGTTATTCCGGCGATTCTGACTTCGTTCTTAAGTAAGAAAACCTAACCCTAATCTGTTCTAGGGTTTCAATTGTTACAAGTGGCGAGACAGCTGACTTAACTCATGTTATAGTTGATGTACCATCGTTGACAAACACTTAGAGTTTCTAGCAAATTCGTTACACTTCTACGGCGTAAGGTGCGGACTATAGACGTATAGGTTATAGTCTTCAAGGCTTTCAATGTCGGTTAATGATTTATTCTTGATGTGCGTGCTTTTCACATGCAAAATGCGTCGTCTGTTTCATGTTACAGTTATATATGAACTATGTGGCATATAGTGCATTCTATGTACATGTTGAGATATTTGGATACGTATGGAATTTGGATTTGTGCCTAACATGATTATCTGTCGTGAATATATGCTTGTTACCTATGCGACAACTCCTTAGTGAAAGGACTTGCCCTAAATCACGTCACGGGAAAAATACGATATATGTGATACAGTGTGTAGCCCAAGTGTTTATGGAAATGCGTAAATGAATATGGAACCCGAATTCATGCATGTCATGGTTATCCATCGTGGGTATATGCGCGTGGTATGCGGGGCAACTCCCTAGTGAAAGGATTTGACTTAATATATGTGTAAACTGCATACATCATATATGACGATGTATGTAGTCTAAGTATTTGTAGAAATGTCTGAGTGTGCTAAGTATTACTAAAGAGTACTTTGTATGAGGGTTGGGATATGAATCTCGGCTACCTTAATTATGTGTATGATTTCCTACATGTATGTTACATCATGATGTTTGTTTTATTCATGGAATGAATATGTGTGCAATCATGTCTGTGTTACATTTCACAACATGCTCATATTATTGTACGAAGTGAATTCATTGTTCTTTATTGCTTTTACTATCTCATATAATTACTGGATGAAATTGAATGAAGTTGGGACTAGGATACAGTCCAGGTAATCGATAATCTGCCCTGAGCTCGTGGCTGAGATTCATTCACCACGTAGGACGTGTTTGACGAACCCGAGTCGTGCGTTGGTCGTCGGCAGTGGTTAGGCCACACGGAGTACTTACGCACTTCATGTTGATCGATACGATGTACGCTCGTATTAGTCGAGCTCACCAAGTAACCCGATTTGCCTATTGTATGTTCATCATGTATAGACGCTATTGTTTGAACCTAAGGTACCAAACTCACCAGTAAAACCCCGTTCAACCATAGTACCTCGATCCGCTAAGACTCATGAGCCAGACATGGTGGTATGAGACACCGTGGTCGAGCTATGGGCCTACGCTGGGGCGACGAGCTTCCCCGTAGTGACCAGTGAGCAACCCAGACTCGTGAGCCGAATACGGTGGTATGGGACACTGTATTCGAGTTGTCGGCCTACACTGATTTGGTGACGAGCCCTTTGTAGTGACCTGAGCATACTCTTAACCTGCATAGAGGCAACGAGCCTTTTCGAAAAAATCAGAGTATACACTAGGCCTGTACTGATTTGGCGACAAGCCCATTGCAGCAACCTAAAACTGTAACATCGTATGAGATTTACTAGGACTGACGACGCTAGAATGGATCCCTGTTTGGGAATGATATAAGGGAGGTACCTTAGTTTACCAATCCTGCTGTATGAAAAGGACTAATAAAAACTTGGTAATTACGCTCATAACATCGCACTGCATGTGCCCCAGGTTGAAGAGCACAGAGGGAAGAAAGCATGCCGCGACCGTAAGATGATGTCGACACGATGGAGTGTAGGCGAGGGCATGCATCATGACTACATTTCATCCTTGCATTAATAAGAGTATCTAGGATTGTTTGATTGTACTGCTTTATCATTACTGCTTGACTGAATTGATAACATGTTAACCTTTGCTCTATGATTCCACTGAGTTGATCACTCACTCCCACATTTTGGGACAGTGTTCTGAACACCCACCAGAATCTGTCTTAGATGCAGATGATGATGCGACTCAGTAGGCGGAGCCTGACTACTACGATGATCAGGACGAGTTCTCTTATATGCAGTTCTCCGGCGGCTTCGCTTAGGCTATCCGGATTGACGGGGCTACAAGGATTATCATTGTAGTTGTACTCTTTTGACATTTTGATTATTTTAAGACTATTACATGTATATGGTGACTCAGTGATGTATTCATACTCTGGAGACCGATCGTGATCTTTTGACTTATATACATTTATTTATGTCTTTTAGTCTTCTGCTTGCATTTTACAACTTGATCTGGAGTATGAATTACTGTTTTAGTATAATCTCACTCATGATCAATGCGCTAACACAGACAACATTTAATCATAAGCATATATGTTGCATAAGTGATGTTTTAGAACTCAGGTGTTGAGTTACTACTCGACCCCCGATTTTCATGCCGTTACATCAGCATACAGCTCCTTGAGACAGTCGAAGCCGACAACCTCGTTGCTCATTGTAACAAGTAGTGATGCACGACGGTTAAGTGCATCAGCCACCTTGTTTTGCTGCCCTGACTTGTGCTTCAGAATGAACATGAATTCCTGTAAAAACGCAACCCATCTAGCATGCATACGATTTACGTTAATCTAACTATTAATAAACTTTAATGCTTGATGGTCAGTGTACATAACAAACTCTCTTTGAATCAGATAATGTCGTTAATGTCGTAGCGCCTGAACAACTGCGTACAACTCAAGCTCATAAGTCGACCACTTCTTTCAGGCTTCGCTGAGCTTCTCGCTGTAGAAGGCTACCGGCTTGCCTTCCTGTGATAATACTCCTCCAATTCCGACGTATGAAGCATCACACTCAACCTCAAACAATTTGTCGAAATTAGGAAGTACCAAGACCAGTATTGTAGACAAACGATGCTTAATCTCATGAAAGCTTTTGTCAGCTTTATCGGTCCACTGGAACGGTCCTTTCTTCATGCAATCTGTTATAGGAGTGACTATGGTGCTAAAATCTCGCACAAATCGACGATAGAAAGTCGTCAACCCATGAAAACTCCTCACCTCATGAATGTTTGTTAGGATCGACTATTCCCTAATGGCTCACACTTTTTCATCGTCCACACGGATGCCTTTGGACGTTACAACAAATCCTAAAAATAACAGGCTGTCAGTTAAAAAACTACACTTCTTTAAGTTGAGGTACAACTTGTTAATTTGTAGCACCTGCCTGAGATGTTTCCTGTGCTCCGTCTCATCCTGGTTATATATCAATATGTCATCAAAATATACTACCACAAACCGGCTAGTGAACGGTTTTAGAACTTGATTCATCAAACGCATAAAAGTACTTGGTGTGTTCGATAGGCTGAAGGGCATGACCAGCCACTCATACAACCCTTCACTGGTCTTGAATGTCATTTTCCACTCATCACCGGGTCGGATACGAATCTGATGGTACCCGCTCCTTAGATCTAGTTTAGAGAACACCTTGGCCCCTTCTAGCATATCGAGCATGTCGTCAACCATGGTATTGGGAACCAATATTTGATGGTAATTTTGTTGATTGCCCGGCTGTCGACACACATGCGCCAGCTTCCATCTTTTTTTGACGTTAATAATGCTGGTACGACACATGGGCTCATGCTTTCTCTCAAGAGACCCTTACGGATCGATTCCTTCACTTGCCCTTGAAGTATCTCACACTCCTTCGGACTCATCCGATAATGAGGGCGATTGGGCAGGCTAGTCCCAGGGATGAGGTTTATGTGATGTTGGATGTCCCACATGGGGGGCAATCCATCAGGTAAATATTCAGGCCAAACTTCCTTGAATTCGTTTAGCAACAGTCTTAAACTTGGAGGGATGTTTGAGGGTTCCTCTTCCTCGCCCTTCACCACTACGGCGTATACCTCGTCGGTTTCCTTGGATTCCTCCATGAAATCCTAAATAGTCAAGAGTGAACTCCCCTCCACTTTAGAAGTTTTAGGGTGGTTCTCTGGTGCCATAGGAGCAAGGATTATTTTCGTATATCCTTGATGAATATGTAAACATTGTCTCGTCCCCAATGGGTTGCATCACGGTCCGATTGACAAGGTCGACCGAATAGCATGTGACAAGCTTTCATGTCGACCATGTCACAAAGTATTTGATCCTATAATTTTTACCAATTGAAAACGAGATAGTGCATTGTTCAGTTACCTTGGTTTCATTCACCTTTTTTATCCAGCCAATTGAGTACGGGGAAGGATGTTTCGTCATTGGTAGCTGCAACTTGTCCACCATCACTCTTGAGATGATGTTCTCGCTACTACCACTTGCTATGATCACATCACAGACCTTTCCATTGACAGTGCACTGGTACGAAATATATTGTGTCGCTATAGATGTAATTCCTTTCATGGGGTATACAGTATTCACCATCTCACAACTAGAAATTTGTCACGATCCTCGCCTGTCACTTCATCGCCACCTGCTATTTCTTCAGTGGTTTGTTCATATTCATCAAAGTCATGGTCTTCTTCTGTGGCCTCATATTCAGTGCCCCCTTCATTTATAGTCAAGTGTGCTGCAGTACGTTGAGGACAAGTGTTTGATAAGTGGTCTGGTTGGCCACAACGTTAACAATTGTTCGACCTTGGCCGAGCATAAGGATTTAGAATCCTACTTGGGGCCGCCGTTATGGGTGCTGCTCGTTGAGGTCTGGATGAGTCGCTCCCCGTATCACGGTTTGTAGTTATAGGAGGTTGAGGACGTTCTTCTACTGGATATTTTCCTCATGACAGCACTGGATCCTGCATGGGACCCGTCATGGGGGGTCGAGTTGAAGGATAGGGACGATCAGGAACTCTTGCAAGTTGTGTTTCTACCCTACCCGCCAATTGAACTGCTTCATCCAAGGTCCCGACTGGGTACATCTGAACTCGGTCCTGAATTGTAAGTTGCAACCCACATAAATCGTGCCACCTTCTATGACTCAGATTCTGACAGATCATTTCCTGTAGCCAACTGCCGGAATTCTTCAGTATAATCTGTAATGGTTCGATTTTCTTGTCGGCAATTTTGGTATTGCTGGAAATATATTGCTCGTAATCACTAGGGAGAAATCGTGATCGAAGAAGACGTCTCATCCATGACCATGATGAGATGGGCGCCTTGTTCTGGCGAGCTCATGAGAGTTGTAATTGTTCCTACCATACAGAGCACCAGATTTTAATTTAAACGCTACCAATTTTACCCTTTTATGATCTGGCACGTCCATATAATCAAAATATCTCTCTACTTCGGCTAGCCAATCGAGAAAATCTTCTATACATAATAAACCATTAAAACTAGGAAGTTCAGCCTTACCTCGATAGTCTCTTTCAGCACGATCTAAATGATCACCTCCATGGATTGGTCATCGGGCAAAACCCTCATTAAGGTCCTCGTCGTTAGAACTTGAATCATCTGGTGTAGCCCTATGGTTTGCCACTGGTAGTGCTCTACGAAAATCGGGGTTATCGAACAACAACCATGGGTGGTGGAGCCACCCTGGGTGGTGGAGCAACCATAGGTGGTGGAGCACCGCCTAGGGCTCGAGGCGGAAGTAGCGCATCCGCAAGCCCTTGCATTGTCAACTGACTCTCCTGGTGGAAAGCTTCCATTCTTTCCGAAAGATAACGAATCCCTATATCACCGTCCACAGGATTTTGATTCATACCTTCATTGTTTGCCATCGGCCCGAGGAGAATCCTCGCTTTGATACCAATTGATGCAAAGATGAACGTGATGAGGTCGATCATCGTCTTCCTCAAGAGGATAACTACTCTGAATCCACAGAGCTTCTCTGGACTCCTCACAGAGACTTCTCGAATCCACGAGAAAAGAAAGCAGAAACTAGAAATAAATTCTAATAAATTCGAAATTGATTAGCTAATTAATAAAAATGAGTTCACAACCCTTTAAATAGGGGTACCAAGCAATGGGAAAGAAATCATAATCAAACTACAACTAAAACTCCTAGAATTCACGACTTACTATAAATAGTAAACTTACTATTTATAGACGGTCGTGATGTCTACTAGTGCGCAAGGTTTTCGGCCAAAAATAGTAAGTGTCCTATTTGGCTTCACCAAACCATTCTCCTAATTATTCTAAGCTCTTTTCACGTTTGGCGCAACTCTTAAAGCCCAACGGATGAAGAGTTATAATCAAACTAAAACTTACTATTTATAGTATAAACGAAATTAAAACAGGGAAATGACCGTCGATCCAGGGGTATTGCGCAATTTCGGGCTGCGCCAGGTTGGTTGGCTAAAGTAGCTCGTTCTACCCCAAAATCATATATTTTACGCCCGTTAACTCATTCCGAATTGTGAGATACGCCCGATCTAAGGTCCGACGGTCCGGATCACTTCTGTTGTCAACCGGGCCTTTTCTGATCCATCTTGGCCATGAAACTGTCCGCGACCCGCTCTACATCATGACCCCAGGTACCAAAATAATAGGATTAAGACTAGATCTGTGAAGATCAGCTTGACAACTTAGCCACCAATTATGTAGAATCAAGTAATTTGGGAAGGAAAAGGTTCGTCCTTCTAATGAGTTCCTTTTTCCTTTGGGGAAAGGACTTTCAATTAAGTGCATGAGAGATCGCACTGTTCAATATCAGATGAATATTATTAAAAAAAAAAAGAAAAAAAAAAAGGCCAAAGGTGATTAATTAAATGAGTTTTAACTACATTTGGCTTAAAAAGTAAATGATAAAAAAAAAATGAATAACTAACGTTAATCTTTTCAAAGGAAGATAGTTGTTGTAAATGACTGACTATTAATGGCAAGAAGATCATTAGACATGAAAGTTGGATCACCTGCTCAGTTGGCTTCATAGTTGAATGGTCATCAAGGATGAAAATCCGTTCGTCATGGGTTGGTCTTCGTTATGCAAGACAATCGTGTTTCATGAGAAGAGGTGATCATCTGTTCGTTCCTCAGCTGGCTTCGTGGCTGGACAGTCATTGTGGCAACTGTCTATTCATCGTGCAGGACTAGGTTTCGTGGAAAGACAGTTGATGATGGGCAGATCTTCGACGATCTGGGCAATCGTAATTAAACAGTGACATGTTCATAACTTGATCGAACTTTGTGCCAGTTGGTTGAGAAGAATCTCTAAGCACGTGGCAAGATGACCCTGGTGGCCATCAATTTAAGACCTAGAGATCCTATTAGGTCCAACGAAATTATCATGGACATAAGGTGCCTAATTACCTTAATCTAATCTACTCAATTTGGACTAGTATAACAGCATTTCATTGTCTTGGTGGTGGAAGAGTTAAATTGAATAACAATAATAATGATAAGTGTCCATAGTAGACGAAGGATAGGTAGCGTGGCACTAAAAGAGTAATGTTGTGTTGTATTAGAGTAATGTGGGCTCTGGAATCTTTATTCTTTGCTGAATTTATAAATGTGTAAGGCGGTTCATTGAAGACTTGTATTAGAATAAACCTTTGGAATCTTCTCTTATTCGATTGACCAGTCAACAGACGTGACCAATATACTTCTAACTCAAGACGAGTTCTCCAGACCTTCTTCCAACCAGCCAATCATCTAGCAAGTGTAGCTGATCGTATTATTATCTTGAGAGATGTCATCATGATCTTAGGCATAGGAAAATCGCTTAAGTACACGGAGGTGTGTATGGGAACATGCCCACAATTAAAGGTTTTTAGGCGAGTTTTCTCCATCAGGCTGCTCTCGCTTGGGCATATGAGTT
>JAJHSJ010000011.1:31216069-31631908 GCA_021015155.1 Magnolia officinalis | reverse complement strand
GGAAAAATTGTAACATCCCGGATTTTTGCCAATTTGGGATTAGATGTCCTTAGGCGATGGGTTGCTCTTAATACCTTATTATTTCGTCAGAACTGAACCCCACAGTCTAAAACGCTTCTGAACCCATTTCCTTCACAAATCCCACCCTTCACTACCTTGTGCCTTCAATTTTTCAAAGCACTTTCGCCCTAGACACTAACTTAAACTAGCTAAGTAGTAAAACTTGGATCACTTATATACAAACTACAAAGGCCTAAGTACCATCTCAACCAGAAAACATTAGGATTAAATCCTTTAGAAATTTAACAAAGTTAACTAAGTGCAAACTCGATTAGCCATAAATCCGTTGGGATCGCTTTTAAATACGATCGCAAGACCCAAAACTTGTAAAACATGTGACTCTAGGTTACCCTAAAGTCTAGAGCCAAACTCATTACCCGTCTGCTCTCGGAATGAAACGAAACTTCGTATGAGGTCTAGATCGCACATCGGAGTCGATTAACACGAAGCTAAGGAACCAGGACGCCGCCCACTGGGCTTGACAATCGTCTCAAAAATCAGATGATTCCGACCGATGTCCCACGGCCATTATTTTCACTCCGGAGTGAGGGAGGTGTGAAAAACACTATTCCATCCAAGAGAAAATATCTGGAATAGTGATCTGGCACCTTTCGGTTGCACATCAGTATTAAGCAACCAGACCGTCAGAATCAGACCAAATTACACCCTCGGATCAGGAAAAATTTCAGGAAACATTTACATTGTACTTGGAATTTCGGATCGTGGCCCACTGACCCGTTGAACTGAAAGTGGCCCGCCACGTGCGATCTGGGAATCCGTTCGAGTCGAAAATAATCCCTCATAGATCCATGTGTGGTGAGCTTAAGTCTGACGTTTGGCTCAAGGAGGGCCACCAGAACCTCTCTTTGAGCTGGGAAAAGTGACGAAATACTATATTAGCAGTAACCTTTGAACAGGAGTCTATTTCGGTGAGTTTTGAGGCTATATAAGGACCTTAAACCCTCTCTCATTCCAGCCATACGAATTTGGATTTGAGAGAGGGAAAAAAGAGAGAGAAAGTGAGGGAGAAGTGGGAGAATCTCCCTGCCGTCCTTCCCTGCTGCTATCATGCTCCACCGCATCCTCTTGACGCTTTTCCGGCGTTTTCCGGCGTCGTTTCTAGGTAAGAAACTCTAACCCTAATCTGTTTTGGGGTTTAGACTGTTGTAGGTTGTGAAGTAGCTAACCTATTTCGTTCTATAGGTCGCCTAGTTGCCGAATACGGAAGCTTAGCAAACTATCAACTCCGTTACGATTCTACGACAAAAGGTGAGGACTTTAAGCGTATAAGTTACGTTTTCAACGCTTTCAATGTCAGATAATGATAGATTCATGATCTGCATGCAATTGCACATGTACAAAGTGCTTTCCGTTTCCTGTTTCGATATTAACATTGTAGAATATGGAATTTCACATACTCTAGATATACGTAGAAATACCGTATACGTATTTTTTTTGGAGAAGTGTTTGACATGTTTATTAATGTATGATTATACTATATATGGATAAAATACTTGTTGGCGAAAGGAATCGCCGTAATACATGTTCACTTGTAAATGCTACGTATGTTGAAATTGTGTATTCTAGAAATACTGTATACGTATAAATTTTGGAGATGTATGTATCATGATTATTTGCTGTAGTGTAATATATTATACATGGATAAAATACTAGCTTGGCTAAAGGATAACCCTAATACATGTTTTGCTAACATACACCATGTATGTTGTAATAGTGTATTCTAAGTGTTTGTGAAAATGGCTGAATGAGTATAGAATTCTCATTCGTGCTCGCCATGACTAATTGTCATGGATATATGATTGTTGTAATGGCGATATCCCTTTGACGAAAGGATTTGCCCTAAATCACGCCACGGCCTGTATACACTATATGTGCTAAAATGTGTGGCCCAAGTATTTGTGAAAATAGCTGAATGAATATGGAACTTGGGTTCCTGCTTGCCATGACTATCCGTCGTGGGTGTACGCGTGTTATGATTGGGGCAACTCCCTGGTGAAAGGATTTGGCCTAATGCCTGTGATCGACATATGTCATGTATGTTGATGTATGTTTGTTTAAGTGTTTCTTGAAATGTCTGATGAGCAGTAGTTAGCAAATTGTAATGTATAAGGGTGTTGAGATATGATTCTCAACCTCTTTTAACTATGTGTATGATCTCCTTTGATAGTTGTGTGATTAGGAATTGAACATGTACAAATCATGCTTGTGTTGTGATTCATAACATGCTCAACTGCTTTATGATTTTAACTATGTAATGCATATGTTAAAATTTATATTTATGTTGTATGATCCGTCATGGGTGATGGGGGAGCGGAGCAACGAGTGCGTGCAACAGCCTGGCAGCCCTAAAAGGATAATACCAGCTTGATTGTATGAGTTGAATCTTGATCCATTACTGCTTTATTTATCTGTATTGATTGTGTTTGGGGCTATGATTATGGCCAGGCAATCGGTAACGAGATTGAACTCGTGGCTGAGATTCATTTGCCACGTGGATGTGTTCGACGAACTCGAGTCGTGCGTTGCCTGTCGGTAGTGGCTAGGCCACACGAAGTTGTTTATGCACTTCATGTCGTGCAGCTCAACGGGCGATCGTGCTAGTCGAGCTCATCAAGTAAACCCGATTGCCTTATGCATGTTCACCTGTTTGGTCGCTACTGCTTGAACTAGGGTACCAAACTTACCAGTGGCGATCCCCGTTTAACCATGGTACCTAGATCCGCTAAGTCGCATGAGCCGGGCATGGTGGTTATGGGACACCGTGGTTGAGCTTGTCGGCCTACGCTGGGGCCATGTGCCTCCCCGTAGTGACCATTGCGCAATCAAACTCGTGAGCGAATATGGTGGTATGGGACACTGTATTCGAGCTGTCGATACTTCGGCGAGAGCCGAGTACGGTGAGACTTGTGCTCGTGCTGACGGGCGACGAGTCCTCCGTGGTATCTCGAGTACACTCCAAGGGTCTGTGATTGGCCACGAGTCTTTCACAGCAACTAGAGTGTGAGTTGAGCCGAGTACGGTGAGACCTGTACTTGAGCTGACGGCTAGTGATTGAGCCGAGTACGGTGAGACCTGTACTCGAGCTGACGGCCAGCAATTGAGCCGCATACGGTGAGATCTGTATCGGCTGTGACGGGTGATGAGCCCTTTGCGATGCCTTCACTACGCTTCTCAAACCATAACATCGTATGAGAATAACTAGGATTGACGACCCTAGAATGGATCATGTTTGGGAATGATACAAGGGAGGTACCTTAGTTTTCTAATACTGCTGTTTGAAATGGACTAATAAAAACTTGGTAATCATGAGCATCATACACCGCATGTGCTTTGTAGATGTGGCGCACTGAGGGAGTAAGCATTCGCGAACGTAAGATGATGTCGCTTGAGGGTGGTTTGGCAAGGGCATACAGCATCATGTCATTTCATTCTTGCATTTAATAAGAGTAGTTAGAATTGTTGATTTGTACCGCTTTATCATTAATGCTTGATTGAATTGATAACATGTTAACCTATGCCTTATTGTTCCACTGAGTTGATCACTCACTCCACGTTACGGGACGGTGTTCCGAACACCCACCAGATTTGTTGAATTTCAGGTGATGGCGATGCTTGTGAAGCAGAGCCGGACTACTTCTGTGATGATAGGAGGAGTTCTCCTATCTGTATCTCTCTGGCAGGTCAATGAAGACCTGATATTGTATTGACGGGGCTATGGTACATGGGATAGGAGGCATTACACTTCCTCACATTTGGTATATTCTAGAACTGCACTTATATTTATTTAACCTGGTGGTAATGTTATCACACTCTGGAGACTCATCATAGGTTATCTATTTTATCTATCTATCACAGTCTTGCGTTGCAAATTTAACTGTCTCTGGAGTATGATATGCTGTTTTGGGTTAATCTCACTCATGTTCAACGCACGAATACTGTCAACATCCAATCATCATTCATTTGTTGCATAAGTGATGTTCTGGAACTCGGGAGTTGAGTTTATGCTCGACCCCCGATTTTCAGGGCGTTACAAAAATATAGCGTCAATGAGAATCTAGTTCGAGCATTCTACGCACGAATTTAAGATGCTAAGCTCAACCCTCTTGGATTTGAGATTAGCCTTGTCAGACAAACGGCCCACATTAATGTGAAATCCATCGCTACCCTACTCGGTGTGGAGCTCGAAAATGTGCACGTCAAGAAAAGTAACCTAAAGGAGAAGGGGGCAAGGGACGAGCGCGCCCGCCACTTGTGCGACAAACTCGTTGAATGGAGAAGAGGTAGCAACATGAAAGAAAAAAATCTAACACCTGACTACTATCTACTCCACTACATATGCACGTACAATGTGTACCAGAGAGCCAGAAACATTCTGAGTGTTCTCAGTTTATGGTAGAATTCCTCTACCTGGTGGGGCAAGGAGAGAAGGTGTGTCTCCCCACTCTTGTGTTGAGCCAGATTGTGAAGGCCGCGTTGGCAACACGTGAAAAATTAGCGCTTCCTTTTGGCCATCTGATTTGTAAGTTGGCATGTCAATACAGATTCAGCCAGCCGAATGCGGTCCCATACCTGATTAAGGTGATCAACAAGAACACCTTAAATCGTATGTTGATAGTCTCTAAACAGCAAAGGGATCATATTGAAGAGTCTGGGGATGAAGAAGAAGAGGGAGATGATGAAGAAGAAGAAGACGAGGAAGAACCGAATGAACAAGGAGCCGAGGAAGAAATCCAAGAGATCGGCGAAGAGCCATTTACTACTGTGGGTGTGCGCGAGGGCCTGGACGCACTCAACGCTAGGATGGATAGGATAGAAGAAAACCAGGGGAACCTGGAAAAGAGGATTAAGAAGATGTATCGCACCATAAAGGTGATACTGTGTTGTGTCCAGAAGGATGGAATGCCCCCTCCTTTGCCCACCTTAGAGGACTAGTAGTTAATACTGATGACAATTACTCACTTGATGTCCAAGTAGTTAGGATTTGCTTTCCTTTTTGGCATGTAATGACTAGTTTCTCCTTTGATTAGGTTGTAGTTTTCATATGGCTAAGTGACTAGTAACCCTAGAATTCCCTATCCAAGTACTATAACAACCCATGTTTCAATTTCCAATTTGACTAATGAGAATATATAGAGTTACATAAATTGCATTTTGCTTGTGGTCTTGATGAGTTTAAATTTCAAGTTTGTCGAAATATATATACTATAGTCCGAACACCATTATCATTATTGAATTTCTATTTTGTCGAACACCACTATAATGCAGGTCTGCAACAATGCAAAAGTTGAAATAAGGCTACATTCCCCATATTAGTTGGGACAAAGCTTTAAACAATGATGATTCTTTTGTTACAGTACTATTAGTTTCTCAGCTAATACGGGTTCGATCAGCATATAACCTGGACTGAGGCTAGATCTTTTAAGGAAGACATGGTTACCTATGCAACAGTCTCTATTTTCATTTCATCTCACTGATTAAGCGGTAAGGATCATCTCATTGATCATTGGAGTGAACTTCAGAGGGGCAAACTGAAAATTAAGTGGGGCAAACTGGAAATTCAGCGGCACACACTGAAAAATGAGCAGGGCAAACTGAATATTTAGCAGGGCAAACTAGAAAATTGAGCGGGGCAAACTGAAATTGAGTGGGGCAAACTGAATATTCAGCGGAGCAAACTAAAAAATTGAGCGGGGCAAACTAGAAATTGAGCGGGGCAAACTGAAAATTGAGCGGGGAAAACTAAATATTCAGTGGGGAAAACTAGAAATAAACTGAAGCAAACTGAAAATTCGGGGAAACTGAATATTCAGTGGGGCAAACTAGAAAATTGAGCGGGGCAAACTAGAAATTGAGCGGGGCAAACTGAAAATTGAGCAGGGCAAACTGAATATTCAGCGGGCAAACTAGAAATAAACTGAAGTAAACTGAAAATTGAGTGGGGCAAACTGAATATTCAGTAGGGCAAACTAGAAAATTGAGCAGGGCAAACAAGAAATTGAGCGGGGCAAACTGAAAATTGAGCGGGGCAAACTAGAAAATTAAGCGTGGTAAACTAGAAATTGAGCAGGGCAAACTGAAAATTGAGCGGGGCAAACTAGAAAATTGAGCAGGGCAAACTAGAAATTGAGTGGGGCAAACTGAAATTGAGCGAGGCAAACTAAAAATTGAGTGGGGCAAACTAGAAATTGAGTGGGGCAAACTGAAAATTGAGCAGGGCAAACTGAAAATTAAGCAGGACAAACTGATAATTGAGTAAGCATGAAAGGGTTTAGTGTAAAGCTTTGTTTCTTATAATTCAAAAAGTTAATTTCATCATCCACCAAAATTATTTACAACCAAAATTAATTACAAAGCATGTATCATACAAAACACTATATAAATTACAAAGTGTTATTGATCGGGTATATGAAACTTGCATTTTCGGCAATTATACCCTGTTTGTTTACATCGCCTACACTTTACTGTTTTCTGTTCCTCTCCACGCGACAAAATTCTATGCTTTTTTGGTCTTCCAAATGACCTCTTCTGTCCTGGGGGTTTAATTTGCGCACAATACTCCTTGAAGCTTGATGAAAATTTTCATTCGCTCTTGTCATGTACTGGGTATACCGATTCGTTATACCTGGTCAGGTAATTTTACGCCATATAAAATGGGGAGTATTATGAGTAATGAGGAAGATTATAGTTTATTCATACTGACAGGATATGCATACAAGGGTACCCCTTCATATCAAACTCGCGACATGTATATGAAAACTCACTGAGCTTGATTGTATCATTACAATCTCCCACAACATAGTACTCATCTCGAGAAATTGCATGATAGCAAACGTCTCATGCCTTGTGCACAAGATCCTTTAACCGTTCCTCCACCCGTGGTGTCAACGGACTACAAATGATGTTGCAGATTCTCTTCTCTTATAAAACAATTCCTGTATCTTAAATCTTACCACATCTATCAATTTAGTAATGGGGTATTCACGTACTTCTTTGAAGAGGGCATTAACAGACTCAGATATGTTTATAGTGACCAAGTTGAATGTTTTCCTAGAAAGTGCGAAGATGGCCATCTCTCGTACCCGATTTCTCTCAGTCAACATGTACTGGGGGTTGGCCATTTCGATATCATGCATTAACTTTTCAAATTCAGCCCTCCTGCATGTCTTCACAGCCTACCAGTAGTCCATCTCCAATGACTTGTCTTTAAAAGTGTCCGCCAAGTTTCTATGGATATGGTACGCGCAGTAGCCATGGATTGCATGTGGGAAGACTTGGGGAACCTTTTTCATTAAACCTTTATGTTGTTCGGATATAATCACAAGACCCGGAAGAGACCCTAATGCTTCGTTAAGGTAGTTAAAGAACCAATTCCAACTGCTGCAGTTCTCTGATTCCTCGATGTCAAACGCAACTGGAAAAACATGATTGTCTCCATCTAAGGTTGTGGCAATGAATAGAACACCCTTGTATTTGCCCTTTAAGTGTGTCCCATCAATGGCCAATACCTTCTTCAAAGGCTGAGCTAAACGTCCTAGAGGGGGGGGGGGGTGAATAAGACTATGTCAAATTAAAAATAAATGCGGAATATAAAGATAGATAGAACAATAAAAAAGGAAAGAAGCACAAGTAAATAGTAACCTCAAATGCACTAGTCTTGAGAGGTTGATACAAACTTAGTTTTAAAGACAACCTAACATCAAAAACCAAAGGCATATGCCAGGAAAACCTTACTAGAACGTTTGTAAGTATCAAAAACCCAAACCAATAAAGAGGAAAAGAAAATAAACTAAGTTATTACAACATTCACCACAAGTGCATAAAATAAGTTACACCATTTACCACAAATTCTCAAAGTAAATTACAACATTCACACACATAAGCAAATCCAACCATCCACCACAACTCAGGGAATTATAGTGGTTTGTTTGTGTGTACACCAATTATTAAATAACAACCACAGAACTACTCCACTCCCAATATCCACACCCACGGGATATTGGCTTTCACTATGAAAAAGGTTTTCCAAGGTTCACCTTAAAACCTTCACAATTGTGTCTTTAGATGGGCTTACACAATTACAAAAACGCCACACTCTGAGATTTTCTGGATTACCTCAGACAAAACCAAAAATGAGATTTTCCTGGCACAACCTCACAAACCACAAAAGATATACAAAATGTAAATGGTACTTATTTGGAAATTTTCCTTCTGAAGAAGCCCAATAGAACCAATCCGATATAGACAAAGATGTTCAATGTCCAGTCTCACAGATGAAAAGGTTCTAGTTCTAAATGATTTTTAAGTAAATCAACCTGGGCTAGATTGATTTGTTTTTTATCTCAAGAAAGGGTAAAACACAAATCCCTTCTTAATATAAGATTGGAATGAAGATTATAAAATCAAATTACAAAAGCTAATAAAAAGAATAAAAAATGAGCACAATATAGCTTAATAAATTCATAAACTTATCTTTCAGAGTGGTGTCTTGATTTAGCTTAGAATGAATTAATAAACTCTGAAATTCGTGCTCTATTTATAGGTGAAAATACTGTTCACTCGACTGGTCTAAAGGTCGGTTCGACTGGCCAAAGAACCAACCACATTAAAAATTTCTAACGCGATAAATAAGATCGTTACTCGACTGGTCGAGTGGCTTGCTTGATTGGTCGAGCAGTTGGACTTTGAGTCGAGCACTACACGACCAGTCGAGCACTGTTTACTCGATTGGTCGAGCAGTCTCCAGGACTAGTAGAGAGTCTAACAGAAATTTCTAAAAAATTGCCATAAACCTTGGACTGGTCGAGAAAACTCTTAGACTGGTCAAGCCAGTACTTGGACTAGACGAACAAGGATTAAGACTAGTCGAGAAAATGACCTATAAACTTATGAAATGATTCACATGAAATATGCAATGAACATGACTCAACTTATGGTCAATCTAGGGTCATTCATACCTTGTTTGTGAGTTGGAATAATTAAAACATCATTTGCTTGAAAACCTTGATTTCTTATAATACGTGAAGCTTGAGTTTGATCTCTTAAACTTGAGCTTGAGTTACGCTTGAGTTCTTGATTCTTAGCGTGCAGTATTTGAACTTCAAACTTGAACTTGAGTTCTTAAGCCTTAGTTCTTGAATTTGAGCTTGAAATCATGAACTTCAACAATCTTCTCTTCAACTTGAAAATGTAGGCAAGTTCGACGAAGATGCAGACAACTTTAAAATGCACAAACCTGATCAATTCAACTCAAAGCATGATACAAATTCTAAATGGTTTGGCACGACAAAATTTGACAACTCTTTGGGTGCTAGATTTACACTATAGCATTTACACCCTCCGCATTGAATTTTGAAAACTTTGAACACATTGTCTGAGTGCTGCAAAACATATCTCGAACTTGAAAGTCTCTTGGTTAACAAGCGCGACAGTCACCGTCCCTGGGTTGGTCATCCTTAACTCATGCAATATAAGGGGAGTTGATTGTAGGAGTCTTCATAAGACCCCATAACACGATTTATTGCAAGCTCCTTAACTTTCCATGCCTTCTTATAATTGATAAGAATATTATATTTCTCTTGCATAGCGTCACATGGCCTCAACCCTAGGAATTGCTCAATGCGGCTAACAACCAGATCACACGCTAACTTACTGCTTGCTTGCTAGTGATTGCTCTTCATCCATGACATGCCGCACATGTGTTTTGACGTATAATTCTGTATCTTGAATATCCCTGCATCGTTCACCCGAGTGCATGAACCCTCCATTTGCAAGTATCTTCGAAGCACACCACAGTGAATCTCATAGAATTTGAGTACAATACCTTATACTGGAAGTTATTACGAATTATAAATTAGCTCAAAACATATTGGCACCGACTCTTATTCTTAAACGTTTGCCTAACGGCTATATTGATCGGTTCTCCCAACGAATCCGTATATTCCGACATTTTTGCATTGGTGAATGCAACATCTTCGAACGACACGGGAACTTGACGAGTGATGAAGTTTGATGTTTTGGGAAGGTCTGGAAGCAGAATGTCGTTTACATGTATAGATCGGGTGGTGGATGATGATGACAAATTTGCTGTTGTTGCTAAAGGTGGTGTCATGTATTCATAAACGAGGTTAAGGTCACGTGCACCACTGACTTGGCTAGTCACAACGTTTGATATTTGAGGGAACTTGGGCAGTTGATTGTTACTTACTCCCACTTGTAATGGACATAGATTATATTCAAAGTCCACGCCATGCTCCTCAGCCACACTGTCTACGTGTGTTGTCCTATTAATGTATTGCATTGTCTCAATGGCTAAATGGATGAATTTATACGAATGCTCTAACTGTGTTCCCAGGAACTCTCTTACGTCATCATCGTCTTCAATTTCGGTTGAAGGGATTGATTTATTTAAGCAAGGATATAATACTTTCATCTTAATATCACAATTTGTTGGTCTACTCTTAATAATCCTGTAAATTCTAGATAGAAGCTCCTCGTACGTAGTCTCGACATGTAGCGTAATAGTTTTCGAACTTCCACCCTTGTACGAGATCGCTTGTTTTTAAATTCTAACTCGCCGCCAGAACAACAAATGATTCTCGCAGCTATTATCTGAAAACCAATACAATGACATATTATCAATGAATCGTTAAACAATGGAAGCTTTCCATAAGACAAAACTCAATTAAATAATAGAGGACCGAAAACTCACTTTCCATTATAGATGAGGATGATACAGAGCTTAAGGAAATAAAGAGTAAGCAACACATTAAAATTTTAAATAAACAACCAGAGCTTATACAGATTAGGCCTTCAAAGATACGAATGATTTCATGTGGTGCTCATTAAATTTAGCAACGCTATCTATCATGACATTGAGCGAGGCAAGCATGAAAATTGAGCGAGGCAAACTAGAAATTGATCGAGGGAAGCATGAAAATTCAGCGGGCCAAACTAGAAATAAGCGAGGGAAGCATGAAAATTCAGCGAGGCAAACATTAAATTGAGTGGGGCAAAATGAAAATTTAGCAGACCAAACTAGAAATTGAGCGGGGCAAACATTAAATTGAGTGGGGCAAATTGAAAATTGAGCGGGGTAAACTAGAAATTGAGCGGGGCAAACTAGAAAATTAGCGGGACAAACTGAAAATTCAGCGGAGCAAACTAGAAATTGAGCGGGGCAAACTAGAAATTGAACGGGACAAACTGAAAATTGAGCGGGGCAAACTCTATATTCAGCAGGGCAAACTGGAAATTCGGCAAGGCAAACATGAAATTCAGCTATGCAAGCAAATAGGAAATTGAGCGAGGCATACATGAAATTGAGCGAGACAAACATGAAATTGAGCGAGCATAGCATGAAATTGAGCTGGGCAAACATTAAATTAAGCGAGCATAACATGAAATTGAGCTGGGCAAACATTAAATTGAGCTAGCCTAGCATGAAATTGAGTTGGGCAAACATTAAATTAAGCGAGCCTAACATGAAATTGAGCGAGCCTAACATGAAATTGAGATGGGCAAACATTAAATGAAGCGAGCCTAGCATGAAATTGAGCTGGGTAAACATTAAATTGAGAAAGCCTAACATGAAATTATCAAGACAAACATTAAATTGAGCAAGCCTAGCATGAGATTTATCGAGGCAAACATTAAATTGAGCAAGCCTAGCATGAAGTTGAGTTGGGCAAACACATGCACATCAATTAACTAAGCCTAACACATGAAATTGACTAAGCCTAACACATGCGCATCAGCTTGCATTAAATTGACCTTAGCTAACATCAAATAACTCCCCCATGAAATTCACCGATCCTAACATGAAATTGACCAAACTTCACGTGCAATGAAATGTACGAGCCTAGCATTTTTTAAAACATCTGTACCTTCAACAACCGTAGTACCAGTCAAATGTAAGTTAAAGAAGGGTGCTTTAGAGTGAGGGAATATTTTGAACCTTTTCAAGGATTACAGATGCAATCAGTTTGTAGGATTTCACGTAACCCTAGCCAAGATGGAAAATGAAAAATGTAGAATGATAATATGTAAATGATAAACAAAGATTTTAGTAAGGAAAATGAAAAGAAAAATGTGCGTGCGTGGGTTTTTCGTTGCAAGGGATTGAAAGGTAGGTATTTTGAAAAGGCGTACGTGGGTTTTTCGTTAAAGGCAGTGAAAGTAGTAGCGGTGAAAAAGGGTATTTTCATCCTCAAATGCTCTATCCATACATGAAAAGTTGGGAAGGTAAGTTTTGGGTGGCTCAGTAAAGAAGCTGGATAAAAGGGCGTCTACAGTGATAATTTTCTCTTTACACGGTAGTGATATTCTTTGTTTCTTTCTTCATCTTCGGATTCCATGGTAGACGAGAGGAATAAAATAAAATAAAATAATTATGAATTTGAAGAAAACTCTAAAGTGATTAGAGGGAACAGAGAGGAGAGAGAGAGAGAGAGAGAGAGAGAGAGAGAGAGAGAGAGAGAGAAGGATTCGAACCCTCGGTACGAATAACTCATACAACGGATTAGCTATCCGTCTCTTTAATCCACTCAGCCATCTCTCCCAATTACAAAAGGATAATTCAAAAGAATAATTCATATGTATGTTTTTTATCCAAGCCAATCATCCATTTCTCGATCTCATTTTAAGGCATGAGCCCAAAAATGAGGCAGATCCAAATCTCAAGTGGACCATACCATAGAAAAGTGTTGTGATTGAACACCCACCATTAAAAAAATTCTTAGAGGACACTGAAGTTTTGGTTCATGCTGATATTTGTGTCTGTGTCGCCTAATCAACAATTTGGATGAATTGCCCTAAGAAGTTTTTAACAATGGGTGTTCCATCACCATTGTTTCCTTTGGTGTGGTCAACTTATGATTTGTACTCTCTCAATCTAAAATGACATACCAAAATGGATGGATGGCACACATACATCACGATGGGGCCAATGCTTTTCTAGTAGCATTGAAGTCAGATGTGGATATCATCCATAGAAGTCTGATGCGGATATCATCCATAGATTGGATATAAGTCAGATAATTTGAAAATTAAATATTTAGCTAAAAACTAAAAAATAAATTAAATTCCTAATAAACATAACAAAAAACTTATAAATAAAAAATAAATACTTTCATCATAAATAAGTACTTGTGAAAATAAGAAAAGAAAAGCAATTTCCATGGCATTATTAGCTATAATTATAGAGCCACAAATCCTATAACATTTCAACAAAAATTGTTAACTTTGACAAAAGATAAAGTCAATTAACAATAACAATCACAATATCAATCATATCACCATGTCAATGTCGATTAATACCATATAATTCAATATATCATTGTGGATGCTCTCTCCACACCCTCACAATCGCCACTTTCACTTCATGTCGTGTGTGTGGGGTTAACCCAAGAGATGGTCTTGATGTTGTTTTTTCGGTAACCCTTCTTGGACCCGTAAGTACTTGCACAAAGAACAAAAGGAAGACCTTGGCTAATATACGGGACCCTCCGATGACAAAGTCAGGAATCCGGGTCTCTGTGGAGATGTTTTTAGCATAAAGGGTTATGGGTGTATGAGTTGTGTACCTTTCACCATTAGAGGACTCCCTATTTATAGTATAGGGAAGATCACACCATCGAGTGATCTTTTTTATTTGGCAGGTACATATTGTAGTTGAGTTGGAATTCCTAACGGATCAAGATCTTCCCAAGATCCTTGGGATTCTGAATTTATCCCTCCGAGATCTCCAGAGGGAACTTCAGGTTGTTTCCTTGGATAAGGTTGGATGCCAGTCAGAAGCTGGTAAACTCGTCCGACCTATAGGTAAGGTCGAATGATAAGGGTAATGACGCCGAGCTATCAGAAGGTCGACATCGTTCTGATGATCAAACCGACAAAGCATGCTCATGATGTCCTTGTGATCACTAACTATAGTAGCTCTTAACTGAAAGTGCCTTTGTTTGTCAATTAGTGTGACAGTTGAGTCAGTAAGTCAATTGAGCCCCATGTAAAGACAATATAAGCTGTTGCCTCAACTAGATGGGTGATTCAGGAACGTCAAAGGTAAAATTAAACCTCACATCCCATGTCCAAAACACCCAGCTATATAATTCCCTTCAAAAATCGTAGAACAATAAAGGAATTTAATACTTAAAAACTTGGTGCAAATAGGTAAATTTTCTAAGTTTTCTACATGTCACTTTGAGTCATCGAGCTTGGGTAGATGACATCGAACACTAGTGTTCGATGACATCGAACATGGTTCGATGACATCGAAAAGTGATCCTCATATGTCCAACAACCACATATATATTTGGACTGAAAATTCGATTCATCAAACATAACTTTGATTACATCGAACATGTGTATTCGATGACATCGATGGTGATTCAATGACTCGAAGAACTTAGAGTTTTTGTCCAGCAAGCTTCTTGTAAAATCTTCTGAAAAATTTGAGGAATCGAAGTAGACTCGATGTCATTGAGATTCAAACTTCTATGACTTTGAACAAGGTTCGATGCCATCGAAAAAGGACAAGAAAATGTCCAGCGAGCTTTAAAGGAAAATCTTTTAAAAAGTTCGAGGAATCGAACTAGATTTGATGACATCGAGATTCAAACCTTGGTGACATCGAATCAGGTTCGATGATATCGAATTAGGACACGAAATCATCCAGCAAGCTTTGAAGAAAAATCACGCATAAATTCGAGGAATCGAACTAGATTCGATGACATTGAAATTCAAATTTTGATGACATCAAATGCAGTCAGATTTTGACAATTATATTACCGTTGGACATTTTACCTTTATAAACAGAAGCTCGGTTCTAGTGCTTGTATTGAGAAAAAGAGAGAGTTCCAAGGGGGTAACTTCTTACCTACCATCATTAATCCTTCTTCTCATGGAAGTTCATTCCCCAACCCTTTCTTATTCATTGAATACTCAATAGAATGGATTGGAGAATGAACTTCACCATTCAAGGATCTTCCAGCAACTTCTTAATGGAAAATCATTAAGTTGAAATCTCTTGAATGCACAAACTTTGGAATTACTTTGTCTCTTAAAAGATCCATATTTAATAGAGTAGATTCCACCAAACACCTTGACCCAACCCCGGCTACTTATATTGGAGCATTTTCAAGTGTTACGGTTCAAGGGAGCTGAAGAATCTCCGTCGTTAAGGGAGATCTTCTTCATCATGTGCTAAACGGGCCTCACCTACTTACAGGTAAGTGTTTAGGAGTCCACAAAATCTGGGGATCCTTTCTTGTGTAGGATTGATCTTCAGGTTGTGTTTCACAAACCGACCAAGACCTTTTACAGGCCTCTAACAGGAGAATACGTATAGAGTCCTTGTGTAGGACCTATTGTGCCTTGTGTAGGTGTTGATTGTTTGCCTTGTGTAGGCATGATTAGTTGCCTTGTGTAGGCATGATTAGTTGCCTTGTGTAGGCATGTGTGGTTGCCTTGTGTAGGCATCCTTACGAACTTTGTGTAGGTCCTAGTGTTAACCTTATGTAGGTTGTAACAGTTTGAGGTGAACCTGATTTAAAACCTCCGTTAGTGAAATCCGGTACACTCAAGGGTTGAGTGCATCTACCGGGAGTGGAGTAGATACATAGTCGAACCACTATATATGATTGTGTTTGAGATTGCTATTTGCATACTCATTTGATCGTGCTTATCTTGAATGCTTAAAATGATGCATGTGAATGATTAGAACTAATAGGTATCATATCCCACACACTAATATACACAGTTCTACATAGACTAATTGCTTAAATTGTTTAACTTAAGTAGTCTATTGTTTAGATCCTCTACTTGGCTTGGAAGCCTGTAGAGTTAAGGCTGCTATATCTTGATTAATTGCATATTAGTTCGAGATTAGGAATCGGGATTTTTAAATTGGCATAAATCGTATAAAGTCCTATTCACCCCCCTCTCGGACACTTTGACCTATTCCATACTTCTACTGTAGCGATCTAAACCACAATTTCATTAGCTTCTTCGTGGAGCCTGATAGCTCTACTAAGTTATTCCTCGGGGAAGTCCATTGAAGCTCGTGCCGACCTATAATGTGCCGACCTTAGTCGTTCATCAGATGGGTCATGTTTTTTGGAACTTTTCCAAACTCGTTTTCAAATGGGTCATGAAGCGTAACACCAAGCCCGAAACAAAATCACTGATGCCAAGGCATTCTAATATACGCGGGTTCAGTTCCTCATCCTCCCTCACATATCCATTGGTTTGGTCCTCAACGGCTCTATCGTATGCACTGGGAAGGTAGACTCGACCCACTTATCTACTAATTATTCAGTCTTTTCTTTCATTTAGTTGGCCTATAGAACCAATCAATAATTAGAAACATGAGAACAACATTTTCTCCTTTCATTAAAAAAAAGCGGCAAGAGGACCAGGACGAGCTCGATTGTAGCACCGAACCCATGGAGTTTAAAAACAAGAAGTTCCCTATCAATGTTGAATTGAGTAAGCAATTTAAGGGGATTTGCTTTTTTATCTTTTTATTTATTCGTCGTTGCTTTTTCTACTATCTACTCCCTGGCTAAGTCGGCAAGAGAGAGTGAGGATCTCGTTACGTGAGCGTTACATGGCCACGAGTAAAATTGGATTCCCATGGACTACTAAATTCAATCTTAAATTGGCGAACTCTTCATCACATCAAACAAGTTCGGGCCATTTGTTTACACATGAATTTTGATACTTGACCAAAATGGGGCTCACGCATCTGACAACATCGTTGCACCACATCAACTTAACTCTAGCAGCTTTGCGTCAAATGATGACATCATCACATCGCAACAAAGAAATAGAAAACCAATAGAAAATCTATTTGGGGGAGGATGTAACTGAAAAGAATTCCCGGTTGTAGGAAGGTGATGTAATCGAAATTGTCTTTTTGTTATGGAGAGTTGATTAGAATAAAGTCCTAATTGTAGGAGGATGCTAGAATTGAGTCCCGTTAGTGGGAGTGTGCAACATTTAAGAGTGGCCCCCATTAAGGAGAGAATGTTGAATTGAGTTCCTCTTTGTGAGAGTATGTTGGAACTGGATGTCAAGATGAGTTTGAGGGGATATGGGAATCTAGGTAAGTCTTCCTAGTCTGTCATGGCCACTTGAGATTGAATGGGTATGAAACTTGGGGGACCTTGGAGGGTGTCAGATCCACAAGTGATTGTTGGGCCTACTAATGGGTTAGGCACTCTTACTTTTTCTAGATTGGCTCCCCTTTTGCTCTCTTTTTTATTATTTTACTTTCTCTTTTTTGTTAATGCACTGGTAGCATGCAAGTATAATATGCAATCTAAGCCTTTTCAACTCCAAGTAGGTTACCTAAGCGATATGCGTCCAAAACCAGGTAGATTGATCTTCAGCAACATGCTTGGGTTATACCTTTCAGGGGGTTTTTTTTAGCAATACGATTAGAGAAGTGTAACACCCCATACTTTTCCATACTCGGGCATTACTTGGGAGACCTAGTTAGGCACATGTGTGTGTGAAAAATGCTATGATCCATCATTTGATGATTCATAAAGTTACCATCTTAACCATCAAATTTTGGACCTGGTCAAACCATAATGCATTTATCATTTTAAGAACAACTCACCCTTAATTAAGCCTTTGATATCTCAACATAGAATACATTATGAATAGTTGTACAACCTTTCATCTCACCATGGATTAGACAATTCATTTAATTGACCATAAGATCAATCCTTTGGGAGCAATCTTCATTAATAATTAAGTCATCCATCCGTTGATTCTCAAGATGGACCAACACACCATCAGAGAACCCAATTGTTAGGATTTTAGTTACTTTGATAGACAAATTAAATCGTCCACTGTCAATGACGAACCCTAGATCATTGGATTCACCCTTCATTGGTTTGCACCGTCCCCTTAGATGAACCATCTTTTAAAGGCACAAATCGAATTCTTCGATTTTAGGATCAACCCCTATATTACACCTGAGCATTCTTTAGGATCCCTAAAAACACTTTTAGTCGTTGATGTTTAGATTTGGAATGATCCAACTATCATATCAACAGAATCCATAATTAGAACTCAAAATTTAAAAGTATGACCCACCTAAGTTATGGATCTGCCTCAATGCCAGACAAATATCCTATATGAGCAAGTATAAATGAATGGACGTAGTGGATTGACTCACACATCACTGTGGACCCCACAATCAAACTTGAGTGTGCACAAGTTTTATCGTGCACTATACACAAAGTCGGGTCAAACTGGGTTTGACTTGATGAATTCCCGAAGAAGGAAAGCTTCTTCTTCCCTTTTATTCCCACCTACAACTGTTTAAAACAAACCGCTTCCATTTAATCAAGATGAGGCCCACCTCCACTGCCTAGTTTGGAAATCCAAACCATCCATCTGATTTGGACGAGGATTCCAAACCGGACCCCGTTTGACCCGATGGAAAAATGAAAAAAAAAAAAGAAAAAAAAGAAAGAGAGAGAGAAGTTATCTCCCTATTTCCCGCCAGTGAAGGTTCAAACGGACAACGTCCGAAGTTTTGACCATGGCCCACCAATCAAGGTCCACTATTATGATCCGAACCATCCATCATCTTCAAAGTGGTGGTCTAACCAAAGCCATGTTAACCTTGTACGGGCATGCTCACACACGTGAGCACCGTGTCCAATGCAAGATCTGATGGCGGGTGAAAATTTTTGAAAACGAAAACCACTTTCTCGATAGGCTGGCAATCCGCGCGAGCTCACCTCCCACAATCTCAGCCCTCCATCTATTGAATCATGATCGTTATAGCTAGGGCTTCTCTCCCAGTAAGAAAGAGAAAACATCGGATGATTTTCTTTGCATTGCTAGTGGTATCGGGAAGTTATTGCAAAACGAAGCAATCCCGACTATTTAGTTTTAATCCTACGGTTTATAAACATTAGGCAAAGCTATAAGGGAGACTGGAATCAAGTGTAAACCAATCCTGCTTCCTGCTTCTTAAACGAACCTAGAAAATAGCCGCAACCTTCAAGCTTCGAACCCACCGACCCAACCCTTTCTAACCACCAAAATCCTTATTCCACAATCTCCATGGCATCCATTCGAACCATCCAACAATGCTAGATGGAAGAAAGAAGCAGCGGGAGAGGTTCTGCCATTGTCGACCATCGTCTTCCTCGTCAACCAAGCCAACTAAGTCAGACTCGGTCCAGTTAAGTCATTTTCGGGCTCTCACCGCCTAGAGATGTCCCTGGTGTTAGATGAGAAAGAGAAAGAAAATAGAAGATGAATGAAAAAAAGGAAGAAAGAAGAGAAAAGGAGAGGATGTTGTTATTACACTGCATCGACGTGACCCGACTCGCCCGAGTTGCGAGTTGGGTCGTGTGTGTCAGGGCTGAGTCCAGACCTATTGCTAGATGTGTCTTAGGCCTCGGGAAGATAGAAGGATGGAAAGAGAGATAGGGAGAGAGAGAGAGAGAGAGAGAGAGAGAGAGAGAGAGAGAGAGAGAGAGAGAGACATGTAGAGCAGTGACTGAGTCTTACGCTACATCGCAACATGATGCTGAGTCGGGTCAACTCACTGGCTCGACTCAATCGAATCTTTAGCCAACTTGAGGCTTTGGTGTGGTCTAAGAGAGGTTGTTGGACACCCTAATGGATTTTCCTAATGAAATTAGAAGGAGAAAAGGAAGAGAGGAAGAGAGAGAGAGAGAGAGAGAGAGAGAGAGAGAGCGACTTGGTGGGGCTGACTCGCTGCACCGACTCGCTGCCCTTTGAGTCGAGCTGAGTCCTGACTGGGTAAAACATGCCCACTCCTAGGTGGGTCAGTCTATCAAAAAAAGGAAGCAAAAGAGAGAGAGAGAGAGAGAGAGAGAGAGAGAGAGAGAGAGGAGTGTGTGTGTGTGTGAGGACCGAATTAACTCAGTTGGATCAGGCCTGAATCCAGCAAGTTGACTGGGGAGTTTGAGGAGAAGAAGAAAAGTGAGAAGGAAGAGAGAGTGGGGGAGAATCAGGTTCAACTGGGTTTGGACTTGCTGACTCGTTCGACTGAGTTAAACCCAACATCCATCTTTGGCCACGAGTGAGGGAAGACATAAAGAAAGGAAGAAGTGAGAGAATGGAGAAAAAGAAGAAGAAGAAGAAGTGGCGGTGGTAGGTTGATTTAGCTAAGTTTAGCCTAGTGCGACTGGGTTCAGACTAGTTTAACTAATTTCAATCAAGTGGTGTTGGAGTTGTGTTGAGGGCTGGGTTTATTCAAGGCGAAGCAACTAGGTGTGTTGATCTTTCAAACCTTGCATTGAAGTTCTAATTAGGGGTTTGGTTGGTTAATTGGTTTCCTAATCTCAATTAAGATGTAGCCTAATATCATTTTTTGGTTTCAGTTTATTCGAATTGAGGGTGAGTCAAGTCAAGTCTATCTCGAAAAGATTCTAAAGGCGCGCGCACCTCTTAACAGCATTAGTAGGCAATTCGACTCATAAGCTGATAACTTTTCCCCTTGGGCTTTCCGGTTTCATGTTAGTTTAAGTGATGGTTTCTATTTTAATTTTGATTGATAACTGATATATCTATTTCATGATTACTTGTGTTAGTTATTGGAATTGATCCTTAAATTATATGCTCAATATATATCTTGTATAAACACTTACATGTTACATTTGAATATCTTCTCATACTTGTGGATTGTTTGTGGAACTTGAATTGCTATATCTATTAGTGGAAAACTCCACTTATAAATGTACATCCAGACTTGGGATGTAACTTGATTGATTGTGATTACAATGGACCCTCGACCTAGTGGCCATTCAGATTAATGGTTAAATGGAATTTTATTATGGACATACCATCTTGCGAATCATTACACCCATGCGGCTTTTAGGGATAATCTATTTTTATCGCATTCCTTAATGGACTATTTGTCATCCGTGGTTTCGATTTGATGTTTGCCCCATGTGGTTTCAATTAAAAATTTTCCCTAAGTGGTTTGATGGATTATTTTCGTATAACCCTGCGATGGTAAGTTCTACTTGTTGAACTATAATTGGCGACTAGTTGAGGAGGTTACTATTAAATATCCTAATGTTGGAGTCTCATGAGCCGAGGATGGTGGTACAGGATACCATGCCTAAGCTGTTGGCCTATGTTAGATGACGAGCCCCTCAAAGTGACCTTTGAGCTTTGTTAAATTGGTTGTTTGCAATTAGAATAATAATTGTTCGGCTAATCATGCACTCATAGCATATGAGCGAAGACGGGTAGCTAATTCTAGATGTTGTAGCACGTTCCCTTTGTCATCGTATCGTTTCACTAGCTCCCAGACCACCAATAATCGACCCACTTTTGGTGAGCTAGTCACTATGCACGTACTAGATGTATTTTCACTGGTGGTTGGCCACATGCATGAGTTTTTTCCAAAGCCAACTAGATGAGCATCCCCAGTTGATGTGCATTCATGCATCCATGCATTTAAACATAAAAGATTGCATTGTTGATTATTTTGTACATTTTCTTGTTTAACTATACTTAACTAATGTGGTAGTGTGTATCTTGAGGAAAATTCACACTCAGCTGGCCACTCGTTCTTTGAATATATAACCGTATAGATGTGTATGTGATTTAAAAGATACTTATGTTTACACTAATGAGGGGCAGGATACATACATTAGGGATGCATGGCCATATCTTCTTTAAGAGAAGTTGCACTATCTTGCAGCTCAAGTTTAGCTGCATTTTTATTTATTTCATATGTTAAATTATTTCATACCTTTATTTGTTAGCATTGAGATATTGGTTTGTCATATCTTTACGGGCAGCCACTTATATATTCTGAATGTATGTGCAAATTTCCTTTATGCTTGATTTATTTCTCTTCCGCTAAAATGCTAAATCTGAAATATATATACATATATATATATATATATATATATATATATATATATATATATATATATATATATATATATATATATATATATATATATATATAGATGTGTGTGCGTGTGTGAAATTTGGCTATCTTTAAAGGTTAACACTCGAGTTTTCGAAAAATGAGTCGTATGCTTAAGTTTCAGGAACCAGGCCGTTATAAGAGGAATCTCGTACAAGTCTAAATACCTACGTGGTGGAGTGGTGCTCACGTGATGAATGCTATTGGTGCAATTGTTCTTGGTAAAAAAGAAAAATAAAAAATGTAAATGATTGGAAAGTAAATAGCAGAAAAAATAAATAATCAAATGTAAATGTGAAAAAGTAAATGACTAAATGTAAATACAAAAAAGTAAATAAACTAGAACTAAGAAATCTCTAAACATAAAAAATAAAAAAAATAAAAAAAAAAATCCATTTTTCGAGTCGAGCCTGGCTAGTGTCTTGCAAACTTCCCCAACAAAGTCACCAAATTTGTGAACACTCCATGGGAGCAGGTCGCCCACCCCCTCGACTAGACACTATGGAATCGCTTCCAAGCTGGGGAATAACAAAACTCCCCAACTCTGATCTCGCATGTTAAGACATGAGTAATAATTTAAACACTAGCAAACCAAATTTCACTATACAAACCATTAACTAGAGGCTTTTCCTCTAAAGACATGAACACAAGTGTTGGGGGAAAAATAGTACGACCTATAAAATGAGCTAACTCTATAACTAGCACGGATCCAATGGGCCAAACTACTTACGAGATATCTACTGGCAAAGAAGGGCCGACCACGAAGTAGGTCGATACAACCATAGGCCCGCACAACAAATGGCCAACCTACTGAATAGGCCGACGTAACTGCAAGTGGGTTATAGGTCGGCTATAGGTCAGCACAACTATAGGTCGACAATAGCTTAGCCATAGGCTGGTAGGCATTAAAGTTTGACTCAGGTGAATGTTAATCTGTCGAGCACCTCAGGTGAATGTTGATCTGTCGAGCACCTCAGGTGAATGTTGATCTGTTGAAAGACTCGGTATTACCTACCTCTAGGATATCGCACACCTCCGTCACCCGACCTCGCCTAAAGGATCAGAAAGGCCTATTGATCTTCGATCAATACTGACCTTGCTCCGAACGGACAGCCTGAAGATCTCTCCCGAGATCTTCAGGAGATAAGATCGGATCCTAAGACTCTCGGACGTCTGCAATCTTGGGAGGATCCCCTATAGATCTGGGGATCCGTACGGGAAGATCTCCGACGTGTCAAGAGTCCTAAATGGGAAACGCTTCCCATGGTGTGATCTTCCCTCTCATATAAATAGGGGAGTTGGTGAAAGGTACGTATACTTAGACACTCAAAACATAATCCAAAACATGACTAGTGACTCTTTTCCAAAAATATCATCTCCTACAAAGACCCAAGTTCCTGACTTAGGCATTGGAGGGTCCCCTGTACAAGTCAGGGTCTCATTTGTCTCTTCCTTTCCTATGTACAGGTTCTCGAGGGTCTACTAAGGAAAACTGCATCAACAGTTTGGCGTCGTCTGTGGGAAACAAAATTAGAGTCGTTTCCTGCTTTACCAAAGAGACTATAATGGCCAGAGGAAAGAAGAAAACCTGAGTCTCCCCAGTTGCACCTGACCATACGCCACCCCCGGAGCAGCCTGATAGTCATCGAGGTTCTACTTCCTAACATCAGGCTGATTTTGGCCCCGGGAGGCAAGGTTAGCAGTTTTGCGTTAAAGGAGGTCAATTGAACTCCCTTGAACAGCAAGTGGAGATGCTAAATAATAATATGAACTCAATGAGGTAGTTGTTGGAACAATTACAGCCTCAATACATACAGAAAACCAATAGGGAGGATGAGCAAACATGCTACAATCCTCCTCAACCTTCCAGAACACCGGCCGCCTCTCAAAGAAGCCGATAACAAGGCACTACCAAACTGGCCCCATCTCACATTTCAGGGGCTGCAACCTTGCTCACTTCAGATCTACGCCATGAGCTAGACCGAAAGAAGTACGACAAAGCCCTGGTCAAAGTTACTGCTAAAAGCGGTAAACCTAGGAGGCCGAGCTCAAGGACTTGCGTGGTCAAATAGAGACATGCGAGAAGCCTACCGCATGAATGCGCCGACCTCGATGGAAGCAATAATGGAGGAAACTGAGCCTCCATTTACCACCAACATCATGAAGGCACGACTGCTAGACAGATTCTGTTTACCTTAGATCACTCCGTTCTCGAGAAATATCGACCCATCAGAGTACATGGAATCCTTTAGGGTCTATATGGAGCTCCACAACACGTCTGACATGGTAATGTGCTAAGTTTTCTCCTTGACCTTAACTGGAGCTGCCCGAATGTGATTCAAGCAGTTGAAGCCGAACTCCATTAGTTCGTTCTCCCAACTCGGCCAAGTCTTCATCACAAACTTTATAGGGAGAAAGAAGAGAGTCAAATCGGCCTCCCACCTCATTCATGTCGTTCAGAAGGACGATGAACTATTGAAAGATTACATTAAATGCTTCAATCTAGAAGTGTTGCAGGTTTGAAAGCATTCTGAAGAGCTTGCTTTAACTGCGATCATGAGAGGGCTGAGAGATTGTTAGTTTCTCTTTTTACCAGACGAAAGTCTGCCAACAACAAGGGCCGATCTACTGAATAGGTCACAAAAATATGCCAGCGCCGAAGAGGCTCCTGCCCTTTGAGACGTTGTCCAGAACAAAGGTCTCCCAAACAAAGAACATCAATTAAGGGTAGAACCAGGTTCAGCCATTACGAACAGAAAGAGGAAGGACGACCCATGACGTGACAATCATCGCCCAAACAAGCGGTTAGACAACAAATTCAAGACGTACACTCCTCTCAACAAAACGCCCAAGCAAGTCTTAATGGAGATCCAAGACAAACGTATTCTCAAGTGGCCGAGCAAGTTGAAGTTCGATCCCAACAAGAGGAGCAAAAGAAAATATCGCATTTTCCACCGGGATCACGGGCATTCAACGAGTGACTGCTTTGACCTCAAACAAGAAATTGAGGCGCTCATTCGCAGTGGTCACCTTGGCGAGTACGTCAGCCACCGAGGAGATCGGGCTGTGTTGAAAGACGAATGGCCTGTCAACAATGAGCCGACTGGAGAGATCCACAAGATCTTCGGAGGCCATGTGGTGGAGGATATTCAAACCGTGCTCGAAAAGCTCACGCAAGGAGCATTGGTCGTTCCGAAGACGAAGTCCTAACAATCAGCAAACCTTGAAAGAGCAAAAGGTGGAAACTTATAGCCTGACCTTTGCTGAAGAGGACACCCGAGGAATCTGTCATCCGCACGATGATGCGCTTGTGGTCACCTTGACCATAACCAATCGTAAAGTGTTCTGAATCCTCGTGGACACCGGATTATCAGCTGATATCCTCTTCACGCAGGCATTTGACAAAATGGGAGTTGGTCTATCTCGATTCCCACCTGTCAAAATTCCATTGCTCGGTTTCTCAGGTGATCGAGTCATACCCGAGGGGTCAGTACATCTCCCGCTTACGGCTGGAGAAGGACAAAACTCGATAACTACAATGATCGACTTCCTAGTAGTAGACCGTCCATCTGTCTACAATGCGATCCTCGGCCGACCATCTCTTAACACCCTGCGAGCTGTGGTCTTGACCTACCACCAGGCCATGAAATTTTTACCAACCATGGCGTCGGATCAGTGAAGGGAGATAAACATGAAGCTCGAAAGTGCTACACGATGACACTAAGGGCTTCACACCAAACGATGGTCGTCACTTCTCTGGACCCTAGTGAAGATTCTAGAGAAAGAGGATGTCCTGTGGAAGATGCAAGACCTGTACCTAGTCCGTTCCATTGGCTTTCGCGGTCCTTCCGATCGAATTTTGGCAATCCTCGACCCATCTTCGACTATTTCAATCGATCCTAAGTCGAGTCTTGCATGCCAAAGTCGGCTCGATTCGAAACTTGTACCCTAGCGACCGCGCCATTGCCGCGGTTCTAACGCCACAACTCGCACACCGATCAGATACCCATGGTAGAAGATGTCGGCCTGGGTTTATTTCGAAGAAACGCCGTGCGTTGCGAATCTCGAGGGAATCTCTACAACAAGTCCCATCAATCAACCATAAATGCATCCCTTACCCAAGTACAACCACCCCACTCCTCCTTTTCCCACAAGTGAAACCTCTCTCTCCCTCACCATCCCTTTCTTTAAAAATTTCAAACTAAACCATCCCTCTTTTACCCATTTTTCAAACCACACCATACCATCCATTCTTTTTCTTATTTTATTCCTTTATTCCATTTTCTTAAGCTCTCTCCCAAGCAACCCAAGACACTTCATACGTCCAAGCTTCCCTCTCCCTCCTAAGTGTGGTCCACCTTCTCATCTTCCATCTACACCTTCTCATCTCCCATCTCAACCATCTAAACCCCATCATCCACCGTCCAAGGCGAAGGCAAGGAGCATTGGAGGCCAAGGGAGCAAGGAGGAGGCTTAGAGGTGGGCGATCCACCGTTAAATCTTTTTTTTTCTTATGGTCCACATGTTGGTGGGACCCGTTGTGATGTATGTGATGTATCAATGAGGGCCCCTTGTGGCGGGGTCCCTCTATTGCACCGTGGATTTCTATCTCTTTCTCTTTTTCTCATCCTAGAATGTAGTGGGCCCCACCAAATTACCTATTTCATCCATTAGATGGGGTGGCCCACCACATTTAGGAGATCCCATATTCCATACATACATATATATATAATATTATATTATATTATATTATATATATATATATGTACCAACATGGTGGGCCATGTCCACGTGAGACCCACCATGATGTCTGTGAGCATCCACGTCGTCCAGCGTCTCTGGACGTTGGATGCTGCAAGTAGCTAACGTGAAGTGTGCACTAACACAGATGTACTAACAAGCTACCCATAATGGGTTTGGGAATGGGAGTTCAAGTAGGCCCCACCTTAATGTTTATGCATGAACCAAGCCGTCCATCCCAACCCTTGCATCATTCTAGGCCTTGAGCCGAAAAATGAGACCGATCCAATTATCTGGTGGGCCGTGGCATTAAGAATGCTAGTTTTTCCGTTAAAACTTGGGAAAAGAATTGCTAGGGTCTACAAGAAGCTTGGACCCACCTGAAACTTGGTTTGGACCCCTAATTTTGTGGGACACATATAATGGACGGGGTAGATCTGGTTAATGTGGGTCCCACCTAGGATATATATATATATATATATATATATATATATATATATATATATATATATATATAGCATGCACTTGACGTCCAGAGGAGTCTGGACGTCCAACGTTAAAAAAAGGTGGGTCCCATTGGCCCAGTTGTGGACCCTACCATGATGTATGTTCTACATCCATGCCGTTCATTTAATAGGTCCCCTTAAATGATGCGATGGCTCCAAAATTCAGCCATAAACAGTTCTCGAATGGCCCACACCATCACCATTCATGCGATGGTATGCCAAACCACATGGAATCAAATGTTGGGGTCCACATGCAGCTTGGATCCACCCGAAACTCGGTTTAGACCCTTAAATTGGTGGGACACACACAATGAATGGGTTGGATTGGTGAACTACATCACGGTGGACCCCAGGACCACGTAACCGTACCAAAAGTTTGGTTGGCAAATAAACATTGTAGTGGCTCTGTCCGCGAGACCTTTTAAGAGGGTGGATGGAAAATGAATGATACAGTGGGCCCTTGCTCACATGACCCTATCAACAAGTTGGGTGGTAGACAAACATTATGATAGGCCCCATGTACATGTGGCTTCATCAACAGATTGGATGTAAAATAGGCATTTTGGTGGACCACGTGCTTGGGACCCACCACTGATGTATGTTGTATCCACGCCGTCCATTCACCACCTGGACGGGTCGAGTCCACCATAAAAAAAAAAATGTTTGTACCTACGTCGTCAATCCATGAGGCCCATCATGATGCATAGGTTACATCCAAAGCCGTCCAACCATTTTTTTTAGATCATTTTGAGGCTTGAGACTAGACATAAGGCAGATCTAGTTGTTTAGTTACCCATTTATAAGCATAGGGCCCATTGTTGTAGCTCATTTAATGTACATATGGCCCATGTGATTAAGCCCATTTTGATTTATTGGTAGTCGTCCGTTAAGACCCACCACGGTATGTGTAAGGCCCAATCTGACTCGGCCCAAATGACTCGACCCATTTGATTGGCCCATTTGACTAGGTCCGATTGATATACATGAGGCCCATATGACTTGACCCATTTGAACCGGCCCACTTGATTGGCCCATTTAACATATACGAGACCCATTCCTATGCGATATCCCACCATGATTTATATTATGATATTCAAGGTAAGCCGTGCCTTGAGGGCAATGATGGTTTGATGTCCACATTGTAAGGATGATGTTGGTTCAAAGTCCGCATTATCACTCTCCCTAAGGCCCACTGATAGGCCCATATTTGTAGTTTGCAGGCCGTTTAGGCCCATCTTCGTTTTGAGCAGAGCCCATTATCATATCATAAGTTTAGTGCCACCCCATAATTCATGATCATACGCATCATATGTATGCTTGAGATGAGGAGTGATTGATCATAGCATATGCCTTCGAGCAGACTGTTTACGGGCTCCATGATCATACGCATCACATGAGCGCGTGCCTCACGCAGGATGGTTGCATGATTGATAGTGTGATACATGCACTTGCATTTATGTGATTGTGATATGCCCTAGTGACATGTAACATCCCGGATTTTTACCAACTTGGGATTAGACGTCCTTAGGCAATGGATCGATCCTAAGACCTTATCAACTTGTCAAAACTCAATCCCACAGTCTAAAATCGCTCCTTAACCCATTTCCTTCACAAATCCCACCCTTCACCACCTTGTTCCTTAAATTTTCTAAGTACTTTCACCATAGACACTATCTTAAACTAGCTAAGTAGTATAACTTGGATCACTTTATATACAAACTACAAAGGACTAAGTACCACCTCAGACAGAAATCTTACGGGACTAAATCCTTTAGAAATTTGGTGAGATTTAGCTAGTGTTTAACTAGAGTGCCTGTGAAATTAGCACCAATCACTTTAAATACTATCTGCAAGACCCAAAACTTGTAGAATCATTGACTCTAGGTTATCCTAAACTTTAGAACCAAACTCATTACCCGGCTGCTCTCGGGAATGAAATAAAACTTCGTATTAGGTCTAGACCGCACATCAGAAGTCCGATTAACACGAACTTAAGGATCTAGGACCGCCTCACTGGGCTTGACAACCATCTCAGAAATCAAGTCCGAACGATGTCCCACGACCATTCGTTTGGATCCGGAGCGAGGGAGTGTGAAAAACACTATTCTCTTTACAAAATAAATATCTGGAATAGTGATCTGGCACCATTCGCTTGCGCATCAGTATTAAGCAACCAGACCGTCAGAATCAGATCAAATTACACCCTCGGATCAGGAAAAATTTCAGAAACATTTACATGTACTTGGAATTTCGGATCGTGGCCCACTGACCGTCGAACTGAAACTGGTCCGCCACGTGTGATCTGGGAATCCGATCGAGTTGAAAACGTAATCCCATGTAGATCCACGAGTTGTGAGCTCAAGTCCGACGTTTGACTCAAGGAGGGCCACCAGAAACCCTCTTTTGAGCTGGAAAAGTGCCTAAATACCTATAATAGTCGTACCCCTTGAACAGAAGTCTATTTCATTGAGTTTTGAGACTATATAAGGACCTTAAACCCTCTCTCATGGCAGCCATACGAATTTGAGATTTGAGAGAGGGAAAAGGAAGAGAAAGTGTGGGAGTTGTGGGAAGATCTCCCCGCCGCTCTACCCTGCTGCTATTGGTGCTTAACCACCTCATTCTTGTCGCTTTCCCGGCGATTCCGGCGTCATTTCTAGGTAATAAACTCTAACCCTAACCTGTTTGGGGGATTTGATAGTTGTAGGTTATGAAATAGCTAACCTATTTCCTTCTCTAGGTCGCCTAGTTGCCGTATACGGAAGCTAGACAAACCTATCGATTCCGTTGCGATTCTACGACAAAAGGTGCGAACTTTAGGTGTATAGGTTATGGTTTTCAACGCTTTCAATGTCAGATAATGGTAGATTCATGATCTGCATGCAATTGCACATGTACAAAGTGCTGTCTGTTTTCCGTTTCGATTAAAGATGAAAAATATGGAATTCTACATATTCTAGGTATTTGTAGAAAATACCGTATACGTATAAATTTTGGAAATGTGTTTGACATGATTAATTGTTGTATGAATATATGATATATGGATAAAATACTAATTTGGCGAAAGGATTCGTCCAAATTCATGTTCTACTAATATACACTATGTATGTAGAAATACTGTATTGTAGAAAGTACCGTATACGTATGTATTTAGAGATGTGTTTGCCATGATTATTTGTTGTATAAATATATTATACATGCGTAAATTACTAGTTTGGCGAAAGAGTTCGCCCTAATACATGTTTGCTAACATACACTATGTATGTTGGAATAGTGTATTCTAAGTGTTTGTTGAAATGACTAAGTAAATATGGATTTATGATTTATGTTTGTCATGTGTATTGAATGTAAGAACATGATTGAAATGTACTAGTCAACCCCTTGACGAAAGGATTTGCCCTAAATCACGCCACAGTCAATACACTACATATGTTAAAGTGTGTAGTCCAAGTGTTTGTGGGAATGACTGAATGAATATAGAACTTGGACCCATGCTTGCCATGACAATCCGTCGTGGGTGCACGCGTGTTATAATTGGGGTAGCTCCCTAGTAGAAGAATTTGGCCTAATACCTATGTGATCAACATATGTCATGTATGTGATGTATGTAGTTCAAGTGTTTCTTGAAATGTCTGAGTGAGTAGTAGTTAGCAAATTGTAATGTATAAGGGTGTTGATATATGATTCTTGACCTCTTTTAACTATGTGTATGATCTCCTTTGATAGTTGTGTGATTAAGAATTGAACATGTACAAACTCATGCTTGTGTTGTGATTCATAACATGCTCAACTGCTTCATGATTTTAACTATGTAATGCATATGTTTAAATTTATATTTACGTTGTATGATCCGTCATGGGTGATGGGGAAGCGGAGCAACGAGTGCGTGTAACAGCCCTGGCAGCCCTAAATGGATAATATCAGACTTGATTGTATGAGTTGAATCTTGATCCATTACTGCTTTATCTATCTGCAATTTATTGTGTTTGGGGCTATGATTATAGTCCAGGCAATCGGTAACGGGATTGAATTCGTGGCTGAGATTCATTTGCCACGTGGGATGTGTTCGACGAACTCAAGTCGTGCGTTGCCTGTCGACAGTGGTTAGGCCACACGAAGTTGTTTATACACTTCATGTCGTGCAGCTCAACGGGCGATCGTGCTAGTCGAGTTCGTCAAGTAACCTGATCTGCCTTATGCATGTTCACCCTGTTTGGACGCTACTGCTTGAACCTAGGGTACCAAACTTACCAGTGAAACCCCTTTTAACCATGGTACCTCGATCCGCTAAGATGCATGAGCGGCATGGTGGTATGGGACACCGTGGTCGAGCTGTCGGCCTACGCTGGGGCCATGTGCCTCCCCGTAGTGACCATTGCGCAACCAAACTCGTGAGCCGAATACGGTGGTATGAGACACTGTATTCGAGCTGTCGATACTTACGGCGAGAGCCGAGTACGGTGAGACCTGTACTCGTGCTGACGGGCGACGAGTCCTCTGTAGTATCTTCGAGTATACTCCAAGGTCTGTGATTGGCGACGAGTCTTTCACAGCAACTAGAGTATGAGTGGAGCCGAGTACGGTGAGACCTGTACTCGAGCTGACGGCTAGTGATTGAGCCGAGTACGGTGAGACCTGTACTCGAGCTGACGGTCAGCAATTGAGCCACATACGGTGAGATCTGTATCCGTGTTGACAGGTGACGAGCCCTTTGTGATGCCTTCGCTATGCCTCTCAAACCATAACACCGTATGATATTAACTAGATTGACGGCCCTAGAATGGATCATGTTTGGGAATGATACAAGTGAGGTACCTTAGTTTCCCAATACTGATGTTTGAAACGGACTAATAACAACTCGAAAATCATGCGCATCATTGCACCGCATGTGCCTTGTAGATGTGGAGCACTGAGGGAGTTATGCATTCGCGAATGTAAGATGATGTCGCATGAGGGTGGTTTGGCAAGGGCATACATCATGTCATTCATACTTGCATTAATAAGAGTAGTTAGAATTGTTTGATTGTACTGCTTTATCATTACTGCTTGATTGAATTGATAACATGTTAACCTATGCTTTATTGTTCCACTGAGTCGATCACTCACTCCCACGTTACGGGACGGTGTTTGCAACACCAACCAGATTTGTTGAGTTTCAGGTGTTGGCGATGCTTATAAAGCAGAGCCGAACTACTACTATGATGTTGAGGAGGAGTTCTCCTACACGTAATCTCTGACAGGTCTATGAAGACCTGGTATTGTATTGACAGGGCTACGGTACTTGGGATAGGAGACATTACACTTCCTCACATTTGGTATATTTTAGAACTGTATTTGTAATTATTTAACCTGGTAATGTTATCACACTCTAGAGACTCTTCATAGTTTATATATTTTATCTATCTATCACAGTCTTCCGCTTGCAAATTTAACTGTTTCTGGAGTATGATATGCTGCTTTGGCTTAATCTCACTCATGTTCAATGCACGAATATAGTCAACATTCAATCATCATTAATTTTGTTGCATAAGTGATGTTCTGGAACTTGGGAGTTGAGTTTATGCTCGACTCCCGATTTTCAGGGCGTTACATGACATCAGGGCCATAGCCTCCACAGACACACCGTGGGTGGCTGGTTGGATATCGAAAACCTTGTTCTAAGCAATTGGGGCATTATAGATGTCCCTGGGTGAAAGTCCCTGAACACGATGGTACCAGAGGATGACTCCAACGTCGAGACCGAGTGGATATATGAGTGCACGAGGGCCGAACACCAGGAGGCCGCGTCTCCCACTATGTCATGGTCGGTCGGAAAGGGGTGTGGCCTTACTCGCCCGAGAGAAGGGGGAAATATTAGGCTGAGTTTGACCAGCTCGTGAATGGGTCCGCAATTGACTTGCCGAATAGGTATTGACAGACTATTGGCTAGGCGGATAGTGAGGTTTCTTATGCTTACTTGGACTATGCGGCTAGGAGAGCGGCAGTGCCATTTGGAGTGTACCAAATCCCGATGATTATCTGAATGAGAACTGTACTGATATATGATGAGGATTGACATGCTTGAGCTGCATCTTACATCGCATGGTCTTGACATGACCGATAGCATTCATATCTTGCACCGCATAGCCTTGGTATGGCTGATTGCATTCATGTACTTATTAGCATGATCTCGCATTACCCTGACCTTACATTCTGAGCACGCTCATATCGTGCACACACTTACACTGCCCTCTAAGCTTTCTATAAGTTTATGCATGATTGATGCGTGCAAGTGACGTCAGGATGCAGCCGTAGCTTCGCCACAGTTGGAGCGTGCAGTCGAGCTTTTGGAGTTTTGTTATTAGTACTATCTTGTATTTCCCTTTTATACGCATTGTACTCAAAGTTTTTTATCATAGTGGATTTTGGGATGGTGTTCTTGTGGTTATTGTTCATGGGTTATGCTTTTGGTTATGCTCATTACGAATCAAATTGATTATTAGAAATCCTCCTTGTAGCATCCCAGGATCGGAACCTGGTATATGGGTGCCGGGAGCCAAGAATGGGGTACTACGGAGGCTGTCGTGCTGGATTCGGCGATCGGAAATTTTGTGAGCCCGGTTTCCGAGTTCGGGGCGTGATAGAAGATCTCGTTCCCATTCCACTTGACGACTCTAATCCGTCCAAAACTGTCCAAATTGGGTCGTTCCTACCACCTCTACTACGAGACATGATGATAGGCCTCCTTCGACGTTATGCGGACGTCTTCGCGTGGTCTCATGAGGACATGCCCGGCATCGACCCAAAAATCATCATGCATCACTTGAATGTCAACCCCGACTACCGACCAATTCGACAGAAGCGTCGCGTGCTCGGTCCTGAGCGATATGCAATGATCAAAGAAGAAGTCGACAAATATTTTAAAACCAGATTAATTGAGGAAGTCTACTATCCAGATTGGATAGCCAACATTATGTTGGTCAGGAAGGCCAATGGCAAATGGCGGGTCTGTGTTGACTACACAGACCTGAACAAGGCCTGTCCCAAAGATAGTTTTTTCCTTCCTCGAATTGATCAACTTCTCGACAGCAACACAGGGCATGGACTACTTAGTTTTATAGATGCTTATTCTGGTTATAATCAAATTATAATGCATTCATATGATAAGATGAAAACAACCTTTGTCACTGACAAAGGTCTTTATTGTTACAGAGTAATGCCATTTGGTTTGAAAACACCGGAGCTACTTATTAGTGGGTAGTCGACAAGATGTTCGCCCACTAAATAGGGCTAACAATGGAAGTCTACATCGACGATATGCTAGTCAAGAGCATCAAGGCCACAGATTACACTTCTGATCTCGAGAAAATGTTCCTTGTTCTTCATAAATACAAGATGAAGTTGAATCCAAGCAAATGCGCCTTTGGGGTTAGTTCGAAAAAGTTCCTCGATTTCTTGGTCTGCCAACGAGGGATCGAAGCAAACCCTGAAAAGATCGAAGCTCTGCTTGACATGGATTCACTAAAGACATCTAACGACTTACAGGAAGAATCGCCGCATTCAATCGCTTCGTGTCCCGAGCTACAGACAAATGTTTTCCCTTCTTTAAATAGTTGAAAGAGAAATAGGTAGTATATTGGATAGAAAAATATGAAACGATATTCCAAAAGCTCAAACAGTATCTAAGGTCGCCGCCATTACTCTTCAAACCTGAGCAAGGAGAATCCCTACTACTATACTTGGTTGTTTTCGATGCAGCAGTTAGCTCGGCCTTAATTGAGGAACATGTAGGGAAGCAATTCCCGGTATATTATGTCAGCAATGCCCTAGTTTTAGCCGAAACTAGATACCTATGTCTAGAGAAATTAGCATTGGCATTGGTCATCTCTTCTCGACGATTGCGACCGTACTTCCAAGCTCACATGATCATCGTCTTGACCGATCAACCACTCCGTCAAGTGCTTAAAAAGCCCGAAGCTTCAGGAAGGCTGACCAAATGGGCGATCAAGTTAAGTGAGTTCGATATCAAGTATTGACCCCGAACAACTATTAAAGGTCAGGTAGTGACTAACTTTATTGTCGAACTAACTCCTACATTTAGACAAGAAACCTGTAACACCCCGGTTCCCGAAACCCAAGTACACTACTCATTTTCTAAAAACCCGAGTGTTAACCTCTAAAGATACCCTAAATTTTACGTACATTTTTTTTTCAGATTAAGCATTTAGTATAATAGAAACAAATCTAGTATAAGAGAGAGTCCAAATATACATAACCAAATATTCTAGTGGTTTCCTGAAAACTTATACAACACAATGTCTTAAGTCTTTAAGATACATGAAAGTATAAACTAAACATGAAGGAAATCTAACATGGAGAGCCGCAAGATCATCTAGCTTCTCATACTCCCCATAAGCACCCGTATATGCATCATCTATGTCTCCTGCACACTGAATATGGTTTAATAGCGTCAATGGCTATCACAGTGAGGTATAACCCCCACGATTTATCAAAGCATTAAGATAATTAAGCATAGTTTATTAGGAATAGTGTTTAACAAATATTTCATAATAACTATTATAGTAATCAGATAAGGTTCATCAGATGCACATTCATTAAATAAATCTCACAAAGATATTCTCGTTTAAATGCATGGATGCATGCACATGCTCACAGACCTGGGGATGCACATCCAGCCGGTAAAAGGTCGCCCAAGGAGAACTAGCCACCCGGAAAAGTACTCAGAGGTACGCCGTAAGGAGGACTAGCCACCTAGAAAAGACCATGCAATGAGGACACCCAAGGTGAACTAGTCTCCCAAAAAGTACACAAAGGTACGCCCTAAGGAGGACTAGCCACCCGGAAAAGTCCATGTAACAAGGACAACCCATAGTGGTTCGAATGCATGCAATAATAACTTTGGATCACCCAGTAAAATACTCTATGGTACAACCCATAGTGACCTAAGAAATTTGTGTCTTACATTGACTACCCGATAAAGTCCGTATGCCATGAAAATGTATGATTAGCCCAACCATTATTATTCCAAATTTAAATAGCCATTTTAAGATAGCTCGAAGGTCACTATGGGGGGCTTGTCACCTAACATAGGCCGACAGCTCGGGCATAGTGTCCTATACCACCATCTCCGACTCATGGACTAACAAATATGATGTTTTAAATGTAACCTCTTCAACTAGTGGCCAATCATTATCCAATCAATAGAGCTTACCATCGCATGGTCGTATGAAAATGGTCCGTCAAAGCCACATAGGCAAATATTCCTTCAAAACTGCAAGGGTAAATAGTCCATCCCCAGGACGCAATAAAAAATGGGATTATCCCCAAAAAGCCACCAAGGCACAAGTGATCATCAAGATGGTAAATCTACAACAAAAACTCCATTTAATTTATTAGACAAAATGATGACTAGTACGAGGATCTCCAAGCATCCATACAGTAATCACAAGTGGTGAAACAAGCCATGTAAAATATCAATAATGCTTATCTATATGAAATGTTTCATTTAAACCGGGATAGAGAATTTGCGATCTATAGCATGTTCAGATACTTAAATGTAAATCCAATGATTAATCACTTAGGAAGAATTCACTCAAATATAAACTAGCATTCGTCATCATTTTTACTGAATATCAAATTAAGCAATTAATTAAATAAATGAACTAAAATAATTATCATGATGTAGAAAAGGTTGAAGGTAATCCTCCCCTTTCAAGGGTCGACTTGGTTTCCAACGTTGTTAGATACTCGCATGTAAACTTTAAGATCAGCCTCACTAACAAATTAGTACATATGGTGTGGTTAAATTGCCACACAGGTTAGATAAAAGTATAGTTTAATGGTGTAGATCTCGAGTTTTTAATTTAAGGTGTAGATTTAGGTTTTAATATAAAAATCTACAGACTAGATGAAACTAATTCAAGATACACAAATTTGAGATAACTCACCTCTACTAGTTGTTCCGACTTAATAAAATCCCAAATCACTTTGGCTTTGAATAAGGTAACCTACATGAGAAGTTGAATATTTTAATAACAATCAACCCTTTCAAGGGAATTGAGTTAAATTGTCACAATCCCCAAGATCACTTACGTTAAACTTAATTTGCATAAGAATACCTAAATATGAAAATTTTCAGATATCAATGCAGGTTTAGGGACTAATAAGCCTAATTCAAATTTGATTTAATATGTAATTGTAGCGAAGATTAGCTCACCTTCGATGGATCGACTCAGTCGAATGTAAATCGAGTTTTTCCCCAAATTCAATGAAACTTCGCATTGACAGGGGAAAAGAACATGAACAAGACTTAGCTAGTGAGGCTACAATTATCCTGGAACTAGGCTGAATCGGCCCTGACTCAGTTCCAAGTCAACCCGACTCACGATGCTTTCTTCTCTTTCTTTGATTCTTCTTCTTCTTTTCTGCTCTTTCTTCCTTCTCCCTTCTTCTTACCTACTTCTCCCAGTCCAAACAACAGCTTCCTAGGTGAGAACTCGATGTACACGACCCGATCATGACTGAGTTCACTGGGCAGCTAAGTTAACTCAGCTCGACTCGGCCTTGAACACAAGCACGATTAGTACTTGACCTCTACTCCTTCCCCTTTTTTCTTTCTTTTCTTCTTTCGTGTTTCCTTTTCACCAATCATCCAGCCAGTTCGCTGAACTTAGAAAAACTCAACTCAACTTGGTCTAAGCGAGTCAAATTGACTTCACTTGTCAATAATCAGAACCCTACTTCCCCTTTATTTCTTTCTTTCTTTTCTTTCTTTTCTCCATTTCCTTCTGCTTCTCTCTCTCTCTCTCTCTCTCTCTCTCTCTCTCTCTCTCTCTCTCTCTCTCTCTCTATATGCTCAACTAGGATAGGTATGGCTCGGTTTAGACTCGGACTGAGTCAAGCTGATTTGGCACCAATCAGACGTCACTTGAGCTCCACCCTCCTTTCTCTGTCTTCTGGTCCTCTTTCTCCATCTTCTCCGTTGTCTTCTTTTGCTTCTTTCCTTATGTTGGAAGGACCAGGTGAAACCCGAGACTTGGCCCGAACTTGCAGCGGCGAGTTGAGTTGACTCGACTTGATGCGGCACCAAAACGGTGTACTTTTCTCTTTATTATGATTTCTTTCTCTTTTTGGAATGGTTTCTCTAAAAGGCAACCTTTTATAAGGCTTCACTAATCCTCTTCTAGAGGGTTCGAATCGTAACTAATCAATGGATTAGTTACGGTCTTTACTTGTTTGGTCCGTGACATTTTACAATGATATGAGTGGATTATGTTTGCATGGCTGTGATCGGACGACATGGATGGGCTTCTGGGACTCTGGCCCACCTAACGAACAACTTAGATCAGACAAAGAAGCCCATGTAAAGATGAGGGGTTCTTAGGTTAGACGGAGGAGATGAAACAATCAATTATGATAACTTCTTATCTATGGCTCAATGTTTCAATCTGTAGCTTCTGGAAGGACCAGATTGGTCCATTGATCATCATGTGGCCCATTATTAGGGAATTTGAAATGGATATCCCGATGGTCAACGAGAGTTTGAGTTGCCGCAGTTTTCTCGCAATATCGTGTTCTCTTACGAGATTTGTAATTGCCACCCACAAGAGTTTAGGAAGCCCTAGATTGGATGGCTAGGATGCTCCTAGAGGTCTTCTAGAGACAAAATGACGGTTAGGATAGCACCAGCTACGCACAAGGAATATTCTTTCTGCCTTTTCCATAGCCGCGTAAACCCTAGAATGCGAGATGCATAGAGGGCTTGGATTAGTTGAAATGGACAGTTGAGATGGTTGGGAGAATTCCACTTAGGATTGCCAGCTCAACACTACAACGGTTTTCTATTTTTGAAAATGAGCCGTGCGCACAACACCTGAGTGTGATGGATCTTTTGTCCACGCACGTGTGTCCCAACATGTGAAACTTGCAGGGTTTTGGTTAGCCCTGAGTGTTTTATCAGTTGGACGGCTCAAATCATTGGTTTGATCCCTGATGGTGGGCCACAACTGTTTCAAACAGACGTTCTCTATTTAAACTGTAGTTGAGAAGGAAAGAGGAGAGGATTTCTCCTTTTTCTTTGGATTTTTTTGGGTCAAAGCCTATTTGACCGACTCTGGTGTTCGGTGTACTGCTGGTACACCATCTCCTACGTACACACAACTCTTGTGTGGGGTCCATAGTGATGTATTTTCCAAATCCAATCCATACATTCACTTTTGAGATCTCACTTAGGCCCTCTGTCCAAAGATCAGCTAGATTCAAAGATCAGGTGGGCCACACTATGTGATTTTGTTTTAAATTTTGGATTCCCATTAATTTGTTGGTTGGATCACTCCAAACCTGAACATCAACGGTTATGAAAGTTACCAGGTCTTATCTAAGTGAATTTCAACAGTAAATCTAGTTACAGAAGCTGTGATAAACATGATCTAGTAGTGGGTCAAGAACTTGAGCGTTGTAAGCCCGATAAATCGTGGATCTAATGATTTGATGGTCTATCTTGAAAATTAGTGAATGGATGGCTTGATCCATAGATGAAGATTATTTCTAACTGTCAGATTCAGTCAAAATGAAGATGAGAGGTTCCATAAGTTAGGTTATCGGGTAACACCTGAGTACTGAAAAGTACAGGGTGTTACAATCTACCCCCCTTAAAGAGAATTTCATCCCCGAAATTTAACATTTCTATCATGAATGGGGCGAGGACTATCTATTTTATAGTATTTCTAAGGATTCAGTATATTTTCTATTTCCATAAGGTTGTATGTTTGTATAAAGGTATTCAATTAACAACAAAAATAAAACTAAAATAAAATAAAATGGGGTTGTTACAAAACTGACCTACCCAGGTTAGACCTCATCCTAGACATTCTACCTGATCAAGCATCCGACTCCGTGGTTGATCTCGACCTGCCCAAGTGGACGCTATATGTTGATGGGTCATCCAACTCTAAAGTAAATGGGGTCGGGATAGTCCTAGATACGCCAGATCGTATGTGTTCACAACCCCAAGTGCAGGGTCGCAATGTAGTAATAACTCGTGAGAACGAGGTCGAATCCACAGGGACTAAACTTGTACGTATTCTGAAAAGACTAGAACTAGAAGAAGATCTGAATCTGAATTCTGGAATAAAAGAGAGTAATTATGAATAATGTTTAAACTATCAATTAAAGGTGGGAACTAGGGTACCAAGGATCCAGTTGTAGCTATCAAGATGCTACCTTACTTGATTCAAGGAACACAATTGGAATTGGAGTCTTATCCTATCTAATTGGAAGATAAAATAATTAAATCAAATCTGAACTTTTCATTAACCTAATTCTCAATGGAAGAGAATTGTGATGATTGGAAGGGATTCCATCACCCTACCATGACCAGGAGACGATGGTGAACAACGGGATTTACCAATCTCACTATCTCAAAATAGGAAAAGAAGATATCCAAAGCTATCACAGCATCTATTGTAATTTGCGTCACAATAAATCATAGAAAACTGAAAATATTCCCTTAATATCAAACTAGAAATCAATGAAGTTCAATAAGAACAAGAATCAAAGTAAAATAAACATCCAAACACCCTACAAGCTTCACTTTTAGCCCTAGCTAAGAGGTTTAGCCAATCATAGACATGATTGAAACCAAATCTCTTAAACAAAGCATGAAGAATAAACTAAGGAAGAAGAAAAACTCTTTGACGGTTGCTTCACCCTTGTGTATTTTCCTTGAGACCTTTCCAAACCCTAGAAGATGCTTTGGAGCATCCTAGGGAGTCCTATTTATAGTTGTGGAACTCCAACTTTTGCATCTAGTTGGAAAAATCTAGAAACCGCCACAAATTTAAGCACTCTGCGCAATTTCCCAAAATAGGCTCGGATTTAAACAGCCACAAATTTATGCACTCTGCGCAGTTTTCCAAAATATGCTTTTTTAAGACAATTTCAAGAATATATTTATTTTTCGGACAATTTCAGGAATATATTTGTTTTCAGGATTCCTTTTTTTCACTTCAAATCTTTGATTCTCTTCATTCGTCACATGGTTTTCTTTGATCTTTAGCATGTGAATTCTTCATTAATGACTTCTAAATCTTCAATTTGTAATCTTTTGAGCATAAATCTTCCTTTTGGCATCAATTTCACCTTAAGTTCTCGAAATCACCTCGCATATGAAAACATTTATAATTAAATCGATTAAGCATTATCATGTTTATAAAACCAAGGTATAAATAGGGGAAACTATGCAACATTTCACACTCAACAATATACATGCAATATGCCTTAAGATTCAGATTTCAAGCCTCCAACAATTTAGCAAAATACGAAGCTTTGCTCATCGGACTTAGGCTGACAACCACTATAGGAGCTCAGCACCTCAAAGTCTTCAGCGATTCCTAGTTGGTCGTTAATCAAATAATTGAAGCATACCAAGCCAAGAAGAAACACATGAAAGCATACCTCCGAAAAGCTAAAGAATTGATCGCAAAATTACAAAAGTGTAATGTAGCTCCGATTCCTCGAGCGAAAAATTCCAAAGTCGACATGTTAGCAAAGCTAGCCACTGTAGACAAAGATGATATTCCAAGATCCGTTCCAATCGAGTTCCTTATTAAACCAAGCATCGACGAGGCCGACCTCGCCATAGCTCTTCTGGTAAGCTAGGAACCTACTTGGATGGATCCAATCGTTGAGCACCTCAAGGAGGACAAGCTACCTGAAGACCGAATAGAAGCGCATAAACTACAAATCAAGGTAGCTCGCTACACCATGGTCAACAACACCCTCTACAAAAAAGGATTTTATATCCCTTATCTCAGATATCTCTAACCAGATGAATCAGTGTATGTCCTAAGGGAAACCCACGAGGGTATCTATGGAAACCACTCTAGAGGTCGAGCTTTAGCCCATAAGGTCATTCGATAGGGGTATTATTGGCCAACCATTCAGGTCGATGCTCAGTAGTTTGGTCAAAAATGTGACAAATGTCAGCACTTCGCGAATGTACCTTGGCAACCTCTCGAAGAACTCACTCTTATGACCAGGCCATGGCCATTTGCCTAGTGGGAAATCGACACCATCGGTCCTCTCCTAATCGGCAAAGGACAGACCAAGTTTGCCGTGGTCGCGGTCGACTACTTCAAGAAATGGGCCGAAGCTGAACCTCTGGCGAAAATAACCGAGCAAAAGATTATAAACTTTGTTTGGAAAAACATCATATGCAGGTTCAAGATTCCTCACATGATCATCTTCGACAATGAAAATTAGTTCGATAACAAGCAATTTCAAGAAATGTGCGAAAACCTCAGAATCCATAGTGTTTACTCCTCATTGCGACACCCGCAGGCCAACGGACAAGTCGAAGCGGTCAACAAAATCATCAAGCATCACCTCCGAACCAAGCCCGAAAGAGCCAAGGGACTATGGGCTGAGGAACTACCTAATGTCCTTTAGGCATACCGAACTACCTCTCAGATGACCACTGGGGAAACTCCCTTTTCATTAGCATATGGGGCAGAGGCAGTCACTCCAGTAGAAATTGGGTTACTAATGGCTCGGACAAAGGCATTCGACGAACAACTGAACTCCGAGCTAATGGTATTAATCTCGACCTTCTCGAGAAAAGGAGAGAACAAGCTCGGATCCGAACCGCTGTTCGAAACAGCAAGTGGCGTGTTTCTACAATGCCAGGGTGAATGTTAGGAGGTTCGAGCTGGCAACTTAGTCCTTCGAAGAACCTTCCAAAACACTAAAGAGCCAGGATTGGGAACCTTGGGCCCAAACTGGGAAGGGCCCTACATGGTGACGAGTATGAGCTGACCTAGATCATACCATCTGGAAGACCTGGACGGTCCGCTCCTGCCTCATCCCTAGAATGCCGAACATCTTAAGATCTATCATCCTTAGCAAGTTAATTCGAAGTTTTCTATACATTGGTCATATCTAAGATAGTACAAATAAAAATTTTGCGATCTGATTTCTATTATGTTCGGTGCATCTACTAGGTTCGGCCTACAGGCGACCTACCTACAGGATTCGACCTACGATCAACCTATCTACCAAATTCGACTTACCCATCGAATTCGACCTAGGTCCGATCTACCTAACTTAAAAAAAATCTACGAATGGGCACACCATTTCAAAAAAGTGAATTCTATTGATAAGGTCCCAAGAGCATGATACATTGGGCTACATTGAACAAGAAAGAAAGGGGGTTACAAAAGGAAGTCGATCATCAAGCCTCGGGGGGCTGCTTGGGAGGTGCGTCATCGCCAGATGCTTCAAAGTCTGAGTCAGCATCTTCAAAACTAGAGAGGTCTAGCTCGGGACTCCTTGATCTCCTCAACGCACTTCGAGAAGCCCATCTGGTACAAAGAATTTCTGTCTTCCGAGTATGATTTGGAAGACTTGTATTCCTTAACGGCATTCTCCCAAGCTAGGGAGATAGCTGCTTGGGCTTCTGCCTCCACCATCTTAAGCTTTGCCTCTGTCTCCCCGAGCTTTGCCCCGACATCCTCGAGCTTCACCTTCAGCTCGGCCTCCCGCTGAGCCGACTTATTGAAAGCCTCAATAAGAAGCTTCTTTGTTGTTTCCAGCTCAGCCTCTAAAGAAGAAGCACTAGCTTCCGTAGCAACTGCCGCAGCACGAGACTGATTGGCTTCAACTCCCTTCAGCAAGAGCTTCTGCTTAGTCTCCCATGCCTGCCTCCGCACCTGAACAACGTTGCGATGCACCTTCAACAAGCACCGGGCGAATTGCCAAAAAACAACAACAAAAAATATTCATTACCGAATAAATAAAGAGGAAAGGAGACTACTTAGGAAGATTCACTCACCCCAAAAAGGGCCTTCGTCATAGACGCAAGGATCGCATCTAGAGGAGAGTCCAATATATGGAAAAACTCCTTGGACATGTGTTGCTCAGCCCAAGGTAGAAGCTCCTCTATGGTCTCACAAACACTCTGGGAGGACATTCCTCCTCCCCCCGAACCTCAAAAGGCCCAGCAGTCGGCCTATTGGTTCCCTCAACCTCTACAGGCCAAGCCTTGGAAGAAGGCTCAACGGCCCCTTGGACCTCCACAGGAGCAGCTTCCTCACGAACGGTCGTCTCGACCGTTGCCTCAATGGCAGTAGGGGCAGCCTTCGTTGCTGCCTCCTCATCTCCGACCTCTACCATGATTGGAGATGAAGGGCCGACACTCCCCTTGCTCTTGGAGGTCACCTTCACCTTCTTCTTCTTCAACGCCACAACTTCCTCAAGGGGCAGCACCTGGTGTTTGGAGATGGGCCTCAGCAGAGGGCGAACTTCAGGCATTTCTGCATCACAACAGGAAGAAACTTAATTGTGAAATTCTATGTAGTTTTTCTAAGTCCTATAGATCGGTTAAAGTCCTTACCAAAGCTCTTACCGATGAGGGTAGTGTCTAGACTCAACTTAAGCAAAAGCTCGGGTTGAAGGAGTACTCTCCAAGATCTCTCCTCCTTCCCTAGTGATCTCGCTCCCTTGATCCAAGCAAGAGATCCAGCGTCCAGCAGGGAAGGATACTTGGGAATAACTGCGATAGGGGGAAGACACGTGCAAATAAGTCAAGAACACTTAAAAATTTATCAATCAAGGAAGAGCTAAGGAAGAGTTAAGTTCGAGGAATGCTGACCTGGTTCAGTGAACGCTGAAGGGACGAAGTGACTATGAAAAGTCAAGTCTGCCACTTCCCAACAACTAGAGGCTCAAAACCATTTGTCCCTCCAATTCTTATTGGATGATGGGGGGCTTGTGATGATGCTCCCTCCGATCCCCCGCCAAGCAGAGAGATAATACCAGCTTGGGTGAATTTGTTAGGCTTCAACTGGTATAAGTGGAGGAACTCCTCGATGGTAAGTTCGGGCTGCTCTAGCTCGGACCATAGGATGGCACAGCCGACCAATGCCCTCCATCCATTGGGGATCATCTATCTTGGGTCCAAGTCCAGAGGAGCGAGCACCCACCACACTATACCTTGTAGAGGGAGCCTAAGGCTGCATTGAAGATCGACCTAGAAGATGGCAACGATAACTTCTAGAGGACAATCAGGAAGTTTGTCCGATAAACGAACTCGGAGAGTCACTGATTCGAGAATATGGTACCCTAACCTAATACGAGCCAAGTCAGCCTTAGTAAGGGTCGAGGCTAGGGGACCCTTTGTCTCCTCCTCGCTAGAGGACCCCTCTACATCCTCTTCATCAAATAGGTTACTCTCCACCCTAACTGGCCTCTTTGCCGGGGACATCTCCATTACCCTAAATGATTGCGATGCCCAAAAATCGGCGTCGCCCATCATCATCAACGACGACGGTGGGTTCGACATTGTGCGAAAGTTGCTCACCCACTGTCGCCGCAAAAGACCCCCTCCCATGAACTCAAGGAGTCAAACATGGTGGTTGTCTTTATACATGTTGAGAGTCACTGACAAAGGAAAAAAGAAAGGGAGGGGGCGAATAAAGAAATGAAGCTCAATGGGGAGAAGATGTCCTCTGGCCGCAAGTGAGTACAGTCGCCAGAAATCACCTCTGTTAGCTAGGGAAGACGACTGGAAGGAGAAAATGCAAATGGACCTTCCAAAACGCATTAGGGCTTTTTTGATATAGGAGAGCCACGTGACAACACTTAAGTGCACCCATCAATGCAGGTTCCGTACAACGTCCCCTCGACTACCCAGTCTTAACACGTGGCCGAACCCTACGCACCAGTTGACCCTAATATCGAGAAATGACCATGCATCATTCCCTTATTTGTTTGACATCGAAACGACGGTCTGGCAGACCCCGCGACCTTGAGCCATGATATGCCACCTCGACTACGCCATGCATGATTATTGATGCGACTCGACTTCCGTGCTGGTGTTTACAACCCCAAGTGTAGGGTCGCGATGTAGTAATAATCTCGGTGAGACTGAGGTCGAATCAACAGGGACTAATCTCGTGAGTATTCTGAAAGCAACTAGAAGTAGACTAGAAAAAAAAATGTGAATCTAAATCTGAAATAATAGGAAATAATTGTGAGAGATTTAATTAGAAACTTAAGAATTCAAAGGTGGGAAGTAGGGTTTCTAAGGATCCACTTGTAGCAATCAGGGTGACACTATGCTTGATTCAAGGACACAACTGGAATCGGAGTCCTATCTTATCCAGTTGGAAGATATAACAATAAAAACAAATCTAAACTTCCTTTGACTTAATTCTCAATGGATGAGAGTTGTGAGGATTGGAAGTGATTCCATCACTTAGCCATGCCCTGGAGACAATGGCAAACAACATGATATACCAATTTCACAAACATAGGAGAATTATGAAGATTAGAAGGGATTTCATCATCCAACAATGCTCAAGAGACGATGGTAAACAACAGGATTTCCTAATTTCATAATCTCAAAGCATGAAAAGAAGATACTTAAAGTTATTGCAGATCTATTGTAATTTAAGTCACAACAAACCATTAAAAACTAGAAGTATTCCTTAAAAATCAAACTAGAATCAAAATAAGTTCAACATAAACATGAATCAAAGCAATAAAAACATCCCATCATGCTACATGCTTCACTCCTTAGCCCTATCTAAGAGGTTTAGCTAACCATAGACATGATTGAACCAAAGTCGCTTAAATAAAACATGAAAACAACTAAGGAAGAAGAGGAAAAACTCTTGGCGATGGCTTCTCCACCCTTTTGCTCCACTCCTCAAACCCTAAAAGATGCCTTGGAGCATCATAGGGAGCCATATTTATAGTTGTGGAACTCCAACTTTCACACTTAGTTGGAAAACTCTAGAAATCGCCTCGAATTTACGTAGTTTGCTAAAATAAACTTCACTCTGCGTAGTTTCTCAAAATAGACTTCACTTTGCGCAATTTTCTGAAAGACCCAGAGTTTCAGAATATGCTTTTTCAGGACAATTTCAAGAATATGTTTGTTTTCAGGACAATTTCAAGATTCCTTTTCTTGACTTTAAGTCTTCGATTCTCTTCCTTCATCACTTGGTTTCCTTGGATCTTTAGTATGTGAAATCTTCAATCTTGGCCTCCTAAGATCCACCCTTGGCTTTGGTGATTCTTGAGCGTTAAATCCATGTTTTTAGCACCTTTTTCCAATCCAAGCTCTTAAATTCACCTTACAATACAAACACGAGTAAAATAAGACATTAAGCGGTATCATGTTCGTAAAACCAAGATATAATTGAGGGATAATATGTAATATTTGACCCTTAACACAATCTCCAACCAGCATGTTGCTAGTCCCTAGCAAAGTATGTGGAAAATATTTCGAAACCATTGTATAATTTTCATAAGCTCAGGAGGTTTCAAAATCAATCCAAATAATAGTGTTTCAGAGTACATCAACGTTGAGTCTTATACTTTCCTAGACTCTAGCACTTGGTAACTTTCATAATCAAGTTTAAAGCATTAATCCATCAATTAGAACAATTCCAAATATTGAGTTCCATAGGTGCATAATGAAGTTTAGACTGATCGCAATCAAAAGTTCAATTCTTCATTTTCATGATAACATTGATAATCCAAAGAGCATTCAAGACAACCAAAACCTAAACCGAAACTTGCCTTACAGTTCATCTTTTAATTCCTCTTTTATTCCTCCAGCTTTTGATTTTTTCATCGATGGCTTTCATGCTATGTCAACCTTTTTAAAGATCTTTAATAAGTGGTCTTTTCGAAGACAACTATTTTTTTAGTTGGATATTATTATTATTATTATATATATATGTGTGTGTGTGTGTGCGCGCGCGCGTATTGAACATGATGGACGAATTCTCCAGGTTAGTTCCTTCCATGCTAAATAATCACCAAGTTAACAATTTAATATTGACTGAAGCTTTAATGTGAAAGCTAGATGTGACATATGACATCATGACTCGAATAATGTTTAAAACTCCTAATCATGGATTAATAATTCGAACTTACATTGGAATCTCCAAGTAACTGAATCCAAGAGACATAAATCATCAACATTAAGCATCTTAAACTTCATTTTTTTTTTAATTTTTCATAATTTTTGCTCAAGGACTAAGAAAACAAATGATTAGTTTACCTAATCTCCCATCCCCAACCTAAAATCTACATTGTCCTCAATGTAAAAGAAATAAACATGTAATGCAAAAGATGCAACGAAAAGAAAAAGGGAAGTAATAGGAAGATAGTACCTTAAGAAGGAATTTTGAGGCTTTTCCAATGATCTTAATACGGAGATGGGTTAGCACAAAAGACTCAAACAGACAATAAGCAAACTATCCTAAAACAGTGGAAAGTAAACTATCCTAAAATGGAGGAAAGTAGTAAACCTAACTACACCTCCGTCAGACTAGGAGGTCAATCCTGGTAAACAGGATCATTCAGAGGTATGGACATATCCTCTGAATCAAACTTTTCAACAAATGGCTTTAAACGATGTCCATTCACTTTAAAATCATTGACATTATTTGGATTCCGAATGTCGAAGGCCCCATGAGGATAGACTTTAGTAATAGTGAAAGGGCCGGTCCAACGAGATCGGAGTTTACCCGAAAAGATATGTAACCGAGAATTGTACAAAAGGACTTTCTAATCGGGTGTGAATAATTTTTGAAGAATGTGTTCGTCATGAAACACTTTCATTCTGTCCTTATAAACTCTCGAGTTCTCGTACGCATCATTCCGGATCTCTTCAAATTCATTCAACTGAAGTTCGTGCAGCGAGTCAGCGTTGTCCAAATTGAAATTCAAATTTTTAATAGCCCAGTAGGCCCTATGTTCTAACTCCACAGGCAAGTGGCAAGCCTTCTCATAGACAAGTCTAAAGGGAGACATTCCAATAGGGGTCTTTAATGTAGTACGATAAGCCCACAAGGCATCGGTTAATCTAATTAACCAATCCTTACGGTCAAGGTTAACCGTATTTTTCAAAATATGTTTAATCTCCCTGTTGGAAATCTCAACTTGCCCACTTGTTTGTGGGTGGTATGGAGTGCTCACCTTATGAGAGATGCCATATTTCTTTATTAAGTTTATAAATGGCTTATTACAAAAATGTGAGCCCCCATCACTAATGATGGCTCGAGACGTTCCGAACCGGGAAATGATGTTTTCTTTTAAGAATTTAATGACCGTTTGATGGTCATTGTTCCGGCATGGAATCGTTTCGACCCATTTAGTGACATTGTCTACTGCTAGCAGAATGTATAAATTCACAAAGGATTGGGGAATGGTCCCATTAAATCGATGCCCCAGCAGTTCAATGCTTCAATGATTAAAATGAGATTCAAAGGCAACATATTTCGACGGGACAGCGCTCCCAATTTCTGACAACGCTCACAAGCTTTACAGAACACATGAGTATCCATGAACATAGTGGGCCAGTAAAAGCCTCACTGCAGAATTTTGGCCGTGATTTTTTGAGCAAAAAGTGACCACCACAGGCCTGAAAATGACAGAAGGAGATGACACTTTAGTGTTCATTGTCTAGCACACATCTCTTCTGACACACATCCTAGAAGAACTTACATACCTCGGTGAAAATTTCCTTCTTATCTTGCGCAGTCCAATGTGTCGGCGTGAAACCTGTAGCAAGATAATTAGCAATATCAGCAAACCAAGGTGAGTCGGAGACTTTAAATAACTGTTCGTCAGGGAACATGTCATTTATCTGTGTCCTCTCAGGGAATCAGGGAGATCAAGGCGGGAAAGATGGTCAGCCACTACATTTTCTACTCCCTTTTTTATCTTTTATTTCCAAATCAAATTCCTAGAGTAGAAGGATCCATCTTATCAAGTGGGGCTTAGGATCATTCTCAGAAAGAAGATACTTGAGCGCCGTATGATCAGTGTAGATGATGATCTTGAATCCGATCAAGTAGGACCTAAATTTGTCCAAAGTAAATACTACGGCTAAGAGTTCCTTCTCCGTAGTAGAGTAATTCACTTGGGCAGGATTTAAGGTTTTACTTGCGTAGTGTATAACATAGGGCTTTTTGTCTTTTCTCTAGACTAACACCGCCCTAAGACATAGTCGGACGCATCACACATAAGTTCAAAAGGAATGCTCCAATTGGGTGGCTGCATGATAGGTGCGGTGGTTAGCATGCCCTTGAGCTTAGAAAAAGCTTCCTGGCATTGCTCAGTCCACTCGTATGGTACATCCTTTTGAGGTAGATTGCATAAAGGATGAGAGAGGTGACTAAAGTCCTTTACGAATTATCTGTAAAATCTGATGTGTCCTAAGAAAGATTACGCGTCTCGTATGTTCTTGGGTGGAGGTAAGTTAGAGATAATGTCAATCTTAGCTTTATCTACCTCAATTCCTTTGGACGAGATGATTTTTCCCAGGACAATTCCCTTATGAACCATAAAGTGACAACTTCTCCCAATTCAGTACCAAGTTCTTTTCTTCACATCGCTTCAACACATTTTTCAAATTCTCCAGGCAATCGCTGAAAGATGGACCAAAGACAGAGAAGTCATCCATGAAGACCTCTAAATATCGCCCCACCATGTCAGAAAAAATACTCATCATGCATTGCTGAAAAGTGGCGGGGGCATTACGCAGTCTGAATAACATTATTCGGTAAACAAAGGTGTCAAAGGGATATGTGAATGTGATCTTTTCCTAATCTTCAGGGGCTATCTCTATCTAGTTGTAGCCCGAATACCCGTCAAGAAAACAGTAATAGGAATGACCAGCTAGCCTTTCCAAGATTTGATCAATGAAGGGCAACGGAAAGTGGTCCTTCCTCATGACGGTATTCAATTTCCCGTAGTCAATGCACATTCTCCAACCAGTAGTGACTCTAGTTGACACGAGTTCATTGTTGGCATTGGCTACGATGGTGATTTCAGACTCTTAGGAATCACCTGAGTTGGAGTCACCCATTAACTATCGGATATAGGGTTTATGATACCCACATCCAATAGCTTAAGAACCTTAGCCTTAACCACTTCCTTCATATTTGGATTTAATCTAGGTTGTGGTTGTCAGGAGGTCTTCGTGTTATCCTTTAGATAAATACAGTGAGTACAAATCAAAGGGTCGATTCCCTTGAGGTCCGCAATCGACCATCCAAGGGCTCCTTTGTGCTCAATGAAAGTAGAGATAAGCATACTCTCCTGTTCTTTCTCAAGGTGGGAAGAAATCACCACCGGGTATGTCTTATCTTGACCTAAATAGACATATTTTAAATCATAGGGCAAAAGTTTTAGGTTAAGCTTCGGTGCCTTGAGGTTAGATGGTAGAGGCACTATATCAGTTTGGGACAATTCTTCAAATTGTGGCCTCCACCGGTTAACTTCAAGTACCGGCACGGTATCAAGCATGATACCCGTCTCCCTAATCATATCATTATTTATATCATGGGAGTAGGCCAAGCACATCTCTAGAGGGTCAGAGGATAAGGTCAGAAGTGTTCTCTCTTCCACGAAAGAATCAATCAAGTTAATATCATGGGCATCGTCATCTTCCTCTGCTTTTTTGCTCATATTGAAAAAGATATTAAGCTCCAATGCCCAAAAGACAAATTCACGACTTCACTCCTACAATTGATGATCACATTTGATGTAGTGAGGAATAGGAGACTAAGGATGACGGGAATTTGAGTGCTCATATCCATGATGGGTTGAGTATCCAGGATGATAAAATCTACCGGGTAGTAGAATTTGTCAACCTGGACTAACATATCCTCAATTATTCCTCTCGGTACACGAACTGAGCAATGGGTAAGTTGTAATGTGGTCTGGGTGGGTTTTAATTCACCCAGACCCAGTTGTTCATATACCGAGTAAGGAATCAGATTTACGCTCGCTCCTAAATCAAGAAGTGCGTGCTCAATCCAGTAATTCTCAATTACACAAGCAATGGTCGGGCTAATGGGATCTTTATATTTCTTTGGCACATCTTGCTTCAGGATGGCACTCACTTTTTCTGTTAAAAAAAATTTTCTTTTAAATATTTTGTCGTCTTTTGGTTGTACACAAGTCTTTCAGAAATTTGGCATATGAAGGTATTTGTTTAATGACATCCAGTAGAGGAATATTGACCTCCAGTTGCGGGTCAGGGATGAGGACATGCAGAAGACAGCTTTCAAGACCAGTTTTGGGCATTACGAGTTCCTTGTGATGTCGTTTGGACTCACAAATGCACTGGTCATGTTCGTGGACTTGATGAACCGGGTGTTTCGGCCGCATCTATTCAAATTCGTCATCGTGTTTATAGATGACATCTTAATATACTCCAAGAGTCGGGAAGATCACGAGTAGCACCTGCGAGCAGTCTTTGACACGCTTAGAAAGAACCAATTGTTTGCGTAGTACAAGAAGTACGACTTCTGAAAGGAAGAAGTGAAGTTCCTGGGACATGTGGTGTCTAAGGAAGGGATTGTTGTGGACCTTACTAAGGTAGCCGCCATTTAGGACTGGGAACAGCCCTGTTCGGTTACTGAAGTGAGGAGCTTTCTGGGACTTGCTGGCTACTATCGTCAATTCATTAGGGATTTTTCCAAGATAGCCAGATCGTTGTCTCAGCTGACTCGAAAAGATCTCAAGTTTGCTTTGAATGAGAAGGTAGAGGCAGCGTTTCAGGAGCTAAAGGACAAGCTAATGTCTGCCCCTATGCTAGTATTGTCAGAGCAAGGGGTCAAGTATACGATATATACTGACGCGTCTCATGTTGGTTTGGGTTGTGTTCTGATGTAGAAGGACAGGATTATTGCCTATGCATCGCGTTAGTTGAGGAAACACGAGGAGAACTATCCTACGCACGACCTGGAGTTGGCGATCGTCATCTTTGCATTAAAGCTCTGGAGACATCACCTCTACGGAGAGGAGTTCGACCTCTTTTGCGACCACAAGAGCCTCAAATATATATTCACGCAGAGGGACCTGAATATGAGGCAGCTACGATGGATGGAAACCTTGAAGGACTTCAAGTTCGAGGTCTCCTACCATCCTGGCAAGGCCAACCTTGTGGCAAACGCATTGAGCCGTAAGAAGATGATAGCATTTGCGGCTCCGCTGATGATAGCAGAGTGGGATATGGTAGAGTTTGTGAGAGAGTTTGCGCAGAAGCTTACGGTAGAGGAGCCGTTCGAAAGCATCGCACATATTCGGGTTCAGCCACTCATTGATGACAGGATTATTACGGCTCAGGGAGACGATGAGCTATTAGCGAAGATGAGAGAGCAGGTTAGTGACGAGGAAGACTCAGAATGGAGAGTTGGTACGGATGGGGGTTTACGTTACCGTGGCCTCCTATGCATCCCAAACCTTCATGACTTGAGAAGGGATGTACTTGAAGCTGATCACAATTCGAAGATGGCGATGCATCTTGGTAGTACGAAGAAGTATCGAGACATGAAGAGGTCATACTGCTGGGACAACATGAAGGCCCATATAGCAGACTATGTCTCACGTTGTCTCACGTACCAACAGGTCAAGGCAGAACATCGCCGACCTCCTGGACTGCTTCAGCCCATGCCCATAGCAGAATGGAAATGGGATTTCATCTCTATGGATTTTATCTCAGGGCTACCAAAGATGAAAATGGGGCATCTCCATATGGATTGTGGAGACTCGGCTACGTCTGCATGGAGTTCCCATGGAGATCGTGTTGGACCGAGACACGCGATTCACATCTATCTTCTGGACTTGTATCCAAAAAGCAATGGGTGTGAAACTAAAGTTCAGCACCGCGTTCCACCCACAGACTGACGGGCAGACGGAACGAGTGAATTAGGTGTTGGAAGATATGTTGCGAGCTTGTGTACTTGATTTCAAGAACAGTTGGGACGATTGTCTTCCTTATTTGAGTTCGCTTATAACAACAGTTTTCAGGCGAGTATTGGCATGGCTCCCTATGAGGCCTTGTATGGGCGCCCCTGTCGAGCACTGCATTGCTAGGCAGAGGTTGGCGAGAAGAGTTTGATTGGCCCAAAGTTAGTATAGGTGACCTAAGAGAAGATCGACATTATCAGGCGTCGACTTCTTGCAGCGCAGAGCAGACAGAAGAGCTACGCCGATACGAGGCGGCGACAGTTAGAGTTTGAGGTCGGGGACCACGTATTCCTAAAAGTTTCTCCAATGAAGGGAGTCCTTCGGTTTGGGAAGAAAGGGAAGCTCACGCCGAGATTCATTGGCCCATTCCAGATACTAGATCGTGTGGGTGTGGTAGCGTACCGCCTTGCTTTGACCACACCACTCATAAGTGTGCACAACGTGTTTCATGTGTCGATGTCGAAGAAATACGTTCCTGACCCTTCCCACATTATCAGATGGGAGCAAGTACAGTTGAGTGAAGATGCTACTTATGTACTGCGACCGACGTGTATTCTATATAGGAAGGAGCAGGTGTTGCGCAGTAAAGTAATTCCATTTGTGAAGGTTCTGTGAACACACCACACTAAGGAAGAGGCTACTTGGGAAACAAAAGCCAAGGTTCGCAAGAACTACCCTCAGATTCTCGAGGAGTATGAAAAGGTACTAATTTCGAGGTCAAAATTTTTCTTTAAGGGAGTAGATTGTAACATCTTGGAAAAATCCGTACAAAGACCCGAGTACCACCTCAAGCAAAAATCACTAAGAACCAAATCCCTTAGAAATTAAACAAGAATTAACTAAGTGTTAAACGAGATTACCTGTGAAATTTGCACTAATCACTTAAAATACAATCGGTAAGACCCAAAACAAGTAGAATCGTTAACGCTACATTACCTAAAAACTTAGGATCCATCTCAAAACCCAGTTGCTTTCGAGAGCACACTGAAACTCCGTATCAGACCTGGACCGCACGTCAAAAGTCTGATAACCGTGAAACTATATAGTTATGATGGACTTGACTACCATCTTAGAAATTAAGTCCAAATAGTATCCTGAAACACACAACTTGAGCCCGGAGCGAAGTGTGTAAGAAACACGAATACCTTTAGAAAACGAACTCATATTTAAGTGATTTGGGTCGTTCACTTATGGGCCAAATTTAAGGATTGAGACCGTCAGATCCTGACCCAAATACACCCTCGGATCAGGAAAATTTTCCTACACAGGTCAGTGTACTTGTAGCCCTGATCAAGTGACGATGACCGTTGAATTGAAACTGGTCCACCACGGTCGATCCATAAATCCGATCGGACTGAAAACTTATCTTGACCTAGATCCAATGTCAGGGGACTTACTCCGAACTGTACGCAGAAAAGATGCCTCCATATAAGCTCCGTTGGCCCAAAACAGCCAACTTTTGGCTATAACCTAAGTATACCATGGCCCTGAGGCCATTAAGGTCAGTTCTGGGCCTATATAAAGACCTAAACCCACCCCTCTCTCATTCCATACGAATTTGTAAACCCTAGGAGAGAGAAGAGAGCAAAGAGAGAAGGAAAGAGAGAGGAGAAGAGAGAGAAAGTGGGAGATCGTTCCCGGGATTCGATCCCACCACTTATGTGCTTAATCACCTCATCCGTGTCGCTATACCGGCAATTTCGATTCCATTTTTAGGTAAGAAATCCTAACCTTAATCTATTTTAGGGATTCAAATAGAGTAAATGATGAAGTAGCTAACCTAGTAGCTAACTTATCTCATGCTATAGGTTGTCGTTGTGCCATAAGCGATGACTTAGTGTTTAAACTGAGTTCGTTACGAGTTTACCAGCGAAAGGTGCGGACTATAAACGTTTAGGTTATGGTTTTCAAGGCTTTCAATGACAGTTAATAATTTATGACTGATTTGATTGCTATCACATGTGCTTAGATACGATGTTTTCTGTATATTACACATATATGTAAACTCTGTTGATTTTAATGTATACTATGTGTTTGTTGAAATATCTGAATGAATATGGAATTATGATTTGTGCTTATTATGATTGATGTTTGGGAATACATGATTGTCGTACGTGTGGCAACTCCTATGTGGAAGGATTTGCTATAATATGTGTTTTAAACTAATTTATTACGTGTATGTAATATGTGTAGTCTAAGTGTTTGATAAAATGCCTGAATGAGAAAATGTTTGTTTAAATGTACGTAATGAGGGTGTTGAGATAGGATTATCAATTCCCTTATCTATAATTATAGTTTTTTTATGTAACTTATCTTACCACTATGTGATTTACGGATGAGATGCCTATGTATGATAACATGTGTAATTTGTGTTTGTTAAAATGCTCAAGCAAGATTTATATTTAGATTGGTTGTCACATGTTGTCTTTAACTATCATATGCGAATGCTATTGTTTGGAGTGTGATTGGGGCTACTATGTAGTCCAGGCAATCGGTAATGGTTTACGATCGGTGGCCAAACTGTTTTAACCATGACGGATAAGTATGATGAATCCGAGTCGCACGCTGTTTGTCGACAGTGGTCAGGCCACGCGGAATGCTTATGCACTCCATGTCGATTAAGTCAACATACGCTCGTACCAGTCGAGCTCGTCAAGTAACCCGATTGGCCCAATGTATGTTCACCATGTATGGACGCTACTACTTGAATCTAAGGTACTAAACTCACCAGTAAAATGCTCGTTTAACATTGGTACCTCAATCCGCTAAGACTCATGAGCCGATCATGGTGGTATGGGACACCGTGGTTGAGCTGTCAGCCTACGCTGGGGCGATGAGCCTCCCCGTAGTGTCCAGTGAGCAACCTAAACTCGTGATCTGAATACGGTGGTATAGGACACTATATTCGAGCTGTCGGCCTACGCTAAGGTGACGAGCCTTCCCCGTAGTGACCTCGAGTATAAACTAAGGACTATGAGGATGGTGACGAGCCTCATCATAGTGACTTGAACTTGCCTATCCACTGCTTTATATTCAGGGGTGACGTTGCCTTATAACTTGCCTATCATATGCGATAAATTTGTATTGACGACCCTACATGGATCATCGTTGGGTCAATGATATAAAGGGAGGTACCTTAGCTTTTCGAATCTGCTGTATAAATAAGTCTAATTAAGAACTTAGCTAATCACGTACATGCACCGCATTTGTATGTGCCTTTGGCATTGAAGTTGAGCACAGAGGAAGGGGTGCATGCCGCGATCTGAGATGATGTCGCAGAGGGAGTGTAGGCGAGGGCATGCATCATTATCGCATACCATCCTTGCATTAACAAGAGCACTTAGGATATGATTGCTGTACTGTTTTATCATTACTGCTTGATTGAATTGATAACATGTTAACCTTTGCTTTATAGCTCCACTGAGTTGATCACTCACTCCCAATCTGGGATAGTGTTTTAAAACACCAACCAGACTCTGTTGTAATTGCAGGTGACGTCGAGGCTTACGAGGCGGAGCCTAACTTTTATGATGATGAGGAGTTCTCCTACATGCAACTCTCTAGCAGGTCTATGTAGACCTGGAGTTGCGTCATCGGGGCTATAGGGATATGGATAGATGACATTACATTTTATCATTTTGTACATTTTGAAATTATACATGTAATCATTTAACCTAGTAACATGTTCATACTCTGGGGACTTGCAACCATTTATGTGTTTTATATATGTATCACAGTCTTCCGCTTGCATAATTTAACTGTCTCTGGAGTATGATATGTCAATTTGGTATAATCTCATTCATGTTTAATGAACTAATACGGACAACATTTAATCATTATTATCCATGTTGTATAAGTGATGCGTTGGAATTCGAGAGTTGGGCTCCTACTCGACCCCCGATTTTCAAGGCGTTACAGTTTTGATGTAGAATTTAGGGTTTTCATCCTAAGGTTTAGTTCTAGGCTTAGATTTTAGGATTTGAACTCTGATTACTATTATTATCATTATTTTTGCACCACGAATGAAATAATGGTCATAATAGAAGTATTAAACAATCAATATTAATAATGATGACTTACAAGTTCATATTTAAATATACCGACATTATCTATTATTCTTATAATGACTAATAATCTCTTAAATAATACAAGTAATAATAATAAATTTTTACTAACAATAATATAATAAGGACTAATACTAATAATCATATTAATAAGAATTATACTAATCCCATAAGGAAAATGATAATATTTTCTAATGATAATAATCATAACTATCAATAATGAATCTAGTCATGATAATAGATACTATGGTCGATACTATGGTCTACCAAGAATTATGAAATTTGTATCATTAGATCCCAACTTAACTCACTATTTATGCTTAAAGCATTGACTTAGGGTTTAGGTTACTTAGGCCTAGGATTTTATCTTAGAGTTTTAAGTCTAAGCTAGATTTTTAGGGCTTGAACCCTAGTTGGTGTGCAATTGATTTTAATGTTAATTTAATAATTATAAAATATTAATTAACATTAGTGTTATAGTTAATATTAGTTAATACTCATTATGATGACACCAATTAGTACAATCCACTATCAATAACGAATATTTAAGAATGATAAATAAAATACTATGATTTAATAGTTTAAATTTGTTTATAATAACTAGTTTTAGCATAAATAACCTACTAACGGCTAATCATTGGTAATATTAGTAATCCTAATAATAACATTGGTAGCAATGATAACAGTGCATTGAAATAAGTCTAGAATGGGGAGAACATGCTGACTCAACTTTGTCAACTCGGCTCAACTCGACGCAACTGAGTTGTCCCAACTCGACCTCAGCACCTGGAAGAGGCCCAAGCATGACCCGGCCCAGCTGGTCTCGGTCCCAATCGAGTCGACTCGGTTCCAGTCGAGTTGACTCGGCCCTTTCTCTATCTTCTTCTTCTCCTTCCCCATTCTCCCTTTTCTTTCTCTCTTTTCTATTCTTTCTTCTTCCCAACTCACCCAGGACTCGCCTTAACTCGACAGCGAGTTGAGACAGCAAGGAGCGACACCTTAGTGAGTTTCAAACGGGCTATCTCGGCCCGACTCAATGTGGTGTGGCTCCATTACTCAAATCCTCTTTCTTTCATTTTCCTTCTTCCTTCTTTTCATTTCCCCTTCTTCTTCTCTGGCTGGCACCTCGGCATGGCTTGGACTAGACTTAAACCACACTCAACCTGGTCAAACTCGGTTTCAACCAAGTCGACTCGGTTTCTACCAGATAGCAGCATGCCCCTCACGGTTTCTCCCTCTCCTTTTCATTTTTCTCTCTGCTACTCTCTCTCTCTCTCTCTCTCTCTCTCTTCTCTCTTCCTACCTCTCCCCCTTCTTCTCTTCGTATGCTGGGATGTCCAGCAATGGACTCCCAGCTCGTCTTGACTCGACCCCCACGACCCATCTCTCTCTCTCTCTCTCTCTCTCTCTCTCTCTCTCTCTCTCTCTCTCTCTCTCTTCTCTCTCTCTCTCTCTCTCTCTCTCTCTCTCTCTCTGATGAAGGTCCTACACCCCTGGATGGCTTGGTTCAACCCGACTTAAGTCGAACCCGGTGCAGTTTGAACGAGGAAGAAGGAGGCAGCCATTAATGGCATTTTCAACAGCACTGCTCCTTCCTCCGATCTATTCCTTGCAAACGGTCCTAATGGACCCTAGGAAGCTTCCAGATGAGCTTTATCGAAGCTTTGAGGAGATAGGGTTGGTGGGTTCAAGGGAAGAAAGAAACGGCTACTCTTTGAGTGTGTCTGCTAAAAAACAGAGGAGGATACCCTTTTTCTCAATCCTCCCATCCTTAAAACGAACCCTAGCTCTCCCTTGAGCCATTAGATGAAGATTAGAGGGCCTGGATCGAATCTAGGGCTTCCACCCTCTCTCTCTCTTCATGAAAATATCCTGTCGTCCGGTCGAGTAGCTGGCAACAACGCCTACTGTTCTCCAACAGCCAGGATCGGCTCCCCATGGACGGCTAAGATAGGCGGATTCGGCCTCACGCGGATCGCTAGGTTGGCAGCAGCAAGACAGGTTTCCGTTTTAGGAAATGTTGTGCTTTTGGGACCCATTTGCAGCGAGAATCATGTGCATGCACACGTGTGGAATCGTGCGAAACCTATCAGGTTTTGGTCGCACATGGGCCCTCCATCAAATAGACGGTTCGGATCATCCTAACGGGGTCAGATGGTGGGCCACTGATCAGAACAGACGAACGCCTGTTCGTCTACTGGTGAAAATTGAAGAGAGAGAGAGAGAGAGTTTCTCCTTTTGGAGAAAGCTCGGGTCAAACTCAGTTTGACCGAGCTGGTAGGTTTCGTGCACGGCTGGTGCACGCCTCTGGTATGCACACCACTCCTGTGTGGGGTCCACTGTGATGTTTGTGAGAAATCCACTCCATCCATGATCCTCCGTGGGCCCATCTGGGTCTTCTGGTGCCCCCCCCCCCCCCCCCCCACTCAATCAACGGTCTGGGTGAATGACATGATCTCTCTGGGTGGGCCACTTAAGTGTTTTAGACGGCCCTATTTGAATTTTCATGGCAGGAAATCGAACGAAGGAAGAAATCCTTCTTCTTATCGGGTCAAGGTAGTTAGACCATGCCCTTTGGGCCGATGCACTGCAGGTGTATGATTGCGATGGTACACATCCAACCCGCCATGGGGTCCACATTGATGTGTCACAAAATCGTGTACGTTCATCAGATTCCACGGGTCCAAGTAGGACCCCTGACCATAGATCAGGCAGGTCGAAATCCCAAGTGAGCCGTCCTACTTAATTCCATGACTCTAACTAGTGATTACTGACACTTCAACGGTCGAATTATTTCAAAATTGAACAGCAATGGTTAGAAGAGTTTTAAGGATCCCAAGGAATGTTCCAACACGATTTAGGGGTTGATCTGAAACTCAGGTGGGCCATGCCAAGTAATTCCTGGTTTAGTTTGCTAATAGATATTAGTTGGATGGTCAAATTGACTTTAAACCTAATTGTTTGCGACTCTTTGACCTTTCTGTCTAATCTAGAGGGGACATGATGGTTCCCTTCGTGATTGAGTGTTTAATTTATTTAATCAAGGGTGGTTCCATCATTACATCATCCAACGATTTTCATCCATACTTAAGTTTTACAATCCAATGTAAGTTAGATTTTACAAGCGATTAGTAATGGGATTTAAGGCCCGGATCTTGAGTTCTTATAATCTTAGTTGTGTGTTACTTTACGTCTAGCTTGAAGTAAATGAAAAGTGGGTTTGGCGATTCAAACCCCAAAAGATGATGTACGGTCTTATTTGTCTAACAAGGTGATAGAAATCTTAAAAATAAACTTCTTTGGTGAAGTGATGGTCCATCTTACTAGTCAACGGATTGATGACTCAATTTATAGATGCGGTTTCCTTCAAATGGTTGGATTTATTCCAAATATGACCCACATTGAAACAAAAGGTTGCCTGACTTGTTTAAAAGGATAATGAGTGGTAGTTTTAGGTGGTAGGATAATTTAATCATCATAGACAATGATGGATTGTCTATTAGCAGTTGTAGATCAGCTTAACTGTGGATCTGAGTTGCAATGATTAACCCATGGTTCTCTAAGGGGTCCTATTGGTGTGATCAAGTGATATGTCAAGAGACAAGACTTCATGGTCCTGATGGCTCAAGCTTCAATGCCTAAGATGTATGGTTAGGTTTAGACTAAAATAAATGTGAATGTTCAATGAAGTAGGTTTATATTACTAAGTTAGATCTTCACGATAACACCCGAGTACTGAAAAGTACGGGGTGTTACATGGCCGATCCACCAAGTTGTAGATACTCAACCCAAGCTGGTCATCATCATCTAAGCCTTATCCCAACTAATTGGATCAGCTACATGAATCCTTTTCCACTATTCCACTATATCAAGTGCCATAACCACAGTTAGACCATAGGTCATTCAGTCTTTTCTTACTGCATCCACCCACATCCTTCTGGGCTCTACCCTTGCCCTTTTAGAACCTTCAACTTGTACCAACTCACTCCTATCTTGGTCTCCATTGCACATGACCAAACCATCCAAGTCTATATTCCTCATCTTATTACTGTTCAGATTCATCTTTGAAGTTATGGTATAAGTTTGACGCTGGCTGTCAACCTAACACCACCACCATCCTTTATCTAGGCTGGGGACCAGCAATGAGAACATAAAACTCCCACAGGTGCAACTCAAGTTAGTATGTGTAGAATTTTGCTAAAGAGAATGAGATCTTTTGACTAGCAAAGCTTGATATTCTTCATAAATCCTGACAATCTTCCAGCAAGAAACGAAAATACATGATCGTTGCCATCAAACATTTGTTGTAACCCTTTGATTATGCAACATTGGATAATGGTTTTTGATGTCCGTATTAGAAGGTGAGAAAGAGAAGGTGAGAGTACAAGGGCTGGGCTGATTTACATTTCCATGGCTGACGGGTCTGCTTCTACGGCGGCCGAGTCGTTATGCTCCTTCTCACTCTTTACTCTCTTCTCTCTCTGTAACTCCCTGAAAATCGGGGGTTGAGCAGAAGCTCAGCTCCCGAGTTTCAAAACATTACTTATGCAACATATATGCTGATGATTGAATGTTGTCTGTATTAGTACATGAAACATGAATGAGATTAAGCCAAAATAGCATATCATACTCCAGAGATGAGTAGTTTAACAAGCGGAAGACTGTGATAGATATATAAAATATATAAACTGTGGTAAGTCTCCAGAGTGTGATAATGTTACCAGGTTAGATAATTACATGTAAATTTCCACAATATACAAAAGGAGTAATGTCATCTAGTCAACATCCTAGAAATCCCCGTCGATCAGGACACGACTCACATGAATCCGCCTAAAAACAGCATAAAGGAGAAATCCTCATCATCATAAAAGTCCGACTCCGCTTCGCAAGCATCATCATCATCTGAAATTCAGACAAAGTCTGGTTGGTGTGTACAACACCGTCCCGTAACGTGGGAGTGAGTGATCAACTCAGTGGAACAGTAAAGCATAGGTTAACATGTTATCAATTCAGTCAAGCAGTAATGATAAAGCAGTACAATCAAACAATCCTAAATACTCTTGTTAATGCAAGTATGAAATGCAGTCATGATGCATGCCCGTGCCAAACCTCCCTCATGCGACACCATCTTACGTCCGCGGCATGCGTTCATCCCTCAGTGCTCCACATCTTCCAGGCACATGCAATGCTATGTTATGATCATGATTACCGAGTTATTATTAGTCCTTTTCATACAGCAGTATTGGGAAACTAAGGTACCTCCCTTATATCATTCCCAAAACAATGATCCATTCTAGGGTCGTCAGTCCTAGATAATCTCATACGATGCTGCGGTTCTAGGTCGCTGTAAAGGGCTGTCAGGGCTATTACATGCACTCGTCGCACCGCTCCCCCATCACCTTATCAATACAGGCCTACTTTATACTCTGTTACTACGGGAAGACTCGTCGCCTCACCGCAGATTTAGAGTATGCTCGAGGTCACCACACTCGGCACGGTTAGGGCTGTCAGGGCTGTTCACGCACTCATTACACCACTCCCCCATCACCCATCAAAACAGTGTAGGCCAACAGCTCGAATACAGTGTCCCATACCACCGTATTCGGCTCACGAGTCTGGTTTGCTCACTGGTCACTACGGGGAGGCTCGTAACCCCAGCGTAGGCCGACAGCTCGACCACGGTGTCCCATACCACCATGCCCGGCTCATGAGTCTTAGCGGATCGAGGTACTAAGGTTAATGGAATTCCACTGGTAAGTTCGGTACCTTAGGTTCAAGCAGTAGCGTCCAAACATGGTGAACATACAATGACCAATCGGGTTACTTGACGAGCTTGACTAGCAAGAGCGCACATCAAGTGGATCGACATGAAGTGCGTAAGCACTCCGTGTGGCCTAACCACTGTCGACAACCGACGTACGGCTTGGGTTCGTCAAACACGTCCTTCGTGACGAATGAATCTCAGCCACGAACTCAAGGCCTGTTACCGATTGTCTGGACTATACAATAGTCCCAATCACATTCAAGTATAGATAGTTAAAGTAATAATGGATCAAGATTTCAAATTACACAATCAAAGTCTGATATTGTCCGCTTAGGGCTGCCAAGGCTGTTGCACAGAATCGTTACACCACTCCCCCATCACCCTTCACGGCTTTATTTTTGCATTTTATGGAATACAACCTAAACATGGATTGATACATATGCATCATATAGATAAACAGACACTATAATATACGGTACATGGAGGAAAGCATACACATAGTTAAAGGAGTTGAGAAACATATCTCAACACCCTTATACATTACAATTTGCTACTATTTACTCATTCAGACATTTCAACAAACACTTTAGACGTTGATCACATATGTATTAGGCCAAATCCTTTCACTAGGAAGTTGCCTCATTTATAACACGCGTGCATCCACGACGAATAGTCATGGCAAGCATGAATCCAAGTTCCATATTCATTCATTCGCTTCCACAAACGCTTGGGCTACACGCTTTAACAGATATAGCGTATATTGGCCGGGGCATGATTTAGGGCAAATCCTTTCGTCAAAGGAGTATCGCCTATACAACAATCATATATTCATTACAATTAGTCATGGCGAGCACAAATGCGAATTTTATACTCATTCGGTCATTTTCACAAACACTTAGGCTACACAATATAACATATGCAATGTATATTGATATAACATATATTAGGCTAATCCGTTCACCCAAAAGTTGATACACATGCATCTAGCATACATGGACAGCAATTAATGATGGCAAGTATAAATCTGTATTTTATACGTATACGGTATTTTCTACAAATACGAGGAATACAGTATATTCAACATAGTTATTGTATATCTGAAAAATGAAACGGACAGCACTTTGTACATGTGTAATAGCATCCACATCAATAATATATTATTATCTGACATTGAAAGCCTTAAAAACCATAACCTATACGTTTAAAGTCTGCACCTTACGCCGTAGAAGCGTAACGAATTTGATAGAAATGCTAAGTCTTCTTCAACAATGCTATATCAACCTATAGCAAGAATTAAGTCAGCTATTTCATAACTTACAACCTTTGAAACCCTAGAACAAGTTAGGGTTAGAGTTTCCTTACCTAAGAATGATGTCAGAATTGTCAGAAGAGCGATTAGAAGGTGATGGCTAAGCACGTATAGCAGTGGGATAGAGTATCAGGAAGATGCTCCCACTTCTCTCACACTTTCTCTCTCTTTTCTCTCTTCTCTCTCCTAGGTTTTCTCAAATTCGTATGGAATGAAAGAGTGAGGGTTTAAGGTCCTTATATAGGCCTAGAACTCACCAAATTAGACCCAGGGCCAAGTTATACTTAGGTTATGTCCAAATACGGACTGTTCCATCTCAACGGAGCACTTCTGGAGCCCCCCTTGAGCCAAAGGTCGGACTTAAGCTCACTGACCTTGGATCTAGGTCGAGTTAAGTTTTCGTTCCAGTCAGATTCCCAGATCACACATGGCGGACCAGTTTCAATTCATTAGTTACCGCAACTCAATCAGGGTTACAAGTACACTGCCATGTATATGAAATTTCTCCTGATCCGAGGGTGTATTTGGGTCAGATTCTGATCGTTTGATTGCTTATATCAGGCCCGCAAGTGACAAGTCTCAGATTACTTAAATGAGATTTAATTTCTAAAGAAAACCACATTTTCTCACACTCCTCGCTCCGGGCTCAAGCGAATAGCCCCGGAACACTATCTGGATTTGATTTCCGAGATGGTTGTCAAGCCCAGCAAGGTGGTCCTAGACGCTTAACTTCGCGTTAATCGGACTTTCAATGTGCGGTCCAAATCTGATACGGAGTTTCGTGATGCTCCCGAGAGCAACCGGGTAATGAGATTGATCCTAGAAATGTAGCATCAATGATTCTACAAGTTTTGGGTCTTGCAGATTGTATTTAAAGTGATTAGTGTGGATTTCGTATGTAATCTAGTTTACCACTAGTTAATCGTTGTCTAATTTCTAAAGGATTTGGTCCTATTTGATTTTCTGCCTGAGGTGATACTTGGGCCTTTGTAGTTTATATATAAAGTGATCCAAGTTGTTAATACTTAACTAAATCACGCCCTAATTACAATAGAATAAGGTCCTAGGGCCGTTCTACATCCAAGGGCGTCCATTGCCAAGTTGGAAAAAATCTGGGATGTTACACTCTCTCTCCTCCATGCAAAAATTTTGTATAAAGGTGAGGGGGAGAGTTTTTAGAGATTATATAGACTGAAGATTTGTCCAATTAGCCCTAGGGAGTCTTGTTCTAACATATATACCTTTAGTGGGGCCAATTGTTTAAATTTCAAGATTTGGGCTTTAGAATCTGGAGAGTCGCGCAGTACAAGAGCTACCTTGACGGTCCAAGTTGCGCGGCTTGAGGCACAAATTGGGTCTATGCTCCGTGATGGATCTCAAGCCTAGTGAGGCCCATAATTTCCTAAAATTTCAAACTTATTAGACTTTCCACGGGCGATACACGTGGAGATCAGTATCAGCCGTAGTGTATTGTTGGAGAGACCGCCTGGTCATGTTCTTTGTGACTGATGCCTTCTATCTCAATCCTGGTGATGCCTTCCATTCGTGGCAACAACTATGACATTTCTCAACACTGGATATGCCTCCCTCACTACATATGCTTTCCATCTCAAATGAGTAGGGCAAACTAGAAATTGAGTGGGGCAAACTAAAAATTCAGTGGGGCAAACTGAAAATTTAGTGGGGCAAACTAGAAATTCAGCGGGGCAAACTGAAAATTCAGCAGGGCAAACTAGAAATTGAGTGAGGCAAACAGAAAATTGAGCGGGGCAAACAGAAAATTGAGCGGGGCAAACTGAAAATTAAGCAGGGCAAACTGAAAATTGAGTGGGGCAAACTAAAATTTGAACAGGGCAAACTAGAAATTGAGCGGGGCAAACTGAAATTTGAGCAGGGCAAACTAGAAATTGAGTAGGTCAAACTGAAAATTGAGCAGGGTAAACTGAAAATTGAGCGAGGCAAACTGAAAATTCAGTGGGGCAAACTGAAATTGAAAGGCAAACTGAAAATTCAGCGGGGCAAACTGAAATTGAACGAGGCAAGCTAAAAATTGAGCGGGGCAAACTAGAAATTGAGCAGGGCAAACTTGAAGTTAAGCGGGGAAAACTGGAAATTCAGCGGGGCAAACTTGAAATTGAGCGGGGCAAACTTGAAATTGAGCGGGGAAAATCAGAAATTCAGCGGGGCAAACTTGAAATTTAGGAGCAGGGTAAACTTGAAATTCAGCGAGGAAAATTGGAAATTTATCAAGGCAAACTTGAAATTCAGCGGGACAAACTTGTAATTCAGAGGGGCAAACTTGAATTTGAGCGGGAAAAACTGGAAATTCAGCGAGGCAAACTTGAAATTCAGCGGGGCAAACTTGAAATTAAGCGGGGATAACTTGAAGTTGAGCGGGGCAAACTTGAAATTCAGTGGGGCAAACTTAAAATTCAATGGGGCAAACTAGAATCCTCGGATGAACATAGAGAGGAAATGTTCAAGTTCCGAATTCTATTTCCTAACGGTGCCATCACAGACTTAATGTTATATGGACCTCTGGAGGACATGTTCATCGATGATTTGTTGGTGCCCTGAGAATAGAGTTTAAGAGATTTGCAAACAGAACACCTGGAATTAGGTGGAAGATGTCTGTAACGCCCCGTGTTTTCAGGACCTGAGTATGCGACCCATTTTCCAAAAACCCAAGTGTTAAATTATAAAGAGCCAAATCTCATATATAATCTTTTTTTTTCTTCATCAGAGTTAACAGATAAGCGTAGAATAGACAAGTCAACATAAAGGAAAATTTGTATTTTATTTACAATGTACAAGAGATTGCCCATAATGACTTATACAAACAAATGTCTCAATCTTATAATTACAAGTGAAATGATGTTACATGTAACCAAAGCAAAATATAACAAATCTGGAACTGTAAACCATGTAACAACTCTTGACAATGCAATCGTGCATCTTCAACAGTGGTACTTTGCTCCTCATCAGTCTGAACCTGGAACTCAATTAAGCCATCTATGTTACCTGTACGGTTATATATTTGATGGATGAGTGGCCAACTCAGTATGAATTTCCCTCAAGATTACACACCGCTGCATTAGGTAAGCATGGTTATAAAACAAAGCATACAAAACAATACATGATGCAGGTCTTATTAGGTGCATGAATGTGTGAATGCAATCATTGCCCCCGGGATGCTCATCCGTGCGGACAATGGACTCTTCACCCATGCAACCATCGACCTGGGAAAATCATCCAGTCGGACAAATACGTAAATCACGTACGATAGCAATATATGTTGGTCTGTGCCATATATATATGATTAGTCAACCCATTATTAGTCCAATTACAACTAGCTAATTTAAATAAGCTCAAAGGTCACTATGAGGGCTTGTCACCAGCGTATGCCGACAGCTCGGGCATAGGTCCCATACCACCATCCCCGGCTCATGAGACTACCACCTTAAGATGTTTAATGGAAATCCATCATCTAGTGGCCAATCATATTACAATATGTGGGGCTTACCATCGCATGGTTATACAAAATAAAACATCAAACCCATCTAGGGCAAGTATCAAAACAAAACCATGTAGGGCGAATATCAAAACTAAGCCACATAGGGCGATTAGTAAAACTAAGCCACGTAGGGCCAATATCGAAATCATGCGATAAGAAACCATCCTTAAAACCATTGGACACAACAACCCTGGATGGGAGGCCCACATCATTAATCAATTTAAACCACCACTCAATAACCACTGAGCCGAAGGTCCATTACAATCACAACCAGTCGGGTTACATCCCAAGTATGGGTGTACATTTATAGGTGGGGGTTTCCCACTGATGTACCAGTTTAAGTTCCATAAGCAATCCGCAATAATCCACAAGCATGAGATAATATGCAGGATAAATATTAAGCATGAAACCTAGAAATTTGATTCCAACAATTACACATGTGATTATAAGATGGAGATATCAATTATCAATTAAAATTAAAATAAAACTATATTTAAGCTAATGGGAAAATGGAAAGCTCAAGTGGAAGAATCATCACCTTATACTTTGAATCGTTAACTGACGTTACTAGGAACGCGTGCACCCTCAGAGTCGAGTCCTACCATGGATTGTGAAGTTGTACATGAGATCAATGTTCTACCGAGTGTCTATGGTCAAGATTTATACAACCTAGGGTTTGGATTACTTTTAAGGTTTTAGTATAGAATTAGGACTTCATCCTAGAGTTTAGTTATAGGCTTTAGATTCTGGGATTTGAATCCTAGATTAGTATTTCTATTATTATTATTATTATTATTATTATTATTATTATTATTATTATTATTATTATTGTACGATGGATCGAATAATATTCATAGCAGGAGTACTAATCCAATATTAATGATGACTCCTAGGTTCCTATTTAAATATACCGACATTATCTAATATTCCTATAATGACTAAAATCTCCTAAATAATGTAAGTAATAGTGATGGAATCTTTAGTAACGATAATAATAAGGGCTTACGCTAATAATTATGTTAACAAATATTATACTAATTCATAAGAAAAATGATAAACATTTTCTTATGCTAATAGTCACAACTATCGATAACGAGTCTAGTCATGATAATGGATACTATGATCTACCATGAATTATGAAATTCTACACTTAGGCCAAACCTAACACACTATCTATGCTTAGGGTATTGACCTAGAGTTTAGATTACTTATGTCACCCCCAAACTCGGAAACCGGGCTCACAAAATTTTCAATCACCGAATCCGACGCCGACAGCCTCCGTAGAACCTCATTCTCGGCTCCCAGCGCCCATACGCCAGGTTCCGATCCTGGGATGCTACAAGGAGGATTTTTAACATCAGTTTAATTTGTAATAAGCATAACCAAAGGCATAACCCACAACCAACAACCAAAAACTCCATCACATTTCCACTATGATAAAAAACTTTACAAGTACAATGAGGATAAAAGGAAATACAATGAGAATAGACAAAAAGCTCCAAAAGATCTGCTCTGCACTCCTGCCTCAGCGCTGCTGCGTCCTCGCGTCACCTGCACGCAATGGTTGTGCATAAGCTTATAGAAAGCTTAGAGGGTGGTGAAAGTGTGTGCGCAAGGTAGTAATGCAGTATGCAGTATCAGAGTAATGCGGAACATGCTGGTGAATCCATGAATACCATTAGTCCGTACCGAGGCTATGCGATGCAAGGCATGAGTGATGTCAGCCGTACCAAGGCTATGCGATGCAAGATGCAAGTCAAGCATACAAATCCTCATCTAAGTCCACATATCAGTACAGCTCAAAACCTGGGATATAACCGAGGTCTAGTACACTCTAAACCAGACTGCCGCCCCATCGCACGCAATAAGGTAAGTGGAAGAGACCTCACTACCCGCCTGTCAATATCGGGCTCGGCTCGTCGATAGCGAACCCATTCCTCGAGCTGGTAGACTCAGCCTAGCATTGCCCCCTCCTCTCGGGCGGGTAAGGCCGTACTCCCTTCCAACTGACCACGACACAGTAGAAAGCACAGCCGTCTAGTAATCGGCAATCGGCGCTCCTGCACCCACTTGGTCTAGACGTTGGAGCAACCTCTTGGTACCATAAGGGTTTAGGGACTTCACCCAGGGATATCTATAGCACCCCATGTAGAACCAGATTTTCAGTATCCAATTCTGCCAACCACGATATGCCTGTGGAGGCTACGGTCCTGATGTCGCTAGGGCGTACAGTAACCATATCACACAATGCGAATGCATGAATCACACTCTCCAGTCATGCAGCAATCATGCGCATCTCGTGCGCTCATGTGGGGCAACACTGCCTAACCGGGAGCCCCTAAACAATCTGCCCGAAGGCATATGCTATGATCAGTCACTTCTCATACCAAGTATACATATGATGCGTATGATCATGAATCATGGGACTATACTAAACATGTTATATGGGATAGATGTTGTTCATAAGGAGATGGGCCTAGACAGCCTACCAGTATGGGCCTAACAATGGGCCCTAAGGAGAATCATAATGCGGACATTTAACCAACATTATTCTACAATGTGGACGTCAAACCAACATTGCTCCCAAGGCATTGCTCGTCGTAAACATCATTACATAAACCATGTTGGGATCACACATTGCAATGGACCTTAGGTACATCCCATTGGGCTTTAAATACATCAAATGAGCCGTGTCACATGGGCCTTACATTCACATCAAATGGGCCGCAATAATGGGCCCCACCAATGGGCCTTATGTACATTGCAATGGGTCATAACCCATGGGCCTTAGAATGCATCGAATGGGCCTAGTCTCATGGGCCTTTCATTCATATCAAAGTGGGCCTCGACTGATGGGCCACAAATAAACTAAGATGGGCCTCCTAACATGTATCAAAGTGGGCCCACTTGAACTATAGACCTGACACATTCTTTAGCTCATGCCAACAATAATGAGCTTCTAAAAGGGTTGGGCGGATTAGATGCAACCCATGCATCACGGTGGGGCCCACGAAAGCCCACCCTCCGGTATATTACCTAATATAATGCAATATATTTGTATATATATATACAATAAATATATACATATATATAGTAATATATATATATATATATAGATATATATACTATATAATGTATATATATGTATATATATATATGTTTATATATATATATTATAGTATATATATATATATAATATATAATATATATATATATTTATATATACACACACGCACCCACGCACACAACCACACACACACCCACGCACCCGCTGTGGGCTCCACCGTCCAGTGGACGGTGGGATAAAACACATGGATCATGTGGGCTCCACGTGGGGCCCACAGTAATGTTTACATGCCATCCAACCCGTTGACAGGTCCCACGGACCTCAGTGAAAGGAAAACACAAATTTCATCTTGATCCAAAACTTCTGTGGGCCCAAAAAAGGTTTCAATGGTAGACCTTCAATTCTCACTGTTTCCTTTGGTGTGGGCTGCCAAAGCGGTAGATGGGCCTGATCTTTGGAGGGGGCCCACTGCTAGGAGTGCCCCACCTCGTGAACGGTGTGGATATAAGATATACATCATGATGGGGCCCACATGTAGAGCCGTGGCCCCTGACCCGTCCGCCTATACACGCTGCAGCGTGTTACTGCTGTTGTCAGGGGCAGCTGGCGCTGCCAGCTGCCCCTCATGCATGTTTTTTTTTAAAAAAAACTCACTTCCTGTGGTTTTTCATAGGTAGGACCCGCATCAAGCAAATCCAACCCGTCCATTGCACTCAGTGGCTCAAGACCGTCCAAATGAGTCCAATATCCGACGTTTTTCGACGCATAAAAATGTCAGGGTGACTTTCAACGGTGGAAACCACTATTTAATAGGCTATGGCCCATCTGAAGATCGGGTAGACCTAATTTTTCAGCTCAACGCCTAAAGCGAATCAGTAAATAGAATGGACGGCGTGGATTATGTCCATACATCCAAGAGGGGCCTACATGAGTGGGCCACCCATGAGCTTGGAAACAAGCTGACATTTGTGATTTCCAAACCACGTCCAGCGTCCCTGGACGCTGGACGTTGCATGTAAATACATTAGAGGTGGGCCTTGCTTAGGTGGGCCACCTCATGGAGGATGGTGTGGGTACAACACACACAAAGTGGGCCCCACTTGTAGATGGTTTGGATAGAATACATGCCTCATCGTGGGGTCCACAATATAAGGAAGATAGAGAAAGGAGAGATAGAGAGAGATAGAGGAAGATCGGTGAGGATGGAGGGGCCCCACCACTATGGGCCCCTCTTGCATTCAACATACATCAAGGTGGGTCCCACTACACATGGGCCCATTAAATCCAAAATCCAACGGTGGGGATCCCTTCTACACTAAAGTAGACGGTCTAGATGACCCTAGGTATACAAGAAAATAAACATCATGATGATCAAAGTGGGCCATCGGCCACATTTTAGGGTCCCAAGTGAGATCCAAACCATTGATCAGTTAGCCTCACTTGGCCCATCTTAAAAGAAAATGAAAACTACTCTATCAAAGCACCCCACCACTTGATCATCTTGCTCCTATGGGTTCCTTAGCTCCTTGGCTTCGATTTCAATGGAGGAGATGAGGAATGGATGGCTAGGATGGGAGATCTTGGGATGGAAAGGTGGGTCACACTTGTGGTTCTCTTGGAAGGGCTTGGAGAGGCTCATACGTATGGTGCTCTCTCTCTCTCTTGCTTGGAAAGGGATTTTGAGAAATGAAATGAGAGAGAGAGAGAGGGTTGTAAAGAAAGAGGAGTGATGGGTGATGGATGTGTTGATGTGGTGAGTGATGGGTGTAAGAACTTTTTTACTTTTGTGGCCATTTGTGTAAGAAAAGTATGGGCTTTGTAAGAAACTTTTGACTTTGGGGTTGCTTGGGGAAGGGTGAAAGGTGATGTGTACTTGACATGATGGGATTGATTGATGGGTGATTGATGTGACATCTCGTAGAGATTCTCTTGGGTTTCGCAACGCGCGGCGTTTTCCTCGCACCGAACGTTGGCCCACATCTCCTGGCCAGAGTATCGCCTCGGCGCGCGAGTCGCGGCATCGGAACCGTGGCGACGGTGCGGTCGCAATGGTACAGGCTCGGGTTGAGTCGAATCAGATTAACGACGTGTGAATCAGGGTCGCACGCAACGCTGGTTAAGGGTCGAAGGTTGCCGGAATTTGATCCGGAAAGACCGCGAGAACCTACGGAACGGTACGGTCTAGGATATGGGTCTTACAACTTAGGTCTAGGATAGATTTTAGGTTTTGAGTGTTAATTGGAGTGTAATTACAACCATTATCATTAACCATATAATTAAGGTTATCTATACAACATTAGTGATCGTTGCAGTGAAGTAAGTAGCATGATCTACTATCAATGATTATACCTAAGGATAATAAGTAAATTACTAATGTTTAATAATAGTAATTTTATTTGTAATAACTACTATTAGCATGGATAATCTACTAACGGTTAATCATGCTCGATAATCGCAATTATCATCATAATACTAACAATAACAATAACTCAAAACAATCTATTTTGGAGGAGAAGAGTTGACTCACCTTGTTGACTCAGTTCAAGCCGAGTCGACTCGACCCAACACAACCACTCTTCTCTCTTTTCTTCTTTCCATTTCTTTTCTTCCTTTTCTTTTCTTTAACTCCCACAGCTGGAAATGACCAGCAAGGAGCTGAACTGGACTAGGCCTTATGACTCAGTCGAGTCGAGCCCAGTCGACTCGGTAGTGAGTGCTACAAAGAGGACAACATTCCTCTCCTTCTTCTTCTTCCCTTTCTTCTCCTCTACTCTTTCTTTTTCTTTTCTTTTCTTCTCTATTTCCGTAAAAGAAAAGAAAACCCAACCATTATATTGGCTTGAACCGGGGAGAGTTGCATCGGCGAGTCCCGACTTGGCCGCGACCCCATCTCTTCATCTCTTTTCTTTTCTCCCTTCCTCTCTCTCTAGTTCTTCTTCTATTTCTTTTCTTCTCCTTCCTCTGCTATACCTGGAGGTCCAGCGATGACAACCGAACGTCTAGGGATGATCCAACTCGTCCTCACTTAGGCCGAACACGGCTGACTCGGCCATGAGTCAAGGTGCGGCATCGATGCACCCTCTCTCACTCTTCCTCCATTTCCTTTCTTTCTTTTCTTTCGCCTCTCTCCTTCTTTCTTCTACATATGTGTAGACATTGGATTTTGGCGCCCACGCTGATTTAAATGTTATGTTTTAATGATGTGGGTGATTAGGCTGATTTATGAATGTTGGAGTCGCCACTAGCCAATTAATCTTAGAATCCCACAGTCGGCTAGAACCCACAGAATATGTAAGGTTGGAGAAATCTGAAGACTCTCCTACCTTAGAGTGACTCCTGATCTGCGATCTGGGATTCCAGGTAAGGGACCTCAGTTACAAAGAAGGAAGGTGTTAGGCACCCTCTCTGCCCGTACAAATGTACAGTCTCTACTTTGTGTGGTAAAACAATCTCAATGGATGGATAATGTGGTCGAGATAGGACTAAGCACACACGTGGATTTCTGATTTCGGTAAGCCATAGAGCATACGTTTAACGGCGTATCTAGAAGGCGGATGTGATGATGCTTATGCCAAAAGGTGACGAAAAACTAGACTAGATCACCTAGGAATTTCTGATGTGACAAGATTCGATGCACGACAAGTCACAGAGCATACGTTCACTAGAGATCTAGAGAAGCAGGGGGTTGAGAAGGGAATAGATATCATGATGAATGCTTGTATGTAAAATAGATGGATCTTTGGCTTGTTCTTGAGATGGCTAGAACATGAAATACAACATGGCTAATTCGGGTTTGACTAAAGGGTTGAGATGGTTGAGGTGAGGCTAAGAAGTGACTGGAAAATCAGGACTTTGTGGCTTTGGAGCTCCTTCTCACCCTCACTCTCTTTCTCTCTTTATTTCTCTTTCTCTCTCTCTCTCCGTTGGTTTGCTGTGTGGAAATGAGAAGAGGAGAGCTATTTATAGCATTCTCCAATGGCATTGTGGTAATTTTGGACATTGGGAGGGGTAAATGCTGATGTGGCAACAGGTGATTGGTTGGAGAGAGAGAGAGAGACGCCACGTGGCGTGCTCTCATTGGCTAATTGGGTTGGTAAAAGGGTAAATAACCTCAGATTAAGGGGTAATTGAAAAGGCCTAGCTATATGTCCTAGAGGGGGGGTGAATAGGACAATGCCAAATAAAACTTATAACAGCGGAATTAAGAAGAATATGATAGCCAAATTAAATTACAATGCAAGAAAGTAAAACAACCTCAAAATTAGATCTTGAGAGGTTGATACAAATGTTGTTCTAAGGACAACCTTTCACCAAAAACCAGAGTTTATGGTAGGACAACCTTATTTCTAGAAAGATCTTTGTATCAAATCTTAAACCAAAGAGGAATAAGGAAATAAATACAAACTGAATAAATTGTAATCACAAATGTATTGTTCTAGGGACAGCCATACACCATAAAAATGGCAGGGCAACCTTGCTGGAACAACTTTAAAGGAAATTTAAATTCAAGTAGATAAAGGAATAGCAGAAAGTAAATTCTAAATTATTACAAAATTCTCACAAAGCTTGAATTAAATGATTACAACATTCACCACATTCATACATCCCACAAAAGAATAATTAAAGATTAGAAATGTAAATCATTCAACCATAACACTAGGGATTATAGTGGTTCGCCTGTGTGTTCACCAACTGTTAAACAACAGCCACACAAAATGCTACTCCACTCCTAATATCCTCACACAGGGGATATTAGCGTTCACTAACAAAATAGGTTTTCCCAGGTTCACCAAAAACCTTTACAATTGTGTCTTTGTCTGTGGGCTTACACAATTAAAAAAACCCCACTTCTGAGTTTTCCTGGCTCTCCTCAGATAACCAATACAACAAGATTTTTCTGGCAAATCTTGAAAGAAACCAAAACAGAAAGGAATTTACAAATTAAATGTAAAATACCTGATTATCTCCTTCGATGTAGCAGCCCGGTAGAACCAAGTCAGAGTAGATGATTGAATGTCCAAGTTCAATGTCCAGTACTCAATTACAATGGTTCTAATTCTAATAGATTTTAAATTTAACCAAGTAGGGCTTGCCTTAATTGATTTTGATTCCAAAGAAAGGGAATAGCGATTCCTCTTATCAAATTAGATTGGAATAGCAGAAACAAAATCAATTAAATAAAGCTAAGGAAAGAGAATATTAAATAAGCACACTTAGCTTAGATGGAGCACAGAAATATCTCTCAGAAGTTCGACGAAGATTGGCTTGAATGGATTAATTAATTCGATGATTTCTTCTGAGATTCGTGCTCTATTTATAGGTGAGCAGATCGCATCTTCGACTGGTCTAAGGAACCCTTCGACTAGTCGAAGAAATAACAAATTTGAAAAAAATCGGGCGCGATAAGCTTTGACCGTTCTACGACTGGTCGAAGACCTCCTTCGACTGGTCGTAGGTCACCTTCGACTGGTCGAAGGTCTCCTTCGACTGGTCGAAGACCTTGTGAATTTATCGCTGGACTTTGTGTCGAAGATTTACGACTGGTCGAAGAACCAGTCGACACTGTTCCTTCGACCGGTCGAACAGATCCCTGGACTAGTCGAAGAATAACAGAATTTATCCGATTTTTGTAACAAACTTACGACTGATTGAGGATTTTCTTAGACTGGTCGAAGCAACTCTAGGACTAGTCGAAGAAGGCCTAGGACTAGTCGAAGAACTGACCAAACTTATGTAAAATAAACATTTGATTTATGTATCCAAAGTGACCTACTTCTAAGGTCAACCTAAGGTCAGTCAAACCTCAACCATGAAGTAAGGACATTGAAATATTAGGAACTAGTGACCTTGAAGTATGAGCCTTGAAGTCTTGATGTAGCTCAATCTTGAAAGTGTCTTGAATTCTTTATGAACTGCCTTGTACATGTCTTGAGTTCTTTATGAACTGCCTTATACTCTTCTTGAAGTCTTGACGCTTGAGTCATGTCTTGTGAGTAGTTCTTGCATTCAAGTTTGATCTTTGTACTTGTGAGCTTAGCTTGTTCATGAATGTTGATCTTTGAGAGAGCTTCACTTATGCAAGATATATAACAGTGATTTTGGCACCACAAATTTGACAACAAACAGGGATATAAAATATAGCACTTACAATCTCCCCCTTTGTCAAATTAGTGACAAAACACATAACCAAGATAAACATAATCATAAAGTCCAAGATAAACATAAACATAAAGTAAAACACCAATAAAACACCAGTTGCTTCAATATTCAATATTCAACATTCAAACTCCAAACTCCCCCTGAGTAACATAACCAATGCTACTCATTTCACCTCTCACAATCACATCATTAAGTTAAGAACAAACCATTCTCCCCCTTTTTGTCACTAAATGACAAAGGAAACAACAATAAAGGAGAACTAAATAAAGGGATATATGAGAGTAAACATGAGGAGTTATGAACAGATATAAAGATACTCTGCATAACTTCATATAGAATAAATATCCAACATAAAACAGTGATAGTATCCAACTAAAATTCAGTCAACCAAGTGCTAAATTATAAGGTTATTACAGACCAGAAAATCCCATAAAGACTAGTCAGAATTAGAACTAGAAGACGGAGCAGGAATTGAGGGATCAAGTTGGTGCATGCCTTTGTTTAATCGCCGAAGATATTTCCGCATGTACTTGAATTGAGAATCACGAGTAACAGACATGTTTTCTAACTTTTCATTCAAATTCTCAACTTTACCCTCCAATGCACTCAGACGTGCATCAAAATCAGATGGTACAAAATCTGGATCATTTGTCGAATCAGAATCCAGTTCCTCAAAGATATCATCCATATTAATGTCATCCCCTGCTTCTTCATGACCAGCACCACCACCATTACCACCTTGTTCAGGAAGTAATTCCAGCTTCATCTTATTGAGATTAGTGTTGTTGAAAATCAGATGATGAATAGGTGCTTCATTAACAGGCATATCGACCAACATATGTGTGGCTAATACAGTCATTAAATAACCAAAAGGGATGTCACTATGACCAGGATGGAGTCTAAACTGAAGAAGGAAATGACAGATTAAGGATGGCAGACAAATCTGAGTACCACTGGAAATAGCATGAATAATACGTACCATAAATGAGGTCAAGTCAGTTTTATTACCTGACCGAGGATACAGATTAGACACAAAGATTCTGTGGAGCACTCTGTATTTGGGTAACAAAAACCTTGCGGGAAGCGCATTCCCTTTTCGTGTCCATTGAACATCCATGTTACACAAATCTCTAGTGAGCATACGTTTTTCAGAAATTGAGGGTTTATCAGTTAGGTTATGGATAGGAATACCCTCATCATTTACAGGAATCTCCATAAGGGTTGAAATTAAATGTCGATCAATTTCAAATGGCCCTTCACTAGTAGATATTTTAAAAGTTAAACTATCCAGTGAGAAGTCACTTATGCATGTAAACATGGATTGAGCAATGGACCGGTATGCAGGCCCACCCCAATGCAATAAGTTAGCCCAACCTACAGCTTCAAGCAAAGGTAGGATACCAAACGGTGCAATATGGTTAACATCAATAGGATGTTCAACAATCACATTACGAGCTCTAAGATCTATAACATAAGAATGATCATTAGTAGGCTCAAGAAGATGACGTTTGGTCAATCTGGAGGAAGTAGAAGGACCACGGGAAGTAGATTTTTTACCTCTAGAAGCCATTTGCAACAAGGATATCAAGAAATTAAGAAGTTGCAAAGGATTGAGAAGTGGGTTTCTTCAAAACAGATTTTTCAAAAATCAAACCCCAAATCTCAATGAAATCAAAAATAGAAAGCTTCAAGATAGACAAGATAGTAATCTAGACACTGATTTGCAATAAAAACGTAAATGGAACACTAACCTTGAAGAACACAAATGGTGGGTTCGACAAGTCGAAGCTCGGCTCCTTTGAGAGAAAAAAGGAAATGAGGAAGAAAGCAAAAATCCCCAAATTTAAGTGATTTCCGAGATCTACGACTGGTCGTAGGTATCTACGACCGGTCGTAGGACGACTGGTCGAGTACACTCACGACAGGTCGAAGGAATTAAAAAAACATATTTCTTGCAATTTTGAAAGAAAATGAAATTAAACCTAGCAAATATATACATTATGATACATGTAGGCATAAATAATCATTTTAAAATACACATGCCAAGATCAAATTTCATCTTATTAAACCTAATTTTATCAAGAGGTTTAGTGAAAATATCAGCTCTCTGATCTTCAGTAGGAATATATTCCAGAGATATAACTTTTTCTTCTACCAATTCCCTAATATAATGAAATCTAATGTCAATGTGCTTAGTACGAGAATGCTGAATAGGATTTTTTGAAATATTTATTGCACTGGAATTATCACAATGCAATAACATAGAATCCTGTTTAATTCCATAATCACTCAGCATTCGTTGCATCCAAACAAGCTGTGTACATGCATTACCAGCTGCGATATACTCAGCTTCAGCTGTTGAAAGTGATATAGAATTTTGTTTCTTACTAAACCAGGAAACTAGACAATTTCCAATGTAAAAACAACCACCACTGGTTGATTTTCTATCATCTAGATTACCAGCCCAGTCAGCATCCGAGTACCCAGCTAATTGGACACTAGTCTCATGAGGATACCAGAGACCGAGATTTACAGTACTTGCGACATATCTAATAATTCGCTTGACAGCAATCAAGTGTGATTCTTTAGGATCAGATTGATATCTTGCGCAAATACCAACACTTAGAGAAATATCAGGTCTACTAGCAGTTAAATATAACAAACTACCAATCATACTCCGATAAAGTTTTGAATCAACATTTTTACCATTATAGTCTTTTGAGAGTTTCAGGGTAGTACTCATAGGAGTATCGAAATTCTTGCCATTCTCAAATCCAAATCTCTTGATTAGATTCAAAGCATACTTAGATTGAGAGATGAATATTCCTTCAGGTTGCTGCTTAACTTGCAAACCAAGGAAATAAGTCAATTCCCCAACCATGCTCATTTCAAACTGTGATTTCATCAAGTCTGCAAACTCAGTAGTCAAGTTAGTACAAGTTGATCCATAGATGATATCATCAACATAAATTTGTACTATTAAGATATGATCATTATGTTTTTTAACAAATAGAGTTTTATCAACAGATCCCATTTGAAAATTGTGACTTAAAAGAAATTTTGTTAGTTTCTCATACCATGCCCTAGGTGCTTGTTTTAATCCATAAAGTGCCTTTTTAAGCCGATACACATGATCAGTATTTTTGGGATCTTCAAAACCCATTGGCTGTTCAACATAGACTTCTTCATGTAAATCGCCATTTAGAAAAGCACTTTTCACATCCATCTGATAGATCTTTATCTTTCTAAAACATGCAATGGATATAAATAGTCTGATAGATTCAAGACGAGCTACTGGTGCAAAAGTTTCATCGAAATCAATTCCTTCAATTTGAGTATAACCTTGTACCACTAGTCTAGCCTTGTTTCTAATTATATTTCCACATTCGTCAGACTTATTTTTGAAAATCCATTTTGTTCCAATGATGTGTTTATCTTCAGGTCTTGGTACGAGATACCAAACATCATTTCTTACGAATTGGTTAAGTTCTTCTTGCATCGCAACAATCCAGTTCTCATCAGCAAGAGCTTCTTTTACATTGGATGGTTCTATTTGGGATGTAAAACATACATAATTACATAAATCCTCAAGTTGTCTACGGGTGCGAACACCAGTGAGAGGGTTTCCAAGAATTTGAGTGTTGGATGATCTTTAACAGTCCTTAATTCAGATTCAGTCTGATTTGATGAAGTATCGGGTTTATCAATGATTAAAACTTCATCATTATCTGAATTAGAGATAGGCTTATTTAAGTGATCATCAATGACAACATTGATGGATTCTTGAATCACACCAGTCCTTTTGTTCAGAACCCTATAAGCACGACTGTTTAAGGAATATCCTAGAAAAATCCCTTCATCACTCTTTGTATCAAATTTTCCCAAATTTTCACGATCACGTAAAATATAGCATTTGCTGCCAAAAACTCGAAAGTATTTAACAGTAGGCTTTTTATTGAACCACAATTCGTAAGCCGTTTTATTATTATCTTTGCTAGTGTAGACTCGGTTAATAATATAGCAAGCTGTGTTGACTGCTTCAGCCCAAAGATTTTTAGAAAGCTTCATGCTATTCAACATGACATTAGCCATTTCTTGAAGTACTCTATTCTTTCTTTCAACAATTCCATTTTGTTGTGGAGTTTTGGGAGCAGAGAATTCATGTAATATTCCTTGGTCGGTACAGAACTTCTCAAAATTGCTATTCTCAAATTCAGATCCATGATCACTACGAATCTTACTGATTTGAGAACATTTTCCAGTTTGAATCCTTCTGAGAACTTTACTTACTTCTTCAAGGGTTTCAGATTTATCCCTTAAGAAGACTACCCATGTAAATCTGGTAAAGTCATCAACTATTACCAAGATATACTTTTTCCCACCACGACTTTCCGTTCTGGTAGGTCCTATCAAATCCATGTGGAGGAGTTCGAGTGGTCTTGATGTGGTATTTGAATTCACCTTTTTGTGTGAGTTCCTTGTTTGTTTGCCTATCTGGCACTCACCACATATTTTATCTAATTTCTGAAGTTTGGGTAAACCTCTTATAAGTTCTCGTTTGCTCAATCTATATAAATTTCGATAATGTACATGTCCAAGACGTTTGTGCCATAAATCAGTTCGTCTGTATGGACCATGTGACATGTTTGATTAGATGAGCTGGATTCGCTAATAATATAGCAATTTTCAGATGTTCTATGTCCAGTTAATATTACAGAACCCTTATTGTTTAGTATTTCACAGCTTTGATTAGAAAACCGAACACTATGGTTATTATCACATATTTGAGATATACTAAGCAAGTTATGTTTTAAGCCTTCAACATATAAAACATTTTTAAACACAGGAAGATTAAAAAGTTGAACCGTACCTTGGCCTATAATTTTGCAGTTGCTACCATCACCAAATGTGACTGAACCATCAGTCATATCTTTCAGATCTGTGAATAAAGCTTTGTCCCCTATCATATGCCTGGAGCATCCATTGTCTAGGTACCATTTTGAATGACTTGTTGCTTTGAAAGCAATGTGAGCAACCAAGCAGGTGACTTTTGGAACCCATTTCATAACTGTTTTAGGTTTAGGAACATAGTTGGTCTTCTTATGTTTATAGTTGTAAAAATGATCTATAGAGTTAGATTTTAAGAGCTCCTTGAGTAAATCAACTATCTTTTCAGCTAGTGGATTTCGCTTCTGATTAAAGTTGACATGGATGCTTCTAGGTTTTTGAAAAGTTTTTGAATTTCTAGAAAAATCTTGATAAGTACTTTTCCCTTTTAAGTTTGAGGACTCTCCTTTAACAAATATAGGAGGAGTATACTTTTGTTTAGGACGTAAATTTTTATCATATCCAACCCGGATAGATCGCCACATTTTCTTGATCCGGATAAAAGTTTTTCTAACTTTGGATCTCCTTGGGCATATTTCCATGTGTCCTTTAGACTCAGAAGAGAAGATACTTCAGTTTTGAGTTTCTCAATTTCAGATTTCAAATCAATAATTAGGGAGTTATTGAATTCCAAATCGCATTTTGATTTTTCAAAACAATCTGAAATTTGTGATTTTTCTAAGACAAGCGATTCAAAACATTCTTTGAGTTTAGAAAACTTTTCTTTTTGAAGTTTAAGTTTGACAGCAATTTTACAACTTTCCTTATATAGGGCATTTGTAAGCATCTTGAAGATCATCTTCATTTTCACATTCACTACTCAGATTTTCTTCACTTGTTGAGTCATTATCTGAAAATGTGAATTTGGCTAGAGTCATAAGAGCTTTAACCTCATTGCTCAACTCAGTTTCAGAATCTTCTGATTCAGAAGAAGCTTCAGAATCAGATGATTCATCCCATGTAGCCAACATACCTTCTTCATGGGTTTGTCCTTTTTAGGACATCTAGTTGCTAAATGCCCATATTCTTGACAGTTGTAACATTGACTATCTTTCAAAGATTTTCGAAATTTAGGTCTAAACTTCTTTTTATCATTTGATTTTTGAAAATCAACCCTTTTCTTGCTTTTGAAAATCTTGTAAAATTTTTTTGCTAAAAGAGCCATATCATCTTCTGAATCAGATTTTCTTCTGAATTATATTTAGAAGATTTTAGTGCGATAGATTTACCTTTAGGAGCTTTAAAGTTTAACTCGTAGGTTTGTAGAGAACCAACTAGTTCTTCTACCCTCATATTATCCGTATCACGAAGTTCCTGGATCGCGGTTACTTTAGAATTGAACCGTTCAGGAAGTGAGCGTAATATCTTTGCACACACTTTACTTTCTGGGATTTTATCGCCAAGACCCCACATTGAGTTTACAATGTCATTCAATCTAGTGTAAAAGTCCATAAACATTTCATTTTCCTCCATATGAATTTCTTCAAATCTGGTTGTGAGGAGTTGGACTTTAGATTTTTTACAATTGTAGTACCCTCGTGTGTCATTTCTAATATATCCCAAGCTTGCTTTGCAGTATCACAGGAAATGATTCTTTTGAACTCATCCGGTGATAGTGCGCAAGTAATTGCATTTAGTGCTTTAGCATTAGCATTACTCTCACTTTTCTGAAGAGTGGTCCATTGGTAATATGGTGTGACTTTCATAGATTTTGAACCATCAACCCCAGTAACTTCCATGACAAGAGGTTTCCATTCAGTCATTGTGGCTTGCCACACATTTTCATCCATTGACTTGAGGAAGATCCTCATTCTGGCTTTCCAATAGGCATAATTGGAGCCATCAAATGGTGGAGGTCTCGTGACTGAAAGGCTATCAAAATTTGACATCTTTTTAAATAGCTTAGATCGTTAGCTCAGGAAATAAATCCAAATAAATAGTAATAAGAACGAGCTATTAGGCTCTGATACCACTTGAAAAGGCCTAGCTATATGTCCTAGAGGGGGGGTGAATAGGACAATGCCAAATAAAACTTATAACAGCGGAATTAAGAAGAATATGATAGCCAAATTAAATTACAATGCAAGAAAGTAAAACAACCTCAAAAATTAGATCTTTAGAGGTTGATACAAATGTTGTTCTAAGGACAACCTTTCACCAAAAACCAGAGTTTATGGTAGGACAACCTTATTTCTAGAAAGATCTTTGTATCAAATCTTAAACCAAAGAGGAATAAGGAAATAAATACAAACTGAATAAATTGTAATCACAAATGTATTGTTCTAGGGACAGCCATACACCATAAAAATGGCAGGGCAACCTTGCTGGAACAACTTTAAAGGAAATTTAAATTCAAGTAGATAAAGGAATAGCAGAAAGTAAATTCTAAATTATTACAAAATTCTCACAAAGCTTGAATTAAATGATTACAACATTCACCACATTCATACATCCCACAAAAGAATAATTAAAGATTAGAAATGTAAATCATTCAACCATAACACTAGGGATTATAGTGGTTCGCCTGTGTGTTCACCAACTGTTAAACAACAGCCACACAAAATGCTACTCCACTCCTAATATCCTCACACAGGGGATATTAGCGTTCACTAACAAAATAGGTTTTCCCAGGTTCACCAAAAACCTTTACAATTGTGTCTTTGTCTGTGGGCTTACACAATTAAAAAAACCTCACTTCTGAGTTTTCCTGGCTCTCCTCAGATAACCAATACAACAAGATTTTTCTGGCAAATCTTGAAAGAAACCAAAACAGAAAGGAATTTACAAATTAAATGTAAAATACCTGATTATCTCCTTCGATGTAGCAGCCCGGTAGAACCAAGTCAGAGTAGATGATTGAATGTCCAATACTCAATTACAATGGTTCTAATTCTAATAGATTTTAAATTTAACCAAGTAGGGCTTGCCTTAATTGATTTTGATTCCAAAGAAAGGGAATAGTGATTCCTCTTATCAAATTAGATTGGAATAGCAGAAACAAAATCAATTAAATAAAGCTAAGGAAAGAGAATATTAAATAAGCACACTTAGCTTAAATGGAGCACTGAAATATCTCTCAGAAGTTCGACGAAGATTGGCTTGAATGGATTAATTAATTCAATGATTTCTTCTGAGATTCGTGCTCTATTTATAGGTGAGCAGATCGCATCTTCGACTGGTCTAAGGAACCCTTCGACTAGTCGAAGAAATAACAAATTTGAAAAAAATCGGGCGCGATAAGCTTTGACCGTTCTACGACTGGTCGAAGACCTCCTACGACTGGTTGTAGGTCACCTTCGACTGGTCAAAGGTCTCCTTCGACTGGTCGAAGACCTTGTGAATTTATCGCTGGACTTTGTGTCGAAGATTTACGACTGGTCGAAGAACCAGTCGACACTGTTCCTTCGACCGGTCGAACAGATCCCTAGACTAGTCGAAGAATAACAGAATTTATCCGATTTTTGTAACAAACTTACGACTGATTGAGGATTTTCTTAGACTGGTCGAAGCAACTCTAGGACTAGTCGAAGAAAGCCTAGGACTAGTCGAAGAACTGACCAAATTTATGTAAAATAAACATTTGATTTATGTATCCAAAGTGACCTACTTCTAAGGTCAACCTAAGGTCAGTCAAACCTCAACCATGAAGTAAGGACATTGAAATATTAGGAACTAGTGACCTTGAAGTATGAGCCTTGAAGTCTTGATGTAGTTCAATCTTGAAAGTGTCTTGAATTCTTTATGAACTGCCTTGTACATGTCTTGAGTTCTTTATGAACTGCCTTATACTCTTCTTGAAGTCTTGACGCTTGAGTCATGTCTTGTGAGTAGTTCTTGCATTCAAGTTTGATCTTTGTACTTGTGAGCTTAGCTTGTTCATGAATGTTGATCTTTGAGAGAGCTTCACTTATACAAGATATATAACAGTGATTTTGGCACCACAAATTTGACAACAAACAGGGATATAAAATATAGCACTTATAGTAATTCCAGGAGGAAGTTGACTTTTGGACGTTGGGACAGCTGTCCCCAGATGTCCACACGCGGGCCACACTTAGCGGCACTCCGACTACCACCCGCGGTAGTCCGATTACCACTCGGGTTGGGTTGGGTCCGAAACTTGTGTGGTTGGCTCTGCACATGTTTTTTGAGAGGAAGCGGTAGTTTGACTACCGTCCGCAGTAGTCAAACTACCACCTCGGGTACAGTTTCTTCTGAAATTTGGCCAGTGGGTCCTTTTTCGGGTCTTGAGGGTAAAAGAAAGTCCGTTTTGAATATTTGGCTTAAAAATGCTCAAAATTGGCTCGATTGTGACCTAAAAATGGACTGAGAAATGGGTTGATTGTGGGTGAAGGTTTAGGTATGCTTTGTCTTAAACGATGGCTTGTGATGGCTTAGGTTTGGTTGGGGTTTGGATCACGGTTTTGGCTAAGGTTAGGGTTTAAGCTGGTATTAGGGCTTCGTTCGGATTAGGTTTTGGTTTAGGATATGCTCATGGTTTCCGAATTGTCTTAGCTTTCTCAAAATGTTAGCCTGGGTGGGGTGTCTACAGATGCTCCTCTTTGACCGAGGTTGTGGGCAACCGAAGGTCAAAGCAAGTGGACACCCCACCCTTCTGGTCAGAGAGGATAGTGATTCTAATCTGTTGTCTACCATTGCATCATTATCAGTTGACTGTTTGGAAAAAGATGACTTGCACACATCACGAGGGTTGAGGAAAATGTTGTGATTGTCCCCTGCGCATTCGTCGCAGCTTTACGGGTCACTAATCACAACCCTTTCACGTCGGATTGTTAACAGCATTGGAGGGTAAGTCTGGAAAGTAGGGCCTCTGCGCATTTGTCGCGGCTTTACGAGGATTCCCGTACTGTTAGGTCTGTCGTTCCTTTACTATGTAATCACCCTAAGAGTATTTGTTCCATTTGATTGTCAAAGTGGTTAGCTGCCCTGTGCATTGGTGTGGCCTTACGGGGAACTCAGTACACCAACTTAGACTCGATCAAATTTTGCGAACATCCTGGACTAGGTATGTGTAGGTAATCTTTTGTCATGCAATCTTCTGATTCTGATACTTTGGTTACAATGGATTGTTGTCACTTCGAGTTTGATTATTCTTCCCAGAGATGGATCCACTCATTTTACTAGCATTTGTATGACTGTCCAGATATAGAGATCGGGCCAATCGTACATGTATCATGTACGGATTCGATCATCCTTCGGAGAAACCGGAAGGGATCGAATCTTATGTAGCTATTTGCACTGACCATAACTAGGGAATATGGGAGATTCTTAAGTGTATTGCGCGTCGCGTGCGTTTTTGAAAATTATCCTCTTTGGAGCTAGACTCCTTGGGGATTTTATTTGAAAATATTTTTAGATTTTTTTGAAAAATATTCGTTTGATCTCGCGGGTGGGCGTCATCGTTCGGTTTCTATTTGCACGAGTTAAGTAAACAGTTGTGTTGCCTCCACTGATGAGTTGGTGGGGCTAACGGTTTGAAATATTTTTGAATTTTTAAAATATCCGTCCGATCTCGCGGGAGGGCATCATCGTTCGGTTTTTATTTGCACAAGTAAACAATCGCGTTGCCTCCACTGTTGAGCTGGCGGGGCTAACGGTTTGAAATATTTTTAGATTTTTAAAAGATTCGTCCGATCTCATGGGTGGTCGAGATTGTTCGATTTTTATTGTAATAAATTGACAGATGGCCTCCACTACTAAATTAATGGGACTCATGGTTTAAAAATGTTTTTTGGATTTTTGAAAGATCCTTCTGATCTCATGGTTGGTCGAGATCATCTGGTTTTTATTGTATGGTCTGGATCAAGTAGTCAGATGACCTCCACTAATGAATTAATGGGACAATTGGAAAACATGGGCTTGATTTTGACATGTGGGCCTAGGACCATGCTTGAAATCGGGTTTGTGTAATGGGCCTTAATTTGGATATGTGGGCCTAGGAAATGGGCTTGAAGAAGTGGGCTTTGGAATGGATTTGAGATGGACCTTGAGAAGGGCTTTTTGAAACGGGCCTAGGCTTTTGAAATGGGCCTGGAGATGGGCTTTTTGGACTGGGCTTGGCCTTTTGAAATGGGCCTGGGAAGTGGGCTTTTGAAATGTGGGCCTCTGGGGCTTTGAACTTATGGGCCTTGTGGGATTTGAAATGTGGGCCTCTGAGGCTTAGAATTTGTGGGCCTTGTGGACTTTGAACTTGTAGGCCTTGTGAGCTTTGAAATGTGGGCCTCTTGGGCTTTGAACTTGTGAGCCTTATGGGCTTTGAGATGTGGACCTCTGGAGTTTTTGAACTTGTGGGCCTCTGGAGTTTTGAACTTGTTGGCCTTATGAGCTTTGACTTTGTGGATCCCCGACTTTGTTGGCTGCTTGTCCTGTATATGCATAAATGTTTTTTTTTTGTAAAGAAAGGAAAATAATGTACTTACAAAAAAAAAGATGTTTTAAAGGAATTTTTTGTGCCAAATTTGTCAGTGTTTGCTTGCATTTGAGCTTGTGCCTGGATGGTGGAATCAGAATATTGAACTTAGCCCACATCGAATCCGGTATTCTGAGTTGTTTACTAGGGATCCCAATTCCCTTAAAGTAGCGCAAACTAGGATCATGCCACTTAGATTTGGGTAGAGTCTAACAGAATTCTGATCCGGGACTTATCTTTTCCTTGTGCTTCTTCACTTTGCTTGTTGCCTTGGCTTCTCCTATGCCTGTACTTTTATTTTTATTTTTTCTTTTTCTTTTCTAGCCATTTTTGCCTGTAGCGCCTTTTCAAGTTTTCACCACAACCGGCTTTCTCGTTATTTTTGCCCATGGCATCCTTTCGGATTTTCACCATGTCCCGAGTTTTTGCTCTTGCCTGCCCTTTGGCAGCTATGCTCTTTTTACCCTTGGCGCCTTTTTAGGTTTTCACCAAGTCCGCTACATGTCCATTGTTTTTACTCGAGACGCCCTTTCGGGTTTTCACCTTGCCCATTTTGCTTAGACACATTACTTTTCTTTTGATTTTTTTTTCTTGTACAAAGGCGGGAGGCTAGACTCCATTCATTGTCAGCCGATTGGTGAGCTACCTGACTTTGTCTTCAATCACGACCATAAAAGTTGTTGACATTGGGTTAAACTATTCTGAGGGGAAATGGGATAGTGAATTGTGTTCTCACTCATTGGGTCCGACTCTTTTTTTTATTTTCTTCTTCTTTTTTTCTCTTCTTTTTTTTAGGACTGCGCGCTTTATCCCTTCATTTCTTTATTTCTTTATCCTTTTTTTTGTCCTTTTGTTTTAACCCTTTTATTTTGGAACACTTATTTGAGGGAAGGAATGATGATGGAATGTACCTCAGAATGCTAACCTTTTGTCGTTTGACTTTAACTTTACGATTATGGTTGATGACATAGTCAGGTAGGATTACCCATGATAGACGTTGTCGACGTTGATGGGCTCTGGAAGATCTTTACCCTAGTGAGACGAAGGGCACCTCCCGGAAGAACCTCATGGATGATTAGTGGACCATCTCAGGATGGCCTTGAGTTGCCCCCTGGATCTAGTAGGCGCAATGATAAGATGTGCATGATTACCATGTTGCTAACCTTTCTTTCAGATTTGTTTGTTGTTGGTCCTGGCGATCGTTGTTTTCTTTGTCTTTAAGATGTAGTTGGTTGCATCGAGTTTACCACCAATCATTTTCCTTGACTTCTTTTTCATTCGTACTGATGATGTAGGATGTTGTTGGCGCCTACTTTTGTCTACCACAAGAATATACTCATGACCATTGGATGTCTTTGGGTTCATTTTTTTCGATGATTTCCACACCCCATAATGAAGAAGGGTTAGAGTGTTGTCAGGTTATAAAGATTCGAAGCATGCACATGGATTCGTTATGCACGCTTTGAACACTTGAAGCATTTCCTGACATGCTGCAACAACTTATCTTCATCGTTCATCAGTAGGACTCCATCGTGGACTTCAGGCATGATCTTGACAGCTTTGCTTGATGGGCTAGACTTCAGGCTTCATAGCAGATGGTGTATGACTGGTTCTTCATTCGATCTGGGTAAGGTTTCATAGGAGAACCCAAAGTTAGATAACCCCGGGTCTCAGGAATTCTGTCATTGTCTGCTTGTATTCAGGAGGCGAGAATCTCTTGATGCGTACTGTTCTAAGGAGCTCAAGGGATCTCAAGTTCACAATTTCAAAATCATTCGTGACGACATTGGCCTTTGCCTCGAACTTTCGGAGGGAATCTGTAAGTGCTATAGTTTATATCCTTGTCTGTTGTCAAATTTGTGGTGCCAAAATCACTGTTATATAACTTGCATAAGTGAAGCTCTCTCAAAGATCAACATTCATGAACAAGCAAAGCTCACAACAAGCAAAGCTCACAAGTACAAAGATCAACCTTGACTGCAAGAACTGCTCACAAGACATGACTCAAGAATACAAGACTTCAAGAAGAGTACAAGGCAGTTCGTAAAGAACTCAAGACACTTTCAAGATTGAACTACATCAAGATTTCAAGATTGAACTACATCAAGACTTCAAAGCTTAAACTTTAAGGTCACTTGTTCCTAATGTTTCAATGTCCTTACTTCATGTTTGATGTTTGACTGACCTTAGGTTGACCTTAAGAGTAGGTCACTTTGGATACATAAGTCGGATGTTTATTTTACATGAGTTTGATCTGTTCTTCGACTAGTCCTAGGCCTTCTTCGACTAGTCTTAGCTTTCTTCGACCAGTCTAAGAAATTCCTCGATCAGTCGTGAGTTTGTTACAAAATTCGGATATTTTCTGTTAAGCTTCGACTAGTCCAGGAATCTGTTCGACCAGTCGAAGGAACAGTGTCGACTGCATCTTCGACCAGTCGAAAGTCTTCGACTCAAAGTCTAGCGATGAAATTCAGGTTCTTTGACCAGTCGAAGGAGACCTTCGACCAGTCGTAAAACGGTCAAAGCTTATCGAGCCCGATTTTTCAAATATCTGTTAATTCTTCGACTAGTCGAAGAGCTCCCTAAACCAGTCAAAGACGCGATCTGCTCACCTATAAATAGAGCACGAATCTCAGAAGAATTCATTGAATTAATTAATCCATTCAAGTCAATCTTCGTCGAACTTCTGAGAGATAATTCTGTGCTCCATCTAAGCTAAGTGTGCTTATTTAATATTCTCTTTCTTTAGCTTTATTTAATTGATTTTGTTTCTGCTATTCCAATCTAATTTGATAAGAGGAATTGTTATTCCCTTTCTTTGGAATCAAAATCAATTAAGGCAAGCCCTATTTGGTTTAATTTAAAATCTATTAGAACTAGAACCATTGTAATTGAGTACTGGACATTGAACTTGGACATTCAATCATCTACTCTGACTTGGTTCTATCGGGCTGCTACAACGAAGGAGATAATCAGGTATTTTACATTTAATTGTAAATTCCTTTTTGTTTTGGTTTCTTTCAAGATTTGCCAAAAAAATCTTGTTGTATTGGTTATCTGAGGAGAGCCAGGAAAACTCAGAAGTGGGGTTTTTTTAATTGTGTAAGCCCACAGACAAAGACACAATTGTAAAGGTTTTGGGTGAACCTGTGAAAACCTATTTTGTTAGTGAACGCTAATATCCCCTGTGTGAGGATAGTAGGAGTGGAGTAGCATTCTGTGTAGATGTTGTTTAACAGTTGGTGAACACACAGGCGAACCACTATAATCCCTTGTGTTGTGGTTAAATGATTTATACTTCTAATCTTTAATTATTCATTTATAGGATGTATGTATGGTGGTGAATGTTGTAATCATTTAATTCAAGCATTGTGGGAATTTTCTAATAGTTTAGAATTTATTTTCTGTTATTCCTTTATCAGCTTGATATTCAATTTTCTTTAAAGATTGTTCCAGCAAGGTTGCCCTGCCATTTTTATGGTGTATGGCTGTCCCTAGAACAATACATTTGTGATTACAATTTATTTCAGTTCAGTTTGTGTTTATTTCTGTATTCCTCTTTGGTTTGAGATTTGATGCAAAGATCTTTTTAGAAATAAGGTTGTCCTACCATAAACTCTGGTTTTTGGTGTAAGGTTGTCCTTAGAACAACATTTGTATCAACCTCTCAAGATCTGAATTTTGAGGTTGTTTTACTTTCCTGCATTGTGATTTATTTTGGCTATCATATTCTTTTTAATTCCGCTGTTATAAGTTTTATTTGGCATTGTCCTATTCACCCCCCCTCTAGGACATATAGTTAGGCCTTTTCAAGTGGTTTCAGAGCCTAATAGCTCTTTTTAATTCTTGGATTTAATTCCTGAGCTAACAATTTAAGCTATTTAAGATGTCAAATTTTGATAGCCTTTCAGTCACTAGGCCTCCACCCTTTGATGGCTCCAACTATGCCTATTGGAAAGCCAGAATGAGGATCTTCCTCAAATCAATAGATGAGAGTGTGTGGCAAGCCACAGTGACTGAATGGAAACCTCCTATCATGGAAGTTACTGGGGTTGACGATTCAAAATCTATGAAAGTCACACCATATTTCCAATGGACCACACTTCAGAAAAGTGAGAGTAGTGCAAATGCTAAAGCACTAAATGCAATCACTTGCGCACTATTACCGGATGAGTTCAAAAGAATCATTTCCTGTGATACTGCAAAGCAAGCTTGGGATATATTAGAAATGACACACGAGGGTACTACAATTGTTAAAAAATCTAAAGTCCAACTCCTCACAACCAGATTTGAAGAAATTCATATGGAGAAAAATGAAATGTTTATGGACTTTTACACTACATTGAATGACATTGTAAACTCAATGTGGGGTCTTGGCGATAAAATCCCAGAAAGTAAAGTGTGTGCAAAGATATTACGCTCACTTCCTGAACGGTTCAATTCTAAAGTAACCGCGATCCAGGAACTTCGTGATATGGATAATATGAGGGTAGAAGAACTAGTTGGTTCTCTACGAGTTAAACTTTAAAGCTCTTAAAGGTAAATCTATCGCACTAAAATCTTCTAAATGTAATTCAGAAGAAAATTCTGATTCAGAAGATGATATGGCTCTTTTAGCTAAGAAATTTTACAAGATTTTCAAAAGCAAGAAAAGGGTTGATTTTCAAAAATCGAATGATAAAAAGAAGTTTAGACCCATCGAAAATCTTTGAAAGATAGTCAATGTTACAGCTGTCAAGAATATGGGCACTTAGCAAATAGATGTCCTAAAAAGGACAAACCCAAGAAGAAGGGTATATTGGCTACATGGGATGAATCATCTGATTCTGAAGCTTCTTCTGAATCAGAAGATTCTGAAACTGAGTCAGGCAATGAAGTTAAAGCTCTTATGACTCTAGCCAAATTCACATTTTCAGATAATGACTCAACAAGTGAAGAAAATCTGAGTAGTGAATGTGAAAATGAAGATGATCTTCAAGACGCTTATAATGCCCTATATAAGGAAAGTTGTAAAATTGCTGTCAAACTTAAACTTCAAAAAGAAAAGTTTTCTAAACTCAAAGAATGTTTTGAATCACTTGTCTTAGAAAAATCACAAATTTTAGATTGTTTTGAAAAATCAAAATGCGATTTGGAATTCAAAAACTCCCTAATTATTGATTTGAAATCTGAAATTAAGAAACTTAAAACTGAAGTATCTTCTCTTCTGAGTCTAAAGGACACATGGAAATATGCCCAAGGTGATCCAAAGTTAGAAAAACTTTTATTCGGATCAAGAAAATGTGGCGATCTATCCGGGTTGGGCTATGATAAAAATGTATCTCCTAAACAAAAGTATACTCCTATGTTTGTTAAAGGAGAGTCCTCAAATTCAAAAGGGAAAAGTACTAATCAAGGTTTTTCTAGAAATTCAAAAACTTTTCAAAAACCTATAAGCAGTCATGTCAACTTTAATCAGAAACGAAATCTACTAGCTAAAAAGATAGTTGATTTACTCAAGGAGCTCTTAAAATCTAACTCTATAGGTCATTCTTACAACTATAAACAAAAGAAGACCAACTATGTTCCTAAACCCAAAACAATTATGAAATGGGTTCCTAAAGTTGTCTGCTTGGTTGCTCACACTGCTTTCAAAGCAACAAGTCATTCAAAGTGGTACCTAGAAGTGGATGCTCCAGGCATATGACAGGTGACAAAGCTTTATTCACGGATCTGAAAGATATGACTGATGGTTCAGTCACATTTGGTGATGGTAGCAACTGCAAGATTATAGGCCAAGGTACGGTTCACTTTTTAATCTTCCTGTGTTTAAAAACGTTTTATATGTTGAAGGCTTAAAATATAACTTGCTTAGTATATCACAAATATGTGATAATAACCATCGTATTCGGTTTTCTAATCAAAGTTGTGAGATACTAAACAATAAGGTTTCTATAATATTAACTGGACGTAGAACGTCTGAAAATTGCTATATTATTAGTGAATCCAGCTCATCTAATCAAACATGTTACATGGTCCATACAGACGAGACTGATTTATGGCACAAACGTCTTGGACATGTACATTATCGAAATTTATATAGATTGAGCAAACGAGAACTTATAAAAGGTTTACCCAAACTTCAGAAATTAGATAAAATATGTGGTGAGTGCCAGATAGGCAAACAAACAAGGAACTCACACAAAAAGGTGAATTCAAATACCACATCAAGACCACTCGAACTCCTCCACATGGATCTAATAGGACCTACCAGAACGGAAAGTCGTGGTGGGAAAAGTATATTCTGGTAATAGTTGATGACTTTACCAGATTTACATGGGTAGTCCTCTTAAGGGATAATTTGTAACCCTTGAAGAAGTAAGAAAAGTTCTCAAAAGGATTCAAACTGAAAAATGTTCTCAAATTAATAAGATTCGTAGTGATCATGGATCTGAATTTGAGAATAGCAGTTTTGAGAAGTTCTGTACCGACCAAGGAATATTACAAGAATTCTCAGCTCCCAAAACTCCACAACAAAATGAAATTGTGGAAAGAAAGAATAGGGTGCTTCAAGAAATGGCTAATGTCATATTGAATAGCATGAAACTCTCTAAAAATCTTTGGGCTGAAGCAGTCAACACAGCTTGCTATATTATTAACCGAGTCTACACTAGAAAAGATAATAATAAAACGGCTTACGAATTGTGGTTCAATAAAAAGCCTACAGTCAAATACTTTCGAGTTTTTGGCAGCAAGTGCTATATTTTACGAGATCGTGAAAATTTGGGAAAATTCGATACGAAGAGTGATGAAGGGATTTTTCTAAGATATTCCTTAAACAGTCGAGCTTATAGGGTTCTGAACAAAAGAACTGGTGTGATTCAAGAGTCCATTAATGTTGTCATTGATGATCACTTAAATACGCCAATCCCTAATTCAGATAATGATGAAGTTCTAATCATTGATAAACCCGATACTTCATCAAATCAGACTGATTCTGAGTTGAGGACTGTTAAAGATCATCTAACCACACAAATTCTTGGAAACCCTCTCACCGGTGTTCGCACCCGTAGACAACTTGAGGATATATGTAATTATGTATGTTTTACATCCCAAATAGAACCATCTAACGTAAAAGAAGCTCTTGCTAATGAGAACTGGATTGTTGCGATGCAAGAAGAACTCAACCAATTCGTAAGAAATGCTGTTTGGTATCTCGTACCAAGGCCTAAAGATAAACACATCATTGGAACAAAATGGATTTTCAAAAATAAGTCTGACGAGTGTGAAAATATAATTAGAAACAAGGCTAGACTAGTGGTACAAGGTTATACACAAATTGAAGGAATTGATTTTGATGAAACTTTTGCACCATTAGCACGTCTTGAATCTATCAGACTATTTATATCCATTGCATGTTTTAGAAAGATAAAGATCTATCAAATGGATGTGAAAAGTGCTTTTCTAAATGGCGATTTACATGAAGAAGTCTATGTTGAACAGCCAATGGGTTTTGAAGATCCCAAAAATACTGATCATGTGTATCGGCTTAAAAAGGCACTTTATGGATTAAAACAAGCACCTGGGGCATAGTATGAGAAACTAACAAAATTTCTTTTAAGTCATAATTTTCAAATGAGATCTGTTGATAAAACTCTGTTTGTTAAAAAACATAATGATCATATCTTAATGGTACAGATTTATGTTGATGATATCATTTATGGATCAACTTGTACTGACTTGACTACTGAGTTTGCAGATTTGATGAAATCACAGTTCGAAATGAGCATGGTTGGGGAATTGACTTATTTCCTTGGATTGCAAATAAAGCAACAACCAGAAGGAATATTCATTTCTCAATCTAAGTATGCTTTGAATCTAATCAAGAGATTTGGATTTGAGAATGGCAAGAATTTCGATACTCCTATGAGTACTATCCTGAAACTCTCAAAAGACTCTAATGGTAAAAATGTTGACTCAAAACTTTATCGGAGTATGATTGGTAGTTTGTTATATTTAACTGCTAGTAGACCAGATATTTCTCTAAGTGTTGGTATTTGCGCAAGATATCAATCTGATCCAAAAGAATCTCACTTGATTGCTGTCAAGCGGATTATTAGATATGTCGCAAGTACTGTAAATCTCGGTCTCTGGTATCCTCATGAGACTAGTGTCCAATTAGCTGGATACTCGGATGCTGACTGGGCTCGTAATCTAGATGATAAAAAATCAACCAGTGGTTGTTGCTTTTACATTGGACATTGTCTAGTTTCCTGGTTTAGTAAGAAACAAAATTCTATATCACTTTCAATAGCTGAAGCTGAGTATATTGCAGCTGGTAATGCATGTACACAGCTTGTTTGGATGCAATGAATGCTAAGTGATTATGGAATTAAACAGGATTCTATGTTATTACATTGTGATAATTCCAGTGTGATAAATATTTCAAAAAATCCTATTCAGCATTCTCGTACTAAGCACATTGACATTAGATTTCATTATATCGGGAATTAGTAGAAGAAAAAGTTATATCTCTGGAATATATTCCTACCGAAGATCAACGAGCTGACATTTTCACAAAACCTCTCGATAAAAGCAGGTTCAAAAAGATGAAATTTGATCTTGGCATGTGCATTTTGAAATGATTATTTATGCCTACTTGTATCATAGTGTATATATTTTCTAGGTTGAATTCCAATTTTTGAATAATTTGTAAGAAATATGAATTTTTGGACATTCTTCGACCAGTCGTGAGTATACTCGACCAGTCGAACTTCGACCGATCATAGATATCCACGACCAATCGTAGATCTCGGGAATCACTTAAAATTTGGGGATTTTGCTTTCTTCCTCATTCCATTTTTCTCTCTAAAGAGCCGAGCTTCGACTTGTCGAACCCATTGTTCATGTTCTTCAAGGTTAGTGTTCCAGTTACGCTTTTCTTGCAGATTTGTGTCTAGATTGTTTACTTTTCTAGCTTTAAGCTTTCTATTTTGGATTTCATTGAGATTTGGGGTTTGGATTTTGAAAAATCTGTTTTGAGTAAACCCACTTCTCAATCCTTTGCAACTTCTTATTTCCTTGATATCTTTGTTGCAAATGGCTTCTATAGGTAGAAAAACTACTTCCTATGGTTCTTCTTCTTCCTTCAGATCGACCATTATCTCTAAACATCATCTTCTTATTCCCAATGACGATCCATCTTATGTTAGGGACATTAGATTACGTAATGTTATTGTTGAACATCCTGTTGATGTTAACCATATTGCACCTTTTGACATCCTTCCTATGCTTGAAGCTGTAGGTTGGGTTAACTTATTACATTGGGGTGGGCCAGTATACCGGTCCATTGCCCTATCCATGTTTGCATGTATTAGTGCTTTCTCACAGGATAATTTAACTTTTAAAATATCTACTAGAGAAGGGCCTTTTGACATTGATCGTCAATTAATTTCAGCCCTTATGGACATTCCTGTGAATGATGAGGGTATTCCTATCCATAACATAACTGATAAACCCTCAATTTCTGAAAAACGCATGCTCACTAGAGATTTGTGCAACATGGATGTTCAATGGACACGAAAAGGGAATGCGCTTCCCGCAAGGTATTTGTTACCCAAGTACAGAATTCTCCACAAAATCTTTGTGTCTAATCTGTATCCTCGTTCGAGTAATAAAACTGACTTGACCTCGTTTATGGTTCGTGTTATCCATGCTATTGCCAGTGGTACTCAGATTTGTTTACCATCCTTAATCTGTCATTTCATTCTTCAGTTTAGACTCCATCCTGGTCATAGTGACATTCCTTTTGCCTATTTAATGACTGTATTGGCTACACATATGTTAGTCGATATGCCGGTTGATGAGGCACATATCCATCATCTGATTTTCAACAATACTAATATCAATAAGATGAAGCTGAAATTACTTCCTGAACAAGGTGGTGGTGGTGGTGGTCATGAAGAAGCTGGTGATGACATTAATATGGATGACATTTTTGAGGAACTGGATTCTGACTCAACAAATGATCCAGATTTTGAACCATCTAATGTTGATGCTCGTCTGAGTGCATTAGAGGATAAAGTTGAGAATATAAATGTAAAGATGGAAAACATGTCTGTTGCTCATGATTTACAATTCAAGTACATGCGCAAATATCTTAGGCGATTGAACAAAGGCATGCACCAACTTGATCCCTCTATTCCTGTTCTGTCATCTGGTTCTGGTTCTGATTAGTTTATATGGGATTTCTGGTCTGTAATAACTTTATAACTTAGCACTTGGTTGACTGATTTTGAGTTGGATACTATCTTTATTTTATGCTAGGTATTTGTTCTATGTAAAACTATGCTAAGTATCTCTATCTCTGGTTTTTGCTATAGTCTCATAACTCCTCATGTTTACTCTCATATATCCCTTTATTTAGTTCTCCTTTATTGTTGTTTCCTTTGTCATATTGTGACAAAAAGGGGGAGAATGGTTTGTTCTTAACGATGTGATTGTGAGAGGAGTAGCATTGGTTATGTTACTCAGGGGGAGTATGTTTGAACTAGTTGAATGAACTGGTTGAATGTTGAATGTTGAATATTGAATATTGATTTGCAGGTAAGCCAGTTGATATTAACTGGTTCATGATTCTTTAACCAGTTGTTTTACTTTATGTTTATCTTGGTTATGTGTTTTGTCACTAATTTGATAAAGGGGGAGATTGTAAGTGCTATAGTTTATATCCCTGTCTGTTGTCAAATTTGTGGTGCCAAAATCACTGTTATATAACTTGCATAAGTGAAGCTCTCTCAAAGATCAACATTCATGAACAAGCAAAGCTCACAAGTACAAAGATCAACCTTGACTGCAAGAACTACTCACAAGACATGACTCAAGAATACAAGACTTCAAGAAGAGTACAAGGCAGTTCGTAAAGAACTCAAGACACTTTAAAGATTGAACTACATCAAGATTTCAAGATTGACCTACATCAAGACTTCAAAGCTTAAACTTCGAGGTCACTTGTTCTTAATGTTTCAATGTCCTTACTTCATGTTTGAGGTTCGACTGACCTTAGGTTGACCTTAGGAGTAGGTCACTTTGGATACATAAGTCAGATGTTTATTTTACATGAGTTTGGTCTGTTCTTCGACTAGTCCTAGGCCTTCTTCGACTAGTCTTAGCTTTTCTTCAACCAGTCTAAGAAATTCCTCAATCAGTCGTGAGTTTGTTACAAAATATGGATATTTTCTGTTAGGCTTCGACTAGTCCAGGAATCTGTTCGACCAGTCGAAGGAACAGTGTCGACTGCATCTTCGACCAGTCGAAAGTCTTCAACTCAAAGTTCAGCGATGAAATTCAGGTTCTTTGACCAGCCGAAGGAGATCTTCGACCAGTCATAAAACGGTCAAAGCTTATCGTGCCCGATTTTTCAAATATCTGTTAATTCTTCGACTAGTCGAAGAGCTTCCTAGACCAGTCGAAGACGCGATCTGCTCACCTATAAATAGAGCACGAATCTCAGAAGAATTCATTGAATTAATTAATCCATTCAAGCCAATCTTTATCGAACTTCTGAGAGATAATTTTGTGCTCCATCTAAGCTAAGTGTGCTTATTTAATATTCTCTTTCTTTAGCTTTAGTTAATTGATTTTGTTTCTGCTATTCCAATCTAATTTGATAAGAGGAATTGTTATTCCCTTTCTTTGGAATCAAAATCAATTAAGGCAAGCCCTATTTGGTTTAATTTAAAATCTATTAGAACTAGAACCATTGTAATTGAGTACTGGACATTGAACTTGGACATTCAATCATCTACTCTGACTTGGTTCTACCGGGCTGCTACAACGAAGGAGATAATCAGGTATTTTACATTTAATTGTAAATTCCTTTCTGTTTTGGTTTCTTTCAAGATTTGCCAGAAAAATCTTGTTGTATTGGTTATCTGAGGAGAGCCAGGAAAACTCAGAAGTGGGGTTTTTTTAATTGTGTAAGCCCACAGACAAAGACACAATTGTAAAGGTTTGGGGTGAACCTGTGAAAACCTATTTTGTTAGTGAACGCTAATATCCCCTGTGTGAGGATATTAGGAGTGGAGTAGCATTTTGTGTGGCTGTTGTTTAACAGTTGGTGAACACACAGGCGAACCACTATAATCCCTTGTGTTGTGGTTGAATGATTTATACTTCTAATCTTTAATTATTCATTTGTGGGATGTATGTATGGTGGTGAATGTTGTAATCATTTAATTCAAGCATTGTGGGAATTTTCTAATAGTTTAGAATTTATTTTCTGCTATTCCTTTATCAGCTTGATATTCAATTTCCTTTAAAGATTGTTCCAGCAAGGTTGCCCTGCCATTTTTATGGTGTATGGCTGTCCCTAGAACAATACATTTGTGATTACAATTTATTTCAGTTCAGTTTGTGTTTATTTCTGTATTCCTCTTTGGTTTGAGATTTGATACAAAGATCTTTTTAGAAATAAGGTTGTCCTACCATAAACTCTGGTTTTTGGTGTAAGGTTGTCCTTAGAACAACATTTGTATCAACCTCTCAAGATCTGAATTTTGAGGTTGTTTTACTTTCCTGCATTGTGATTTATTTTGGCTATCATATTCTTTTTAATTCCGCTGTTATAAGTTTAATTTGGCATTGTCCTATTCACCCCCCCTATAGGACATATAGCTAGGCCTTTTCAGAATCCTCTAGCTCGAGAGTTAGATCATCATTTTCCCCATCGTGGGCTTCGTTCAAACCCATGGGTTTGAATTCCAACTCTAGATCGAAATCATATGAGTTGACTTTAAACTCGGGTGTTGTAACAGATGCATTTGGCACATTATTGCTTGTGGGTTTTGAAAGATTTTTTATTGTTTTTTTGTGTTTTAAGAAATTTCTGTTATTTTTGGATTTTGACAAGTATCTGAATTTTTTAGCATTTCGAAAATATCTAATGTTTTTGGCCTTTTGAAATTTTTTGATTTTTTTTTTGAGAAGTATATGATTTTTTTTTTGTTTCGAAAATATCCAGTGTTTTTGGGTTTTTGAGAATTTTCTGATTTTTTTTGTTTTTTTTTTTTAGAAAGAGGGCGATGTGAATCAAGGATTGCCTGATTCTGTTCGAGGAGTCAAACATTATTTTCTTTTATTGTGCCGTCTTGGGTACTGCGAACCAGTTATTGCCCTGCGCTCCCTCCCCTTAGGAGGCAGGGCCAGACGGATCAGTAGGTGGGCCCTCCTTGTCGTGCCCAAATATCATGAATACTTTGGGATTGGGATCTGAGTTGATGTTGGATGTCACTTTCCTCAGCTCATCCCCGATGCATTGTGAGTCTTTGGATTCTTCCTGCTCAAGTGGGACCCAGTCTGTGATCCAGTCAATCAGGAAAAATTCTTGCTCCTTGCCTAAGTCATTTTCAAATAGCTCAGTTAAACTCATTTCGCTCATTTGATCCTCCACAATGGATCTCCGCCTGCCAGTCAGATGAATGATCCCTTCTCTAATGGGTTTGATTGATGTGTGGATGAAGGGATCAACTTCCTCTTGCCGAGTTTGCTCTCCTCCGATACATTTGTGCTTTGCTATCTCATCCTTAGGAGGCTGATATCCCAGTCCTGTCATGCCTGCATTTTCTTGATATTCGAGCTGATAATAAAAATGTTGGTGCTCGACTGAAGGGAAGACCTAGTTTGATCCGATGGGACATGCAAGAGGCATGCAATTCGCAGTCTCGAACTCGAGACCATGGTATGAGATATCCTCATCAGAGCATTGTATGTCTATGATCGGGATATCTAGCTCTTGATGGTTGACTGCTTCTATCAAAAAGATTTGTTGGAGATCATCCAAAACGGTCAGCGCCTTATCTCCGAAAATGTATTTGGTCTTTTGATGAAGCGTCGAAGAGAGAGCCTTGACTCTATGGATCCAAGACCGATCAGGGAGGAGATGAAATGAAGCTGTGATGTCAAAGACCTGAAAAGTGATGGTTGATGTTTTGAGACTAATCAGAATCTTGACTTCAATATCTTCCTCGACTTGTTTCCTAGAGGCGAGGACCAACCATCCTAGACTCTTCTCTTGAAGGATCGAAGGCTGAGTAGAGCTAGGCAAATCCCTTTGAGTAACAAAATGTCCTTTTTGGAAAGTTACCACATGATTGAAGCTGGGCCCTGATTTTGCTAGGGCATGTGGTATGTTGATCAGGGAAAGAGATTTCTCTTGGAGCATGACAATTGGAGTAAGGGTCGAATAGGCAGATGGTGCCCCTTGCGAGACAGAGGATGTATGGATTGAATTGATTAGGGGCGGCTCCTGTATACTTGGGGGCATGGAGATTGGACTGGATGGAGATGCCCATTGCATATTTGAGAGCAAAGAGATTGGACTGGCAGAGTGTGCTCCTTGTAGACTCGAGTGATTCGAGACTGGACCGGCTGGAGATGCCCCTTGCGTATTTGAGAGCAAATAGATTGGACTGGTAGGGTGTGTCCCTTGTAGACTTGAGGTGTTCGAGACTGGACCGGCTGGAGATGCCCCTTGCGTATTTGAGAGCGAATAGATTGGACTAGTAGGGTGTGCCCATTGTAGACTTGAGGTATTCGAGACTGGATCGGCTAGAGATGCCCCTTGCGTATTTGAGAGCGAAAAGATTGAATTGGTAGGGTGTGCCCCTTGTAGACTTGAGGGTATTGTTGTTGGGCTGGCAGTGATTAAATGGATGCATTGGATTGGATTGACCGGGGGTAGCTCTCCTTGACTGATATTGTTAGTAGGGGTTCTTGATGAACTCGGGCATACTTTATATGATGGCAGGGGATTCTGGAGGGTGTAATTAGTGGTGGCAACAGCAGGAGAGGTAACCACAATCGTTTGGTTGTCAATCAGATCTTGTACCACATGTTTCAGGGTGAAACAACGGTCCGTTGTGTGGCCTCGGGATTAGTGGTATGCACAATACTTATTCTCATTATAATTTGATGGCAGAGGGTTTGGGGTGAGCCTAAGCAGTAACGGTGTAAGTATTTGCCTTTGGACTAGCATGGCTAGTATCTCGCTGTAAGTTTGAGCTATCGGTGTAAACTGCCTAGGTTCCCAGGCCATCCTCATCTGCTGACCATGATTGGGGTACTGAGGAATCTCCCCTTGCTGTCATTGTCCCTCTTTAGGAGTGAATTGAGCACCTAGGGTAGAGGCGACAAGATTGTCTTATTCTGTTGGATCGAGATCAGGAACCCTTCTGTTACCATTCTCGTATCCAGTAAGCCTTCCTTCCACTATCCGTTGTACTGGGGAGGCCTGATGTGGCCACCAGGGGGAGATTGTCCTAGCCCTTACTCCAGGTTCGACTCATTCCCCAGCACGGATGAGTTGGGTGAAGTTGGCATATGGATACGATACGAGGTATCCGGAGATACTCGGGTTTGCCGAGTAGATGATCATGTAAATTTGCTCCTCGTCATCAATGGGTGTTTTCATTCTGGCGGCCAAGGCCCGCCACCATCCAACATAAGCTGACAATGACTCATCATTCCTCTGCCTTAAGGCAGCAAGGTCCGCCCTTTTGGGTGCTACATTAAGATTGTACACAAAACGATCAATGAAAGCTTGGGAAACTTGTTCCCAAGTTTTAATTCGATTTTAGTTTAATGACGTGTACCAATCTAATGCATCGCCTTTCAAGAATTTTTGAAATAAACGGATCAACGCTTCGTCATTACCTGCCATAGTATTAAGCTCTCCACAGAATGCTCTTAAATGGTCGATAAGACACCCCGTACCATCATATCTCTTGAATTTTGGTACCTCAAAGTTTTGAGGTACCCTTGCATCGGGAAAGGGACATAAGTCCCTAAATTTGGTGGATAGATGATCCACTCCTTGCTGCCTTTGTAGTTTCCTCTCACCTCTCGCAATTGCTCTCGGAGCTCTTCGATTTCGGAGAGATCAGTCGAGGGGGGTTTTGCCCCCTGGAATTGATTGGATCTCATATTAAGAGGAAGATGTTAGAACTGGCTGGGATTCCTGACTGTGGGAGATTGTATTTGATAACGGTTCTCATCAGTGAGAGGTTGTTGGAAAGGATTCTCAGTTGCGAAAAATTGGCCTTGAAGGTGACTCCCATTACGGGGAGGATGCTGGAAAGTTGAAATGACTGGGGCACTAGGTGATGATACTTGCATGGTTTGGACAGTCTCCTTTTGAACATTTGGGCAAGAAGGGCCTGTAAAGCCTTAAAATTTTGAGTTATTTCATCCATGGTTGAGGTGAATGCGGTATTATCAGCCATGAATTCAGGTCATCCGGGGGTGCCTTTTAGGTGTAATGGTTTCTTCTTTTCGATTTGCCGGGCAACTTTGGATTGGATTAGCACGGGGTGAGTGAAAGCCTTAAATGGGTGCAAGCCAAAGATCGATCTTCATTTTTTTTGTTTAATGCAAGGTATGAATGCAAATGTAGAATATCCCCCAAGATTATATTACCACACTATTTCGAGTTGGGTCTCAGTTAGTACAAGCTAGAAAATCCCCAGCGGAGTCGTCATTCTGTAGACACTGGATTTCGGCGCCCATGCTGATTTAAATGTTATGTTTTAATGATGTGGGTGATTAGACTGATTTATGAATGTTGGAGTCGCCACTAGCCAATTAATCTCATAATCCCGCAGTCGGCTAAAACCCACGGAATATGTAAGGTTGGAGAAATCCGAAGACTCTCCTACCTTAAAGTGACTCCTGATCTGTGATCCGAGATTCCGGGTAAGGGACCTTGGTTACAAAGAGGGAAGGTATTAGGCACCCTCTCTACCCGTACAAATGTACAGTATCTACTTTGTGTGGTAAAATAATCTCAAGGGATGGATAATGTGGTCGAGCTAGGACTAGGCACACACGTGGATTTCTGATGTGGCAAGATCCAAAATTTCGGCAAGCCACAGAGCATACGCCCAACGGCGTATCTAGAAGGTGGATGTGATGATGCTTATGCCAAAAGGTGAAGAAAAACTGGACTAGATCACTTAGGAATTTCTGATGTGACAGGATCCGATGCACGACAAGTCACAGAGCATACGTTCACTAGAGATCTAGAGAAGCAGGGGGTTGAGAAGGGAATAGATGTCATGATGAATGCTTGTATGTAAAATAGATGGATCTTTGGCTTGTTCTTGAGATGGATAGAACATGAAGTACACCATAGCTAATTCGGGCTAGACTAAAGGGTTGAAATGATTGAGGTGAGGCTAAGAAGTGGCTGAAAAATCAGGACTTTAGGGCTTGGGAGCTCCTTCTCACCCTCACTATCTTTCTCTCTTTCTTTCTCTTTCTCTCTCTCTCCCTTGGTTTGGTGTGTGGAAATGAGAAGAGGAGAGGGCTATTTATAGCCTTCTCCAATGGCATTGTAGTAATTTTGGGCATTGGGAGGGGTAAATGCTGATGTGGCAACAGGTGATTGGTTGGAGAGAGAGACGTCACGTGGCGTGCTCTCATTGGCTAATGGGGTTGGTAAAAGGGTAAATAAGTACGGATTAAGGGGTAATTCCAGGAGAAAGTTGACTTTCGGACGCTGGGACAGCTGTCCCCAGATGTCCACACGCGGGCCGCACTTGGCAGCTCTCCGAGTACCGCCCGCGGTAGTCCGACTACCGCCCGAGTTGGGTTGGGTTGGGTCCGAAACTCGTGTGGCTGGCTCCGCACACATTTTTTGAGAGGAAGCAGTAGTTTGACTACCGCCTGCGGTAGTCAAACTACCACCTCGGGTACAGTTTCTTTCAAAATTTGGCCAGCGGGTCCTTTTTCGAGTCCTAAGGGTGAAAGAAAGTCCATTTTGGATATTTGGCTTAAAAAGGCTCAAAATTGGCTCGATTGTAGCCTAAAAATGGACTAAGAAATGGGTTGATTGTGGGTGAAGGTTTGGGTATGGTTTGTCTTGAACGATGGCTTGTGATGGCTTAGGTTTGGTTAGGGTTTGGATCACAGTTTTGGCTAAGGTTAGGGTTTACGCTGGTATTAGGGCTTGGTTCGGATTAGGGTTTGGTTTAGGATATACTCATGGTTTCCGAATTGTCTTAGCTTTCTCAAGATGTTAGCCTGGGTGGGGTGTCTACAATATGTTGGGACGTCCAGCAATGGACGCAACAAACCCCAAATTACACCCTAGGTCGGCCCAAACTCGGCTCATTTCGGGTGTGGTGGTGCGGTACAACAACCGTACACCACCATCCTCCGTCTTCTTCTTCTTTCTTTCTTCTTTCTATCTTTCCTTCCCTTCTTTCTTCCCATCTCTACCAACGACCCAGCAACGGGTTGGACAGACCCAACTCAGACCGAACACCATGTGGTTTGGCCAAGGAAGACGATCGAGTGGTAATGGTGGATTTCTCCCCATTGCTTCTTTCTTCAATCTATTTCTTTTAGACGGTCTATATGGGCCCTAGGAAGCTTGCAGATAAGCTTCATCGAAGCTTTGAGGAGGATCGGCTAGCAGGTTCAAGCTTGAGAAGAAACAACTCTTTTCTCTCTCTCATTCTCTTTCTTTTCTAAAAACATAGCCTTGAACGGTCAGGATTACCCTCCAAGGGATGACTGAGATGGGGGGATGCAAGGGCACGCAGATTGCCCTACTGGCAGCAGTAGGTTTCCATATTTAAAAAGGTTGTGTTTGTGGCTCGCTTGTAGAAAGGATTATTTGCATGCGCACGGGTTAAACCATACGAAATTTCCTTGGTTTTAGTCAGAGCTACACTTTGAATCTGATGGATGGTTTGGATCGTCCGAACGGGGCCAGATGGTGGGCCACCGATCGAAACAGACGGACGACTATCCATTCCTGCCTAAAACCAAAGAGAGAGAGAGAGAGAGGGTGTTCCTCTTTTTAAAGAAAGCACAGTCAGCAGCTGTTTGACTGAGCTACTCCGTCTAATACACAGCGTGTGCACTCACTGTGAGACCGTATCTTAGCCCGTATCGTTTCATATGCTTTCGCGGTCCTCCTAGTCGAATTACGGTGCCTCGCAATCTATTATCGGCGTTTGTGCGCGATCCTGAGTCGTATCCCGTATATCAGAGTCAGCTCGACCCGAGACTTATATCCCTGCGACGCACCGTCGCTGTGGTTCCGATGTCGCATCTCGCACGCTGAGGCAATACCCGAGCCAGGAGATGTGGGCCCACGTTCAGTTCGAGGAAAACGCCGTGCATTGCTAACCCAAGAGAATCCATCACATCAATCACATCAATCATTCAATCAAGTACACATCACTCCCATCACTCACACCCATCCCTAAGTACAACTACCCATCCCCAAAGTCAACTCTCTCTCTCCACCCATCACTCCCCATCACTCTCTCTCTTACAACCCTCTCTCTCTCATCTCTCTCCCTCATTCTTCAAGCAACCCACGTCCAACATTTCCATGGGAGAGAGGAGAAGCTAGTGTGGCCCACCTCCCTACCACTCAATCTCACCATGCAAAGACTATCTCTACCGTTGAAATGCATCCCTTGGAGCTCTAGGATGCGTTGATGGAAGAATAAGTCCATGATCAAAGGTGGGTGATCTTATGTCTTGATTTGTGATTTAAGGGCCTACTTATGGTGGGACTCATCTTGATGTATGCATTGTATAGGGAGGGTGTAACGACCCGTAAATTTTCGTACTATGGCTCGAGTACCACCTCGACCAGAAATCATTTAGGAATAAATCCTTTAGAAATTTAATAAAGTTAACTAAGTGCTAAACTCGATTAGCCATGAAATCCGTTGGAATCGCTTTAAATACGATCTACAAGACCCAAAACTTGCAAAATCATTGACTCTAAGTTACCCTAAAGTTTAGGATCAAACTCATTACCCGGCTACTCTCGGGAATGAATTGAAACTCCGTATTAGGTCTAGACCGCACATCGGAAGTCCGATTAACACGAAGTTAAGGAACTAGGACCGCCTCACTGGGCTTGACAACTATCTCGGAAATCAAGTCCAGACGATGTCCCACGGCCATTCGCTTAAGTCCGGAGCGAGGGAGTGTGAAAACCACTGTTTTCTTTACAAAATAAATATCTTGAATAGTGATCTGGCACCACTCGCTTGCGGATCAGTATTAAGCAACCAGACCGTCAGAATCAGACCAAATTACACCCTCGGATCTGGAAAAATTTCAGGAACATTTACATGTACTTGGAATTTCGGATCGTGGCCCACTGACCGTTGAACTGAAAACGGTCCGCCACGTGTGATCTGGGAATCCGACCGAGATGAAAACGTAATCCCACGTAGATCCATGAGTTGTGAGCTTAAGTCTGACGTTTGGCTCAAGGAGGGCCGCCAGAAACCCTCTTTTGAGCTGGAACAACGCCGAAATGCTTATAATAGAAGTACACCTTGAACAAGAGTCTATTCCGGAGAGGTTTTAGGCTATATAAGGGCCTTAGAACAGCCCCTCTCACAGCCATATGAATTTGGGATAAAACCCTAAGGAGAGAGAGAGAAAAAGGAGAGAAAGCTTGGGATTTGTGGGAGTACCTTCCTCCTACTGCTTTCGATCATCACATGGGTTGCACCGCCTCTTTCCAGACACTTTTCCGGCGACACCGGTTCCATTTTAAGGTGAGAAACCCTAACCCTAGACCTGTTTGGGTGAGTGGAGGTTATAGGATATGAAATAGCTAACCGGTTTCACTCTCTAGGGGATAAAACTGCCGAATACGGAAGCCCTTCGAACCTTACTGATTTCTTGTGATTCCAAGATGCAAGGTGAGGACTTTAGGTGTATAGGTTACAGTTTTCAATGCTTTTAATGTCAGATAATGATAGATTCATGATCTACATGCAATTGCACATGTACAAAGTGCTTTCCGTTTTCTGTTTCGATTAAAGTTGTAGAATATGGAATTTCACATACTCTAGGTATACGTAGAAATACCGTATACGTATTTTTTTTGGAAAAGTGTTTGACATGTTTATTTGATGTATGGTTATACGATATATGGATAAAATACTTGTTTGGCGAAAGGAATCGCCGTAATACATGTTTGCTTATAAACACTATGTATGTTGAAATTGTGTATTCTAGAAGATACCGTATATGTATAAATTTTGGAAATGTAATTGTCATGATTAATTGCTGTATGATTATGATATACATGGATAAATACTCGCTTGGCGAAAGGATAGCCCTAATACATATTTTACTAACATACGTCATGTATGTTGAAATAGTGTACTCTAAGTGTCTGTGTAAATGCTTGTGAGAGTAAATGCTTAGGTGTTAGTACCGTAGGTCGGTGCTGAGATGGAATTCTCAACTATCTTAGAGACATGTATGATTCCCTCCATGTGGTTGTTTACTCTAACCACTCACTTATGATGTATATGTATTTGTATCCTTATTTGTATAGTGCTCTATAACATGCTTTACAACATGCTTTATATCATGCTTTATAACATGCCTTATGACATGCCTACTAGCATGCTTGTATTACTTTGTTTATCATGCTTTACTCCACATGCTATGGATGAGAATTGATTGAGTTTGGGACTATGTCTATAGTCTAGACATTCGGTACCAGACTTGAGATTGTGGCTGAGATTCATGTCGTCCACAAGGGATGTGTCTGATGAACCCGAGTCGTACTTCGGTTGGCGATAGTGGTTGGCCACACGGAGTGCTTTTGCGCTTCATATCGCCCAACTTGTTGTGCGCTCGAGCTAGTCAGGCTCGTCAAGTAACCCTATATGTCGAATGTGTGTTCACCATGTTTGGTCATTAATGTTTGAACCTAGGGTACCAAACTTACCAGTGGTAATCCCGTTAACCATGGTACCTCGATCCGCTAAGACTCATGAGCCGGACATGGTGGTATGGGACACCGTGGCCGAGCTGTCGGCCTATGCTGGGGCCACGTGCCTCCCCGTAGTGACCATTGAGCAACCCAAACTCGTGAGCCGAATACGGTGGTATGGGACACTGTATTCGAGCTGTCGATACTTACGGTGAGAGCCGAGTACGGTGAGACCTGTACTCATGCTAACGGGCGACGAGTCCTCTGTAGTATATTCGAGTATACTCCAAGGTCTGTGATTGGCGACGAGCCCTTCACAGCAACTAGAGTATGAGTTGAGCCGAGTACGGTGAGACCTGTATTCGAGCTGACGGCCGGCGATTGAACCGAGTACGGTGAGACCTGTACTCGAGCTGACGGTCAGCAATTGAGCCGCATACGGTGAGATCTGTAGCCGTGCTGATGGGTGACGAGCCCTTTGCAATGCCTTCGCAATGCCTCTCGAACCATAATACCGTATGAGATTAACTAGGATTGACGACCCTAGAATGGATCATGTTTGAGAATGATACAAGGGAGGTACCTTAGTTTCCCAATACTGCTATTTGAAATGGACTAATAATAACTCGGTAATCATGCCCATCATCGCACCGCATGTGCCTAGTAGATGTGGAGCACTGAGGGAGGTATGCATTCGCGAACGTAAGATGATGTCGCATGAGGGTGGTTTGGCAAGGGCATACATCATCATGTCATTTCATACTTGCATTTAATAAGATTAGTTAAACTTGTTTGATTGTACTGCTTTATCATTACTGCTTGATTGAATTGATAACATGTTAACCTATGCTTTATTGTTCCACTGAGTTAGCTACTCACTCCCACGTTACGGGACGGTGTTCTATACACCAACCAGACTCTGTCACAGGTATAGACGACAGGTCGGTTCAGGAGGCGGAGCCCGATTTCGACAAGGACTAGGATGAGTTCTCATTCATGCAGTACTCTGACGGCTTTGCTTAGGCCGACTGCATCGCGGGGATTTCAGGACTCATCTTTTAGATTGTATTTTGATTTTTGACTCAGAAACAGTACATGTATATGGGTACTCAGTTAGTGTTCATACTCTGGTGCTCATGAAGATTTTGTTTCCTTACATACCTTATATATATATAATCTCAGTCTTCCGTTTGCCTTTATAAAATTGCACTGGAGTATGAATTACTGTGTTGGTATAATCTCATTCATGTTTATTGCTCTAACTCAGACAACATTTAACCATCATTATGTATGTTGCGTAAGTGATGCGTTGGAACTCGGGAGTTGAGTTCATACTCGACCCCTGAATTTCAGGGCGTTACAGAGGGCCCATAGTGGCGGGGTCCCTCCCCTTCTCACTGATCTTTTTTTTTTCTCTCTCTCTCTATCCCTCTCCTTCATTTTATGGTGATGATGAAGCCTTGTAACCCACCCAGATGGACCCCACCATGAAGTATGTATTTTATCCAGGCCATCCACCAAGTGGGCCCACATATTTGGTGAAATCCCTCTAAAACGTGAGTGTGATGGGGCATGGTGGACGTTGTGCCAACGTCCAGAGAACACTGCAGCAAGCAGCATCCAGCTTGCTTATAGTAGAGAGGTAAGTGGAACCCACAACAGGCCCCATACATGATGTATGTATTTAATCCACACCGTCCACCTTATTTCCCTGCTCATTTTAGGTAAAAAATGAAGCCAATCTGAATCTCTGGAGGGCCTTATTGTAGAAAGTAGTAGTTTGGGCGATATAAATTGTTAAGGGTCGTCGTGATGTTTCTATGCATCAGATAATGTCCAATATTGGACTCATTTGAACTGTCCCGAGCCCGGGAATCCAATCGACGGATTGGATCTTCTTGATGTGGGCCTCACTTATGAAAAACTGCAATTAAAAAAACACTATATATATTGGCAGCTGCTGACGCCCCTGCTGCTGACGTGCAGCGTCTAGAGGACGCTGCAGCTCCTGCTGCTGACGTGCAGCATCTAGAGGACGCTGCAGTTCCTGCTGCTTGGGATGTAGGCAGGGACAGTGGGCCCCACCATGATGTATGTCCAGCATCTCCACCGTGCATTTGATGGGCCCCACCTAGATATTGGGATACCCCAAAAATCAGCAGTACTTGGAGCTTAGGTGGTCCACACTTCAAGTAGCAGTGGGTTGAACGGCTAACCTTGAAACCGTTTTTAGGTCACAGAAGTTTTAATATATATGAAATTTGTTTTTCCCTTTTATTTAGATCCGTGTGACATTATCGACAGAAGGGATGGAAAATAAACGTTATGGTGGGCCCCACGTGGGACCCACCTGTTGAATGGAAACAGATTGGCTGGTGTACGCTGGCCAGCAGCCAGCCATTTAGCTGCTGTATTTGGCGCCCGCAAGTTCTGTGGGCCCCATTTGATGTAAGTGTTACTTCCAAACCGTTCATTTATTTGGTGAGCGCGTCTTAATGCTTGAGATTAAAAATAAATAAATAAATAAATAAATAAGTATATATATGAAGCAGATTTAAATCTCTGGTGGGCCACGTGTGTGGGACCCACCTTGATATATGTATTCTCCTCACCGTCCATTTGGACGTGAGGCAGATTCAGATCGTTGGTGGGCCACGTATGTGGGACCCACCATTTTATGTGTTTTATTCGACCGACCGTCCAGGACGTGGCCCACCCCACACGTGTGGGATGGGGCCCACCTTATATATATGCATTTCAACCCAGGCCGTCCGTCCATCTCTAGACATTGGACGTTGGATGCATTACATGAATTATATATATAATATATTATAATATAATATAATATATATTACAATGGATGCATTTCATAAATTATATATAATATATTATAATATAATTTAATATATATTACAATGTTATATTATGGTGGGCCCCACGTGGGACCCACCTAATGTAAAAATGGACTGGCTGGTATATCGCACACCAGATATATAGCTGTTGTGTGCAACATATGGGTTTGATCCACACCACCTATTTGTGTGGCCCACCTAAATGATGCATTGTATATCCTCACCGTCCAATCTCTGGACGGTGGGAAGAGGATCGATTGGTGTACCTCACTCCATTTATATAGCTGTTGTATTAGTTGGGCCCGCCTAAACTGTCCAGGCACACCTTGATGTATGCGTTTTAGCCATGCCGTCCATTTGATGGTTGACCCAGTAGCCATTGTTGTTATATAGACGTCAGTAAGTTATGTGGGTCCCATTTGGACCGTGGACAACACCAAAATGTATTTATTTCATTCACACCGTCCGGATTGTGCTGGACGGTGCTGAACAATGGATAGTGTTGATTTACATGGACAATGTTTGGACAGTGCTGGTTTACATGTACAATGCTTGAACAACACTGATTTACATGGACAATGTTTGGACAGTGCTGATTTACATAGATAATATTTAGACAGTGTTGATCATCATTAGTGAGCCATGTGCCCCATAGAATGATAGTGTACAGTGACACACATGTTACACCTACAACTATTGAAATGATTTTTGGTGTGGTCCAAGCCCACTTAAGGCCCATTGATGCGGCCCACTTGTTGTATTTGAGGCCCATGTGATAGGGCCCACCTGCCTTGTATTTAAGGCCTATATGATGAGGCCCACCTGTTTGAATCTGAGGCCTATGGGCAAGGCCCATTGCGATGTATTCGAGGCCGGATATCAAGGCCGATTGTCGAGGCCCAATGTGATGTATATGCGGCCCGTATTTGAGGCTCATTGTGATGTGTATCCAGCCCGTGTTTAAGGCCTAATATGGTGAATATGAGGTCTATGCGATGAGGCCCATTGTGATGCATTTGAGGGCCAGGCGATGGAGCCCATTGTGATGTATATTAGGCCCATGTGAGAGGCCCATCATGATATGTATTAAGCTCTTAAGTGAGGCCCATGGTGTTGTATATTAGGCCCTTGTGTGAGGCCATGGGTCTACTATACATTTGGCTCTATGTGAGCCACTCCTTGGGAGCAATGTTAGTTAAATGTCCACATTGATGGGCAAGGATGGTTGAATGTCCACATTGTGACCTTCCCTTAGGCCTTGTTAGGCTCATTCTCACTAATTGTCGAGGCCGATTGTTGAGGCCGATTCTGATTCCGATTATCAAAGCCGATTCTGATTGTCGAGGCCGATTCCAATTGTCGAGGCCGATTCCAATTGTCAAGGCCGATTCCGATTGTCGAGACCGATTGTTGAAGCCGATTATTAGGCCAATTGTATAAGTTGATTATCGAGGCCGATTATCAATGCCAATTATCGGTGCCGATTATCGATACCGATTATGAGTACGTGACAACATAGCATCATGTACATGCCCATATGCATCATCTGCATGTTTATTATGAGATGTGGTTGACCATTGCATATGTCATTGGGCAGGTTGTTATGAGACTCCCTGATAGGTGGAGATTGTCTCACATGAGCGCACGGTATGCGCAGGATTGACGCATGACTGGATTGTATGACTCGTGCATCTTACATTGTGTGTTGTGATTACTGTACGCCCTAGCGACATCAGGGCCTTAGCCTCCACAGGCATGTCATGGATGGCTAGATGGGACACCGAAAATGTTTGGTTCGATCATCCAGACACTTTGGATGTCCGTGGGTGAAAGTCCCTAAACCTCCGTGGCCAGGAGACGCCCCAAAGTCTAGACTGAGTGGATACATGAGTGCCCGAGTGTTAAATACCAGTAGGCCGCGTCTCCCACTATGTCATGGTCGGTTGGGAGGAGGTGTGGCCTTATCCGCCCGAGTGAGGGGGCTGTAAGATAGGCTGAGTTTGATTAGCTCCCAAATGGGTCCGCTATCGACGAGCTGGGTAAGCATTGGTATACTACTGGAAGGCGAGTAGTGAGTTCTTTTTCACTCGCTGGGCTACGCGGCCAACCGGGGCGGTAGCCAGCTTGGAGTGTACTAGACCCCGATGATGATCCCAGAGATGTACAGTACTGATATGTGGACTTATCGAGCAGGAGTTGCAAACTCATTCATTCATTCACTATCTACTCAGGGCTGGTGGTGTGCAACTATTTGTTACGTGTACCTTCGCAATGGCTAGGATTTCAGTTGGGGGCACGACTAACCTGAGATCAGGAATTTACCACATTGAGTCTGACTATCCAAATTAGGTATGAGATTGGTTTGGATAGAAGTCCCTTGTGATGGATCCCATAGTCTGCGATACTATGTACTATCATCCCGACTTCACACTCCAACATGGTCATTCCATTCGCACCACATATCGCATTACATCCGTGGCATATGACATTTTGGGTTACTATGTTTCTGCATTTATATGGTCTAGATATGGCTGACGGTATTCGTGAACTCATCAGTAATTGTATATTGCATTGCATCCTCAACATTTGATATTTGACTCTTTATGACTCCTCATTTGCATAGCTGATCTGTATTGTGTATTCTGATATTGATTGACTCATGGACTTGTCAGTATTTCTGCTTACTCTGATATTGAATAGTTCGTGGACTTACCAATATTTTTGTTAACTCTGATATTATATTCTGAGAACGCATATACTGCTCACACAATTACATCACCCTCTAAGTATTCTATAAGCTTATGCACGATAGATGCGTGTAGGTGATGTTAGGTTGCAGCAGCGTGTAGCTTGGAGCATGTAGCTGACTTCTAAAGCTTTGATTTTGATATACGTATTTCCCTTTCAGCATTGTATTCAAAGTTTATATTAGTGAATATGTGATGATGATGTTGCTTTTGTGATTTGGGTAAACTTGTGGTTATGCTTCTTACGAGATAAACGTACGTTGGAAAATCCTCCTTATAGGATCCCAGGATCGAAACCTGGCATATGGACGCTGGGAGCCGAGAATGAGGTACTACAGAGGCCGTCGGCACCGGATTCGGCGATTAGGATTCCTGTGAATCCGATTTCCGGGTTTGGGGCGTGACACTCACCCTATGTAAACAGGCACCCTAGCGTGGGGTCCACATGGTTGTTCTGCCTGATCCGATCCATCCATTTGCTTTTAGGAATCCATGTAGAGCGTTTGGCCAGTTATCAGGCAGATTTAAACTTTAGGTGGGCCCCATGACTTAATTTTGGGTTATTCCATTGGCCTTTACTGATCCAATGGTTGGATTGATCCTGTTTTGAATATTAATGGTAAAAAAGACTCTAAGGATCATCTGAGTGTGTTCAGGTCTACTTTCTTTGTGTTGACGACTCCATTTTGCTATTAGCATCCCTTCAATGATATTATTCATATTATTATGTTATTTATTTACTTATTTATTTGTAAGACCTGTCATCTGATTTGAAGGGTCCAAATTAAAGCCATTTGGTCGGAGATAAGAACATCTAAAGCTTTAGGTGGGCTCCACAACTTGATTTTTGTGAGTCTCATTGGCGATTAACGGTCGGATCATTTTCCAACTTGATCACTAGCACTTCTAGATGTCCCTACGCTAATATGGGTAGAACCTCATGTCTTCTTTTTTTTTTTTTGAAATGTGGCGGTTAATTCATGTAATTAAGTGCTAACTCATTCTACCTTGAGTTGTGGATTCGATGGGCGGTGGATTTGCTAAGTTGGGTCCCAAAATTAACAATGTATGGTTCAATTGTTCTAATAGGGTAGTAGGTGAAATCTCATCACGATCACCTTCACATAGTTAGACCCTAGGAACCCTAAGAAGTAATTAAGTGTGATCCGGTAGTTAAATATGGGGATGGATGATCTGGTTTGTGTTTTCAAAGGGTGGATAATCCAATGAGATGTTGTATCCTAATGAATGGTGGATCATGTGACCTTGGTCCCTAATTTACTTTATGTGATTTAGTTGCACTAAATAGGTGTATTCCGACATATCATCATGATCCAGATTCTAATGGCAAGGTTTCTTATTTATTTATTTATTTAAGCACAAGGCCCCTTAATCCAGGTCTTACATTAGACGATGTACGGTTAGGTTTGTCTATTAGTGAGTTTGAAATCGTAAAAATATGTATCTCTAGCGATATGGTGATCCATCTTGGAAACCGACAGATAGATAACTTGAAGTATGGATTGGGATTGCTTTTCACGGTCAAATCTAGGCTATAATGCAAGTGAATTCTTACTTAAGATAGGTTTGCATTTATGCCAAATTTGGGTACACGGTAACACCCAAGTACTAAAAAGTACGGGGTGTTACAATGTGGGATAGAGATGTTTATCTTGAATATCAATCAGCAAAGCAAACTATCAAAATGAGCGAGGCAAACAACAAAATGAGCGAGGCAAACTGGAAAAATGTGTGAGGCAACCCAGAAATTGAGCAGGGTAAACAGGGGGCAAACAGGAAATTGAGCGGGGCACCTATAAATTGAGCAAGGAAAACTGGAAATTGAGCAGGGAAAACATAAAATTGAACGAGAAAAACTTAAAATTGAGCAAGGAAAACTAAAATTTGAGCGAGACAACTAAGAAATTGAGCAAGAGAAACATGAAATTGAGTGAGGCTAACTTAAAATTCAGTGAGGCTAACATGAACTTGAAATGAAATTGAACTAGCCTAACACATAATTGAACAAGCTTCACATGAAATTCAACGAGTACTTTTGTTACACCCCGAATTTTCAGGGGCTAAGTAGGAACTCGGCTCCCGAATTTCCAGGTGTCACGTGTGCCCTAATGGGCTTAAGATATTAATTACATTTGGATGATCTCATAAGTAATGGAGAGTTTAGCAAGGCATGAAGCATAAGTCATAGAGCAGTATCAAGTGCTACTAAATATAAAAATATTCAAACCACAAATCCAAAATATTCAAACAGGGAACTAGTCCCACCCATACATGTCTCAAAGTGACTAGGGCCCTGGCCCATACCCCGCGATCGCTCAAACTCGGACTAGAAGGATCTGCCGAAAGTCTGGAAATACGCTCTCTCCTCCTCATCGTCCATGCTGGCGTCCCCCAGCGCATTCAGCTCCGTCATCCCTACATCTATGACAGGTTCATGACACGGGCATCTAAAGAAAGGTCTGATTGGTGTTTTAAAACACCGTCCTAGAGTGATCAACTCAGTGTGTGCCATTAGCAATGAGTTATGCAAAATATCAATTCCAAAGGTGAGATTAATGAAAAGCATACAAACACCAATACCTAACTACTCTTGTTAGTGCATATGCATGTATTATGGAATGATGCATGCCCTCACCAACAACACTCCCTCAAGCGACTCCATCTTACGATCGCAAATAACAAACATTCCCTCAATGCGGCCTCAACTGTCAAGTCACCAACTTAACTAATGCAATACGTGAATATTCATATTAGTCGAGTATTTAATTAAGTCCATTCATCCAGCAAAATTGGGGAAGCTGAAACACCTCCATTTAGTCAATGGCCTTACCCAGATCACTTGGCCCAGGACTGTCGTAGCGGCCCTGAGCCTGCGATCCTTGATCCAAATTTAGGTATCATCCTTTTGTCTCACAAATCAATAATTCCAAAGGTAAGGCATAATACCTAAAGGTTTGAGGATCAACTCGGTATGGATAGTCACCCAATGCCGAGTATGATCACTCAGTTTCGAGGTGCGGGCTTGTCAAATAACCAAATCACCATAAGGGAAAGGGCTCGTCACCCAATTTCATCTATGCCTGGGTCGTTCGAACGGTACTCTGGCACGGAACCATCGGCCGGATAATTTAACGGGGGCCGTTCGAATAATGACCTATCACCTCCTGTGCTCGCTAGTCACTACGGGGAAGCTCGTCACCCCAAAGTAGGCCGACAGCACGGACACAGTGTCCCATTCCACCATGCCCTGCTCCCGAGACTTGGTTACTCACTAATCACTACGCGGACGGTGGGCCCAAACGATGCCCCAAACCGCACGACTTAGACCGTGAAGGTAGAACTTGTAAAATGCTACTCTTTCAAGTATTGGCCAAAAATTTGAATTTTAAAATAAACTGCCCCGTCACTTAGGACAATAAATTAGGACATTTCAGCTGTCGGATTTCACCTAAATTTGCGCCATAGGTTGAAGATATTTCCCTGCACTCATCCGCCAAATCCGACCCTCGATCGAGAAACAGTGACTGTTGATCGCAAATCGGACCCTTGCGATAAAACCCCGTGTCCGTTTGTCGTCAAACTTTGCACAACCCTTCATCAGGCCATGGGGTACCTATCCCATAAATTAGATGAGATAGGGGGCCATTAGGACAACCCCAACAACCAGAAATGGGTCCCACAAGGCCGTTTGAAGCAATTAATGGAACCCAAGGCCAAATGATTTAATTTCAGGGTATAAAACCCTTAAACCCCTCTCTCTCACAGAATTTCCAGCAGCTGAGAGAGGGAGAGGAGAGAGAGAGGGAGAGAGATAGAAGGAGAGAGGAGGAGGGTGCATGTGCAAGGGAGCTAGGAAATTGGGATTTCCCGTACTCCCACCTCCACATTGCCAGGAATCTCGGCCCTATCACCGTAGAGGTGAGATACATCCGATCCAAGATAAGAACCCGAGCTTCCTTCTGTTTCTCCTTAGTTATAACAACATGCATGCATCTTAACACGAAGTCCATGTAACGTAGGGCATCGGCATGTCAAGTTTGCGGATCCGACGCCGCTAGAGCGACCACAAGGACTTCTGGTCGACAATAGGTGCGGACTATTATCTTTAGGTGACCAATTATCAATCCTAGGATGAAGTTAATGATTGTGGTTGCTGAAATTGCTGCGCATGTGTGATTTGTAGGAATTTCATTAATGAATTCTCCTTGTAGTTTGCCTAAACATGCATAGGGAAATCAATGCTGAATTCCAAGTCAAATAGACTAGACTGAATTGAACATTGCCTTCCCCCTTAATTTTTCTTCTTTTCATGAATGATTGAAGTTGGAATATTTCCAAATTTGATTGAACTTGAAAATTATGCTGCATGTTTGTCTATGCATTTGTAACAGCCCAGATTTTTCCCAACCTGGAATTAGACGTCCTTAGGCGATGGGTCAATCCTAACACAGGTTTAACTTCTCAAACACTCAATTAAAGCCTCAAATCCCTTTTCAAACCATTTTCTTCACAAATACCACCCTTCACTACCTTGATCTTTCAATTTTTCTAAGATCTTTCACCCTAGACACTATCTTAAACTAGCTAAGTAGTATAACTTGGATCACTTTATATACAAACTACAAAGACCCAGGTACCACCTCAGATAAAAATTACTCAGGACTAAATCCTTTAGAAATTAGGCGAGGATTAGCCAGTGTTAAACTAGAGTGCCTGTGAAATTAGCACCAATCACTTTAAATACGATCTGCAAGACCCAAAACTTGTAGAATCATTGACGCTAGGTTACCCTAAAATCTAGGATAAATCTCATTACCCGTCTACTCTCGAGAGCATCTCGAAACTCCGTATCAGATCTGGACCGCACGTCGGAAGTCTAATTAACACGAAGTTAAGGAATTAGGACTGCCTCGCTGGGCTTGACAACCATCTCGAAAATCAAATCCAGATAGTGTCTCACGGCTGTTCGCTTAAGTCCGGAGCGAGAGAGTGTGAAAACACTTGTTTTCTTTACAAAATAAATATCTTGAATAGTAATCTGGCACGTGTTGCTTGCGGATCAGTTTTAAGCAACCAGACCGTCAGAATCAGACCAAATTACACCCTCGGATCAGAAGAAATTTCATACACATTTACATGTACTCGGAATCTTCGATCGAGATCCGCTGACCGTTGAACTGAAACTGGTCCGCCACGCGTGATCTGGAATCCCAACCGAAACGAAAACTTAACTAAACGTAGATCCGGTGTCGGTGAGCTTAAGTCCGACCTTTGGCTCAAGGAGGCCCGCTAGAAGTCCTCCTTTGAGCTGAAACGGGACCGCTTTGGTTATAACCTAACTATACCTTGACTTGAAGTCTAATTTGGAGACTTTTTAGGCTATATAAGGACATTTGAACTCTCTCTCTCACAGCCATACGAATTTGAGATTTGAGAGAGAAAAAAGAGAAAGTGTGGGAGTTGTGGGAGGATCTCCCTATCATGCTTCCCTGCCGTTATGCAAGCACAACCACTCTATTCTAATCGCTTTCCCGGCGATTCCAGCTCCGTTTTTAGGTAAGAAACCCTAACCCTAATCTGATTTGGAGTGTTGATGGTTGTAGGTTATGAAATAGCTAACCTATTCCGTTCTATAGGTCGCCAAACTGCCGAATACGAAAGCTTAGCAAACCTATCGTATTTGTTACGATTCTACGATAAAAGGTGCGGACTTTAGGTGTATAGGTTATGGTTTTCAATGCTTTCAATGTCAGATAAAGATAGATTCATGATCTGCATGTAATTGCATATGTACAAAGTGCTGTCTGTTTTTCGTTTCGATTAAAGATGAAAAATATGGAATTCTACATACTCTAGGTATTTGTAGAAAGTACCGTATACGTACAAATTTTGGAAATGTGTTTGACATGATTAATTGTTGTATGAATATATTATATGTGGATAAATTACTTGTTTGGCGAAAGGACTCGCCCTAATACATGTTTTACTTATATACACTATGTATGTTGATATTGTGTATTCTAGAAAATACCGTATACGTATAAAATTTGGAGATGTATTTGCCATGATTATTTGCTGTATGAATATACTATACATGGATAAAATACTTGCTTGGCGAAAGGATAACCCTAATACATGTTTTGCTAACATACACCATATATGTTGTAATAGTGTATTCTAAGCGTTTGTGAAAATGACTGAATGAGTATAGAATTCTCATTCGTGCTCACCATGACTAATTGTCATGGATATATGATTGTTGTATTGGCGATACCCCTTTGACGAAAGGATTTGCCCTGAATCACGCCACGGCCACTATACACTATATATGTTGAAATGTGTAGCCCAAGTGTTTGTGAAAATGTTCAAATGAATATGGAACTTGGATTCCTACTCTCCATAACTATCCGTCGTGGGTGTACGCGTGTTATGATTGGGGCAACTCCCTAGTGAAAGGATTTGGCCTAATGCCTATGTGATCAACATATGTCATGTATGTTGATGTATGTATTCTAAAGTGTTTGTTGAAATGTCTGAATGAGTAGTAGTTAGTAAATTGTAATGTATAAGGGTGTTGAGATATGATTCTCAACTCATTTAACTATGTGTATGATTTCCTTGGATAGTTGTGTGATTAGGAATTGAATATGTACAAACTCATGCTTGTGTTGTGCTTCATAACATGCTCAACTGATTGTATGATTTTATCTATACAATGCATATGTTTAAATTCATGTTTACGTTGTATGATCCGTCATGGGTGATGGGGGAGTGGAGCAACGAGTGCGTGCAACAGCCCTGACAGCCCTAAACGGATAATATCAGATTTTGGTTGCATGATTTGAATTTTGATCCATTACTGCTTTAACTATCTGCAATTGAATGTGATTGGGGCTATGATTATAGTCCAGACAATCGGTAACGAAAATGAATGCGTGGCTGATTTCATTTGCCACGTGAGATGTGTTCGACGAACCCGAGTCGTACTTCGGTTGGCAATAGTGGTTGGCCACACGAAGTGCTTATGCGCTTCATATTGTTCAACTTATTGTGCGCTCGAGCTAGCCGAGCTCGTCAAGCAACCCGATCTGTCTTATGTATGTTCACCATGTTTGGACGCTACCGCTTGAACCTAGGGTACCAAACTTACCAGTGAAATCCCGTTAACCATGGTACCTCGATCCGCTAAGACTCATGAGCTGGACATGGTGGTATAGGACACCGTGGTCGAGCTGTCGGCCTACGTTGGGGTTACATGCCTCCCCGTAGTGACCAGTGAGCAACCAGACTCGTGAGCCGATTATGGTGGTATGAGACACTATATTCGAGCTGTCGACACCTACGGCGAGAGCCGAATACGGTGAGACCTGTATTCGTGCTGACGGGCGACGAGTCCTCCGTAGTGTCTTCGAGTATACTCTAAGGTTTGTGATTGGCGACGAGCCCTTCACAGCAACTAGAGCATGAGTTGAGCCGAGTACGGTGAGATCTGTATTCGAGCTGACGGTCAGCGATCGAGCCGAGTATGGTGAGACCTGTATTTGAGCTGACGGCCAGCAATTGAGGCGCATATGGTGAGATTTGTATCCGTGCTGACAGGTGACGAGCCCTTTGTGATGCCTTCGCTATGCTTCTCAAACCATAATATCGTATGAGATTAACTAGGACTGACGACCCTAGAATGGATCATGTTTGGGAATTATACAAGGGAGGTACCTTAGTTTCCCAATACTGCTGTTTGAAAAGGACTAATAATTACTCGGTAATCATGCTCATCATCGCACTGCATGTGCCTGGTAGATGTGGAGCACAGAGGGATGAACGCATTCGCGAACGTAAGATGGTGTTGCATGAGGGTGGTTTGGCAAGGGCATACATCATGACTACATTCATACTTGCATTAATAAGAGTATTTAAAATTATTTGATTTTACTGCTTTATCATTACTGCTTGACTGAGTTGATAACATGTTAACCTATGCTTTATTGTTTCACTGAGTTGATCACTCACTCCCATGTTACGGGACGGAGTTTGCAACACCAACCAGATTTGTTGAGTTTTAGGTGATGGCGATGCTTATGAAGCAGAGCCGGACCACTACTATGTTGACGAGGAGGAGTTCTCCTATCTGTCACTCTCTGGCAGGTCTATGAAGACTGGTATTGTATCGACGGGGCTATGATACTTGGGATAGGAGACATTACACTTCCTCACATTTGGTATATTTTAGAATTGTACTTGTAATTATTTAACCTGGTAACTTTATCACACTCTGGAGACTTACCACTATTTTATATTTTATATATCTATCACAGTCTTCCGCTTGCAATTTAACTCTCTGGAGTATGATATGTTGTTTTGGCTTAATCTCACTCATGTTTATTGTACTAACACAGACCACATTTAATCATCATTATCTATGTTGCATAAGTAATGTTCTGGAACTCGGGAGTTGAGTTTATGCTCGACCCTCGATTTTTCGGGATGTTACAACATTAGATTTTACTTGAATATTCGTTGTTTGTTGCATGTATGGTTGAATTTCCTGCAATAAGAGTAACATGTGATATTTTCTTTATTTCAAAGAAATTTAACCCTGCGTGTATGCATGTCTAATTACCGCCGTTAGGAGTAGTTCACATTTCCCTTTTGGTACCTTGTAATCTATGCCATGATTGAATGTATGCTTCAATGTTTTTCTGTAACTGAGAATTGTTCATAATTGTCTGGAAATGTTAAGGAATGTAGCCCATTCTTTGGGTTGGTCAGTGAGCTATAAAACTATGTGAGCGGCCCAGTAGGTTGGCCGTCTCATGGCTAAACTGACCGATTTGGGAGAACGTGAATGAATGATAGTAGTGGGACTACGTGGGATGCTTGCACCCGATGTCGTGCGTTATGTGCTCGCCTAAATTTGGACGGATTGGTCCACCAACTAACCAACCATGTTCGTTAACCATGTATGGTCGCGCCTGCTTGAATCTGAAGCACCCCATACCTCTGAGAGGCCACTATTAACCATAATGATATGATCTCTAAGACTCATGAGCCGGGCATAGTGGAATGGGACGTCGTGTCCGAGCTGTCAGCCTACACTGGGGTGACGAGCCTTCCCGTAGTGACCAGTGAGCAACCAAGTCTCGGGAGCCGGGTATGGTGGAATGAGACACTGTATTCGTGTTGTCGGCCTACGCTGGGGTGACGAGCTTTCCCATAGTGACCAGCGAGTATAGGAGGTGATAGGTCCTTGTTCGAATGACCCCCGTTAAATTACCCGGCCGATGGTTCTGTGCCAGAGTACTGTTCAAAATACCCGGGCATGGATGGAATTGGGTGACGAGCCCTTTTCCTTATGGTGATTTGGTTATTTGACAAGCCCGCACCTTGAAACTGAGTGATCATACTCGGCGTTGGGTGACGATCCATATCGAGTTGATCCTCAAACCTTTAGGTATTATGTCTTACCTTTGAAATTATTGATTTGTGAGACAAAAGGATGATACCTAAATTTGGATGATTTGTGAGACAAAAGGATGATATCTAAATTTAGATCAAGGAACGCAGGCTCAGGGCCACTACGGCCGCCCTGGGCCAAGTGATCTGGGTAAGGTCATTGACTAAATGGAGGTGTTTTAGCTTCCCCAATCTTGCTGGATGAACGAACTGAATTAAATACTCGACTAACATGAATATTCACGCACTGCATTATTTAGGTAGGCGACTCGGCAGTTGAGGGAGTGTTTGTCATTTGCGATCGTAAGATGAAGTCGCTTGAGGGAGTATTGTTGGTGAGGGCATGCATCATTCCATAATACATGCATATGCACTAACAAGATTAGTTAAGTATTGATGTTTATATGTTTTTTATTAATCTCGCCTTTGGAATTGATATTTTGTGTAACTCATTGCTAATGACACCCATTGAGTTGATCACTCACTCCCACTCTGGGATGGTATTTTAAAACACTAACCAGACCATTCTTTAGATGCAGGTGTCATGAACTTGTCATAGATGTAGGGATGACGGAGCTAAATGCGCCGGGGGATGCTAGTGTGGACGATGAGGAGGAGCGAGCGTATTTTCAGACTTTCAGCAAATCCTTCTAGTCCGAGTTCGGGCGATCGCGGGGTATGGGCCAGGGCCCTAGTCACTTTGAGACATGTATGTGTGAGACTAGTTCATTGTTTGGATATTTTTAGATTTGTGGTTTGAATATTTTTATATTTAGTGACACTTGATACTGCTTTATGACTTACTTATGCTTCATGCCTTGCTAAATTCTCCATTGCTTATGAGATTATCCAAATGTAATTAAAATCTGAAGCCTGTTAGGTCACACGTGGTACCTGAAAATTCGGGAGTCGAGTTCCTACTCGACCCCTAAAAATTTGGGGTGTTACAACTTTGGTGAAGTTGACCGATCAATTAATGAAAATGACGAAGCGAGTCATAAAATTTTTCGTTACATCACATGAATATGTGGAAGTTCCCAGTCATATTTTTATCATTTGCCTGTCAAATTCAAATTCATTAATTACTCGGGGAATTCAACCAATTATGAACCGAAAATGTCGACGACAACTGCATCATATTGCAAATAACTAGGTCAAATAGACTAGAACTATTGAAATTGGAAATCAGTTTGCTCAGTATGCTTTTATCGTACTGAGTTAACTGATTTAGGCCCACCTTGAATGTATGTGGACTATCCATGACATTCATTCGTTTTTCCATCTGCATTAAGAGTTTGGGCCCAAAATCATAGCATATCCAAATATCAAGTGGATCATACCAAAGGAAACAGTGATTCAACCGTAGAAAGCTTGCTACGCCCCATAATGATGTTTTATTTGTAATCCATCTTGTTCATCGGATGATGTATACATAGATGAACCAAAAACCCAGATGCAAGCTTCATCCAACAGTTCAATGGCCGACAAAAAATTTAGTCGGTTTAGGGCAATATATTAATATATACCTGTGGTGTGTGCTTTCTTCAGTGGACCGACCATTTTTAGAAGATTCGAAGATGTTGATGTATGAAGAGGATGTGATCCAATGAGAGAATGGTGCGATCCAATGGAGGAATCCTCATGCTTGAAAAAAAGGTTTTTTGTCTCTTCTTTAGTGGAAATGAAACGAGGAAAGGGAGTGAAAGCAACGACAGTGGTGAAAGCAATGACAATGAAAAGCAGGGGTATTTTCATCCTTACGTGTTTTGTTGGCATGTGAAAGGTCTAAGTTGGGAAGGTAAGTTTTGGACAGCTCAGTAAAGAAGCTGGATAAAAGGTGGCATCTACAATGGTAAATTTCTCCAGTGTAAACCCAGAATTGATGGTAGGGCTCACAGTGCTTTTCCAACAGGGGAGCAGCTTAGGTGGGCCCGGCCTCAACCAAAAGGGTGCGGCACTGACCGTGGGGCCGGGCGACCTCGATGTATATTTTGTATATCCACCCTGTCCGTCCGTTTTTCCAGCTCAAGCATTTCAAAATCCCAGGTCGACCACACCATAGGAAGCAGTGGTGATTGAACACCCACCGTTAAAAACTTCCTACGGCCCATAGAAATGCTACCGTATTTTTTATTTGCCATCCAACCGTTGATAAGGTCACATACCTGGACGATGGGAAAAAAACAGATATCAGCTTGATCCAATACTTTTTGTGGCCTACAAAAAGTTTATAATGGCTAATCGCCACCGTTTCCTGCGGTATGGTCAACCCGAGATTTGGATATGCTTCGTTCTTGGGTTTGTACCCTGCAATGAGTTGAAAAAACGGATGGACGATGCGGATATACAAAATATACATCAGGGTGGGCCCACGGTCAGGGACGCATATTGTTGGGTGAGGCCGGTGCCTCGTCTAATCCGCTCCGTTCCAGCAGCAGGCAGTGCCAACGTCGGTGCTGTGTGCTACACAACTCAATTCGAGTCCGTTTTTGATCGTGCCCTAGTCTCTCTCCCTCTCTCTCTCTCTCTCTCTCTCTCTCTCTGCAAGCTTCCAATGTCAGAAAGGGACGAGGACTTGGATGCGCCGGAAGAGTTAACTACCCAACAGGTTCGCCATGCGCTCCCCTCTCTCTCTCTCTCTCTCTCTCTCTCTCTCTTCTGTCTATGTTTCCATATATCAATCTCTGTGTCTATTGAAGTTAGTATCAATTTCCGCGATTTTAGCAACTTTCTTTCATCTCTCCACATATATTCGATTCCCTTCCCTTCCCCTCTCTCACTTCTCTATTTCTACCATTCTTCTACTGTACAATAGATACACCTGTCATGCTTTTTTGGCTACGTGTGGTTGCACGGACTGACCTTCTTGTGGGCCGTACATCGAATGACTACTGTGAGAGAAATCACAATTTGACACCACGGTCATCTCTCTCAGTTTCTGGCATTCAAATGGATGGCAAAGATTAAAAAAAAAGGAAGTTGCCAATGGTTCAGATTCCTGTGAGTTATTTAAACAGGATGGTTTCTGGACTGCCAGTCATATGGTTCTCATCCACCACTCCCTCATCTTCATGCACGCTAGAGAGGCAACAAACCCCAAATTTTTTTTTTTTTTTGCACTGCATGATATACTATATAGCTCCTTTTAAGTGCTATAGGATCAAGTAGATATGGTTGTATGATGCTTATCCAATCAAACCCTCAGTAGTGGCAACATTGTCTTTGTTTCTACCTTGGGGTTTGTTTTCATCCATATGTATTCTGGAATAAGCTTATTAACTTAAATAACAGATTCTCGTTGTATGCATGGTTTCTTTCTTTTGAGAGGAATTGTAGGGTCTTGCTCATGAGCGAATGCAAACTTTTTTGGCATTGAAGACCCTACACATGTGGGGCCATGGTTTGGTGATGTAATCCATTGATTTGATGGCTCTTGCTGGTGTGGTGATGCTATTACCTATTGCCGGTGAAGCCCATCTATTTGTGAACAATCACATGGATCCTACTATAAGGGTCTTGACATTTACTTTCATTATTGAAATTTGAGGATCTAACAAAGATTAGTTCTCTCTCTCTCTCTTTCTCTCTTATCAACAATGACATTTTATTAAAAATCAATGGCTATGTATACAGATATTCACTAAGACAGGGGTTCAAGGCTTTTTAACGAACAAACCCGATCTAAAGATGCCTTTTTTTGATAACATTGGTAAGAATATCCATTAGTGCCAGATGTAGACCTGTAGTTATAGCCATTACCATGGCTATACCCATACTGCCCTGGTACTACTTGTATTGCCTAAGACAGAGAGCGAGACTATAATGATGAATGACTCAGATGGATTTGGATATTTATATCCCTCATATCGATCCGCACCATATGAATCATATCCACGACCACCCAATAAGAAAGTGTCTTAGTAGGCTCTCTATAGGGCATGTACTGTACTTGGTCATATCCATATTCGTAGGCGGTCTAATGTCCCGTTGTTCCATCTCCTTAATTGTCATTTGATGAGGACATCCGATCATTTAGAGTGTACCAGAGGAGGAAGAGATCGGCCCAACCTTCACTTTGACTCGATGACTTGTACATGGGCCTGGGTGGACTGCACAGAGGCCTTGAAGACCCCACATGCATGATTGTGCATCTTCGAAGACCCTACACTAGGAAGATGCATGTAGGTTGCTTTGTTGGGGAATCTTGACCGTTGGATTGCGAGGACACGACGACCAGACCGTTGGATCGCGTGGATTCTTCAATCAGACGGTTAGATCATTGTGATCCTTGATCACTTTGATCATGAGTGTTTGGATTAACATATTTTATGTTTTTGTTGATTGGATAGAAGTTGCCTTTTTTTTTTAAAATTTTAATTAGGTTCGCCACACGCTTTACTTAATCTCAGTTTTATGATGTAGTGCATGTAGATGAGCCAATCTAATGTCTTGGCTTGCAACCTTTTCTTTTGCTTAGAATGGATAAGTGCAAAACAACTTAAGTTTCTCTCGTAGTCAGAGGAAGAGTTGTATAGATCAAAACTTTCAGTGCTATTGTTTAAAGAGCCTTTGCACTTTCTGAAAGAGCCTTTGTACTTTCTCTAAAATGAAGCTACCAATCAGCTGTGTATATAAAAAAAATCTTATGTTATGCATGTAATGGTAAACTGTCAACTTCATTTTACATTAATAATAAATCAATTTCTATGATTATGTAAAGAAAAAATGACTTGATATTTAATTCATTGTTACAGGCCATTACGCCCCCGTATCGCCGTTATACTACCGTATCCGTATCGGTATCGGAGGACATTGTTACGCCAACCGATACCGATACGGGGTACCTTGATTTACAGCCTACAGTGGTGCAACCTGGTTATCAAGTCGATAAGATTTCGATACCTGAATTGCAAAGGAAAAAAAAAGAATACTACTCACAAGAACAATGGAGTAGAGAGGGAGAGAACTTTTATTGATATTAACCTTTTCTTATAAAACCACACTTAAAAAAAATATTTGAATTTACTAACTTGTACACCACTACCCCCCTTTAAAAGATCTGAAAGGAATCCTTAATTGAAATCTCTACAACTAAGAGAATCATTCACAATTTATTACAAACTAATTTAATCTTTCTTCATATGGTAAAAGCCCAATGAAAAGCAATTAAATCTCTAAATACAACCCATATCTTCAATCATATCAATTGCACCCTCATCATATCTTTAAATCAGCCCATTATATCTCTAAAAAATAGTAAATTATAATCCTTGATTTAGGCCCCCAAAGATATAAATGATCAACCCAAAAATCAACACAAGTTGGGCCTACGGTGGGCTAATGGGCCTACATCTTGTTGGGCCATACAGTGGACCTAAGTGGGTGGGGCCCTATAGTGGGCCTAGGTAGGCCATGGGCTTGCATAAATTTTTCTAGGCTTTGAAAGAACTCATCCTCGAGTTGGAAATCAATCTCAACCTTTAGACTTGTACTACCTCTACAACAAATCTTCTTCTTCTTTGGTGGAAGTTGATGATGTAACCTTAAGCATCAGCTTGACACAACCTTTGTTGGAGTCCACTGTAGATGATTTCTTTTTTCACTTGTGCATATCCGATCATGGCACATATGCGATCGCATATGTGGCATATGCAAAAATATGCGATCACATATGCGATATATGTGATCACACATTGACCATGTCACAATAAATTTCGTATTTTTATTTTTTTTTGCAAAAAAACAACTTTTTGCCTATAAAAAAGCTTCCAAAGCTCCTCTATTTGCAATATTCTCACCCCAAAACTCTCTTACTCTCTTCTTCTCTTACATTTCTTAATTCCAAGTGGTCTTAATCTCTCTCTCTCTCTCTCTCTCTCTCTCTCTCCTACATTCCCTCTCTCTTGGAAGTTGGAAGATCAAGATTCAAGCACTATCAAGTTTAAGGAAGATAGCTTGTTGATTTTCTACAATAATAAATAAATAGCTTGTTGATTTTGTTGTTACGTCTTACTTGTTAATTATATTGTTGAATGTTAATGACTTGATATTTAATTCATTGTTTAATTGATTTTATTTCTTTGAAATGTATTTTAAATATGTAAAATTAGTTATCTATTAACTTAGGAAAGTTCCCCTTAGTTATATATATATGTACACACACACACACACACACACACACATTTTTTTTTGAAAATTTCCCTATTTTTCGTCATTTTTTTTTTTTTTTTTTTAAAAATGCGGTCGCATATGCGATTGTGCGATCGCATATGTGCATATGCATATGCGATCGCACATGATCGCATATGCGATTCGACAGCATTGGTTGCAAGTCATTTGACACTTAGAAGAAGCCCACGACGCCTTAACACAATTTGATGTAAATTGGAAGGATTGATTGCAATAATTAATGGTTGTTCATTCAATTGTTATTTTCTGGAAAAATATAATTTGCATGGTGTGTGTTACCATAGTGTGGATATGTTTCATCATTTTAAATGGAGTATTGCCTTCGATTCCAGAATTAGTGGCCCAGCTTTTGGGGCCCACCTAAGGCTCATATATTCCTACTTATGAGCCAAGTTGTATATTTCAGTGGGCGTATTGCAATTATTATGTCAAATATAACATATGTACACTAATTTGGGGTGTTCAAGATGATTTACTTGATGAAATTCAGGTTTCTGTGAATATGATACAGAATTCCAACGCGTTGCATTTACAGGCTACCAAATAGAATATTTGGATTCTAATGTATTTCAATTACAGGCTACTAAACACAATCGAAGATTCCAATTATACATGATTTGAGTGTAATTGTGAAATGGATTCAATTTACCTCCAATTACAAGGGTCCCAAATGAGCACTAAAGAAAGATTTGACAAACAATGGAAAATGAGTTTCATGGTAAACAATGTTTCCTTTCTTTTCCATGAATCCAAACAAGCCCTAAAGGTTTTAAAAAATAGATGGACAAAACAAAGACATATTGTGTCTCAAGAAATTTTCCTTAAAAACAAAAGAAAGAGACAGGAATCCTTCAATACTTTATCTTCTTTTGTACCTCCTTGAGTGTAGAGTCAAATTGGAAAAAGTGGTGCTTGATTTCTTTGGCTGACCAAAAAGTTACTTAGATTTCCTAATAGTGCCTGGTCCAGCTCCTTGAATATCAAAGGTCCAGCCCAGTTCCTTTTGGACTGGCAAACTTCCAACTGAATGATACTTTGTGGCATTCCTCTAGGCCATTCTAGAGAGAGCACTTGTATTTCTTTTGAAGCCAATTTCACTTGAATTTTGCCACTGGCACATCTAGATGCAGAGCAAGTATTTTCAGGCACAAGGAGGAAGGCCTAGATGCGCAACTGCAAATGAGCAACATTGCCACCAAAAATCACAACCGAACTATTTCACCTAATGAGCATTCTTTCAATTACATTTTTCACAATGGTGTTGCAATGTATCGTGTCATAATGTAACAAGAGGCATCTGATTGGATTTTTGCAGGACAAAAAATTTTAGACCTATCAAAAGAAATTATGCGTCATAGTAATGCACCTAGCTATAGTCGTGTTTTTAAAAAGTTATTCTTATCACAACATGAATTTCCATAGACATTACCCAATTATATGTTTGGAAATGTTTTTTTGAGTTTAATGTTTAATTTTATGAGTTATTTAAAAATGTGATGCTTGCAATTATCTTTAAATTTGCTAAGAATTCTTGTTGACAGTTATAACATCATTGCTTCCTATTGAATTTGATTTTTATTGATGAATACTTCCTGTTAATATCGTGTTCATTGGATGTGCTCTCTAGGGCATTAAACAAGATGAGGAGATTAGAAAAATTCAACGAGAAAATAGGAGCAGGTATCGTTTTTGTCACTAGTGCATTCTTCTACTTAAAAAACACTTTCCTTGCTAAGGTTTGCTTATTTATCAAATAGAAATTTTATATTATTATGTATCACTTTGCATTTGATCCTCGTGGGATGAATATTTAGGAGATTGGAAGTAAGCCCATGTTTATTTATATATGGTTCTACTGTTGAAATTCTTGAGAGTAGTTTGGAGGTTGACCATTTAGCTTGTTTGCGATTAGTGAGCTGGTCCCGAGCTTGGGTAGAGGATGAGGTTGATGTCAGGTAGGCAGCCAATTTTTTATTTTTTAGCAAACCAATCATGATAATAACACAACTTTTGATAACTGAGACAAGGCTGGCAGCCAGTTGAACTTTGAGCAAGCAATCATGATAATTAATAGGGGGGACCAAAAAAACCCTCAATGTTTGGGTCAAAGCCTCCCTTCATTTATTTTCCTTCCAGCCTAACCCTTGGTTTTATCAAACAACCCCATTTACCCGTCTGTTAAAAGGAAACTGCAACATGACACTAATTAAATTCTGATTGTACCCTTTTCTTTTCAAAGGACTAGCAAGAACTTGGTTTGTTAATTTAACACTCTTGTAGAACTGCATTGTACCATACACATGTAGGCACATGATCCAAGCAATGCCATTCGTTTAGATCTTCAGTTTTATAAATCAAGCCATTTCACAATTTAGGTGGACTATACTACATCCAAACAAATTGACAGGCGCATGGCAAGCAACGCTGAGATGCCATCTCATATTTGACTTTTCATCTAGTGGACCCAAGGTAATCTGTAACAGTAATGGTGGCTGTAATGCCCACTTCTGTTGCCTTTATGATATGGGCCTTTTGTAACGGCCATTACGGTCTTTTTCTTTATTGGAAAAAACCCGAAAAACCTCTATCGGCCCCATAATGGATCATCACAGGCCATTGTGGCCTTTATGGGGGGCATAATGGGCCGTTACGGGTCTTTTTCCTGTAACCGCCGTTATGACCCCATAACATGTAACAGTGTCATCGTTACCTTTACATAACGGCCTTTATGGCCCCGTAACGGCCGTTACTACACACCATGAGTGGACCTCATTATGAATAGACGATGTTTCAAAAATCAAACTTATTGGACAATCATAACTACGACTTTCGTTCACTTTCAAGCACTCGGCATTTACTAATTATAATTTTCTTCACCTACTGTTGATGTGAGGGCCACTATTTAAATGTGTTCATTTGTCTGCTCTCTTTATCTTGAAGAATTTGAGGTCCATATTGAAGCCCACTAGATGGGCAGCCTTGATTAATGTACAACTGTAGCATGTAGTTGGTGAGATGGATGTACCACATTCTGGTTCTTCCGGCTTTATTCCATCATGAACCTTACCCAAAGTATTGGAATCCTTTACAAGACCCGTTTTATGCATACAACAATCAAGGTTTGTAGGCCCACCATGTTGCCTGTGTGAAATGTACTTTGTCCATTAGATGCATCCTAGGCCCTGGGTTGAAAATATGCCAAATACACAACTTGGGCCGCACCACATGGGGATGGGTGCCAACGATGGTGACCATGGATTGTATCTTTCATCAAACCCATTCATTAGGTGTGACTCACTAGGATGAAGTGATTATACGAAAATCATCCTGAGCCAAAACTAAGGTGGGCCACACCCTCTTTTTAACTTAAACGGTTTTATGTGCTTTACATTGTTCCCGTTGGTGTGGCTACTTGAGTTTTTATTTTATTTTTTAATTTTATTATTATTATCCTGCTGATATTTTGTATGTAGGGTGTGACAGTTTAGAGTCTTTTTGAAAAAGTCTGCTTTTCTTCATTGACAATCGCCCATTATATAGGTAGATTACAAGCTATTTAGGGAAGAAATACAAGCTGATCTTCAGCCCCTACCATATATACAAATACAAGCTGATCTTCAGCCCCTACCATATATACATCTATCTAAATATACTGTACAGCTAATATATCCTAATTAAGGAAGGAATAAATCTGTATAACTGCCATATCAGTCAAAGCTGTAGATATTAGCTGTAAATCTGCTGTAGATATTAGCTGTAAATCTGCTGTAGATATTAGCTGTAAATATTAGCTGTAAATCTGCTGTGTAGATTGATATTAGCTGTAAATCTGCTGTGTAGATTGATATTTCCTTTGACATCCCCCCTCAAATTGATGCTGGTAAATCGACAAGCATCAATTTGCTAACGAGAAAATGATGGCGCTGACGTGGCATGGATTTTGTGAAGATATCGGCGATCTGCAAAGTTGTGGAGATATGTGGAAGGGTGATGACTTGATGATCATAGGCTTCCCTGATTGAGTGACAGTCAACCTCGATGTGCTTGGTGCGTTCGTGATAGACTGGGTTTGCGGCAATTTGGATGGCACTAGTGTTGTCAGCATGGAGTGGAGTAGGATGTACGGGAATGAAACTGAGCTCTGTGAGGAGACCACGCAGCCAAATGATCTCGGAGCATGCTGCAGACATGGCTCGGTACTCGGCCTCAATAGATGATTTGGAGACGTGGTCCTGCTTCTTGCATTTCCAAGAGATAAGGGCATCACCAAGAAACATACACCAGCCGGTAGTAGATTTCCTGGTGTCTGGGCAGCCAGCCCAGTCAGCGTCACTATAGGCTTGTAGCTGAAGTGAAGAACCGGAAGGGAAGAATAAGCCACGAGTAGGTGTCCCAAGAATGTAGCGAATTATGCGGCGGACTGCAGATAGATGGAGATGCCTCGGTGCTTGCATGAATTTGCTGACGGTATGAACAGCATAAGAGATGTCTGGTCGGGTAATGGTTAGATAGATAAGACTACCAACCAACTTCCGATAGGTAGTAGGATCCTCAAGAAGCTCCCCTTCGTCACGTCGATATTTCACATTAAGTTCCATGGGGGTGTCAACCGAAGTAGCGTTGGTGAGACCGGCTAGCTGAATCAGATCTTGACTATACTTGTGCTGATGCAAGAGGAGACCGTGCGACTGATGATGCACCTCTAAACCCAAGAAATAGGTGAGCTGGCCAAGGTCTTTCATGTGAAATGTAGAATTCAACAAAGTCTGAACCGCAGAGATTGCCTCCAAGTCAGAGCCAGTGATGACGATATCGTCCACATAAACAAGGAGGACGACGATACCTGTGGATGTCCTTTGTAGAAAAAGAGAGGAGTCATACTGACTTTGAGTGAAAGAAAAACTAAGCAAAGTGGATCGAAACTTCTCAAACCATACTCTTGGTGCCTGCTTCAAACCATACAAAGAACGTTTCAGTTTGCAAACATCATTAGGTGAGGAAGTGGGCATACCAGAGGGAAGTTTCAAGTAAACGTCTTCCTTGAGATCACCGTGGAGAAATGCGTTCTTAACATCCATTTGATGTAAGGGCCAGGATTGGGATGCAGCAAGGCGAGTATAGTTCGGACAGTGGTCATTTTGGCGACCGGTGCAAAGGTCTCATCATAGTCGAGACCATATTCTTGTTTGTTGCCAAGTGCCACTAACCGAGCTTTGTAACGATCTATGGACCCATCGGAATTAAGCTTGATAGAAAACACGAACTTACTGCCAAGGGTTTCACGGAGGAGGGACATGGAACAACATCCCAGGTTTGGTTTTCTTCAAGTGCGAGAAGTTCGGTTTCAATTGCTTTTCGCCAACACTCATGCTCCATTGCCTGTTTATAAGATGAAGGAAGAGAAATAGACGACAAAGTGGCTGTGAAGGATGAAGGAGAAGAGAAACCAAACCTATCTGGGGGTCTACGAACCCGAGTACTGAGTCGGAGAGAGGGAGGTGCAGGTGCTGAAACAGGAGCAGCAGTCGGGGAAGAAGCTTGAGGGGGCTCAGGAGGTGCTGAAGGTTGGTGGGAAGTGGCGGTGGAGCGTCGTCGATACACTAGGAGAGGTTTAGAAGGGACTGGATCTGCAGGAGAGTTAGGAAACATAGGCAAAACAGAAAATGAAGGAGAAACATGATCCTGATGGGTAGAAAAGAAATATTGATTTTCGAAAAAAATCACATTTCTAGAAACTCGAATGCGACACAGATTTGGATCATAGCAAAGAAAACCTTTCTGCTGTACTGAATATCCTAGAAAAGCACATTTAATTGACTGAGCCGTAAGTTTTGTGCGTTCATGTGCAGGAAGATGAACATAACAGACACAACCAAGGTACGAAGGTTAGAATAAGTTGGAGGGTGACCAAATAACCTGGTGAAAGGTGAGTCATGGTTCAATGTGGGAGAAGGCAATCTGTTAATAAGATGGACAACAGTGGAAAGAGCTTCACACCAAAATCGAGAGGGCGTGGAAGATTCTAACAGAAGAGTGCGAACCACATCAAGAAGGTGACAGTTCTTCCTTTCAGCCACTCCATTTTGTTGAGGTGTCGAAGGGCAAGACCATTGAGAGATGATGCCATGATTCTGTAGGAAGTCCTGAAACAAATGAGACATATACTCACCCCCATTGTCAGAACGAAGGATTTTGACATGGGCCGAAAATTGTGTCTGAATATATGCATGAAAAATCTTAAAAACAGAAAATACTTCGTCTTTGGAATGAAGGAAATAAATCCATGTGAAACGACTATAGTCGTCAATAAAAGTGACAAAGTATTTGTAATTAGCATGCGAAGTGACTGGTGCCATACCCCACACATCACTATGTATCAGATCGAAAGGTTTGACAACATGCGGTGTGTGAAAAGGAAAGGGTAGAGTTTTACTTTTGCCAAGTCTGCAAGAATTGCAATGAAACTGAACAACACTAAGAGATGGTGTTTCATTATTCCCAAGAAAACCAAATTTCAATAAAGCATGAAGTACATTAGAGTTTGGATGTCCGAGACGTTTATGCCACGCTCGGTAATCAACATGAGCAGAATTACAAGTGACAAAAGGCAAAGAAAAATAAGACAAAGGAAATTGAAGAGGAAAAAGACGTCCCACTTTAGGCCCCCTCGCGATCATCCGCCCTGACTGTTGATCCTGCACAACACAACCAGATTTAGAAAACTCTACTTTACAATCATTATCAACTAACTGACCGACAGACACAAGATTGGTGGTAAGACCGGGAGATACGAAGACATCAGTGAGAGAGGAGGAAACATCACCAGTGGCCGTGATAGGTAAATGATTGCCATCAGCAGTATGAATTTTGAGATTTCCAAAATATTGTTTACATTGGTAAGAGAAGCAGCATTGTTTGTCATATGATGGGAAGCCCCGGAATCAAAGTACCAAGGAGATGATGTAGTGAAGGGTTTACCTGAGAGTCCTAAAGCTGAAAATGCAGAAATGATCATTTGTTGAATCATGTCAGGGGTCACGGGTTGGACTGAAACAGGAGCAGGAGCAGGAGCACTTTGTGTTGTATTCACCAAACTACCCGCACTAGAAGAGCCAACTGAGACAGTATATGCTGTCTCCGATTTCTTGGGGGGTCGAGTTGGGCATTCCTTGATGATATGGCCATCCTTTTTGCAATAGTTGCAGAATTTTCGGGGACAGTTTGCAGCATAATGACCAAATCCCTTGCAACAGAAGCACTGAACAGTGCTCGTATCCCTGCTTCGTGGCCTGCCTTGTGCTGCATAGGCTACAGGAACAGATGTAGATCGTCGTTGTTCCATGGTGGTTTGAGTGAGAAGGCGCTGTTCCTCGCGAAGAAGATCTTTTAGGCATGTATCCAAGGAGGGGACAGATTCTCGGTTCATAAGATTGGATCTGGTGCCTTCAAATTCAGACCTTAGTTTCATTAGAAATTGATCCCTCTGAGTAGTTTCATGGACAGATTGAACAGAACTAAGACCTTCGGATGGTAAGTCAGCATAAACTATATCAGTGTATTCAGTCCAAAGATTAGTGAATCTAGAGTAAAAATCAGAGATAGAAAGACTATCCTGTTGGAGAGTGGCCAATTCATGTTCAAGCTGGAAACGACGAGCAGTGTTTTGTTGACTGTAGACCTTCTTCAGGTATGTCCACATCTGAGCTGCAGTCTGAGAAGATCGAAGGTTCAAGATGATGTTGGGTTCAACGGATCCCAAAATCCATGCCATAACTTGTGCGTCCTTGACTTCCCACTTGGCGTGTCGGTCTTTGTCTTTGTCTTTGTCAGGAGCTGGGTTACTGCCATCAACATGTCCCCACAGCTCCTTACCTTTGACGAAAATCCTGAAATGAAACGCCCAAGCAGAGTAGTTCTTGCCATTGAAACGAATCAAAGAAACATCAGACTTATCGGAAGACATGAGGTCAACAGAACTAGAACAAGAATAACCGAGACTAAGAAACTTGAGAGCACGAGACAAATGGAAATTTAGAGCTATAGCTTTGATACCATGACAGTTTAGAGTCTTTTTGAAAAAGTCTGCTTTTCTTCATTGACAATCGCCCATTATATAGGTAGATTACAAGCTATTTAGGGAAGAAATACAAGCTGATCTTCAGCCCCTACCATATATACAAATACAAGCTGATCTTCAGCCCCTACCATATATACATCTATCTAAATATACTGTACAACTAATATATCCTAATTAAGGAAGGAATAAATCTGTATAACTGCCATATCAGTCAAAGCTGTAGATATTAGCTGTAAATCTGCTGTGTAGATTGATATTAGCTGTAAATCTGCTGTGTAGATTGATATTTCCTTTGACAGGGTGAACATAAGGGTTCTTACCCGATGAACGGAATGGATTTCACATACATGCTATAGCGGGCCCCAATGAAACTTTGGGTGCTATACAATTACAAATTATAAGTAGGTTTTATGGACGATTCAGTCCTTGCTAGAATAATCTGGATGTATCACATTGGGATACGTGAGGATCTCATTTACTGGAGGCAAAGCTCCTAAAAATAGGTGGAAAGTCTCTCTCTCTCTCTCTCTCTCTCTCTCTCTCTCTCTCTCTCTCTCTCTCTTTCTCAACAAAAGTTTCCACTCACGAGCCCTAGTCATTTTATACTTGGCATTTGATTTGTACATGTGAATCCAATTCATAAACGATCCAGACGATTCATTCAATGGGTGATAAGGATTGGTCCACTTGATTTTTTGTTTGTGCAACAATGTTGTCAAATCGCCTAAGCGATTGTATGCGATCCCAACTGTGTGATCGCTTATGCAATGGCACAATTGCATAAGTGATCATTGAACCGTTTTTTTTTTTTTTTTAAATTAAATTAAATTTTTTAAAGAAAGAAAAAAGAAAAAGAATTTTTTTTTGGAAAAGATGGGAAAAATCCGATTTTTTCCCCGTAAAGACTTAACTGCGCATATCAAATTTCAAACCAATTTGTGTAATATTACCATACTATTTAAGCTATAAATAACTAATAACTAAGTTAAACCTTTAACCATAAGTTGTAATTATGTAAAAAACTAAAAATTAACAACTTGACAACTTATTAATAAAAATTTAATACTTTAATTGATAAACAAAATCTACAAAGTACAAACTACTAATCTACTATATACATTGTTCCCTCTCCCATTGTCGGACATCACCATTGTCGTCATCATCATCGTCAGAGTCATCTTTCTTAAACGTACTCTTCATCTTTTTTTTGTTTCTTCATCATTTGTCTGCACAAGTTGCTCATTCACATCTAATGGTCGAGTATGTTCTTCTTGTACTTCTTCAACCTCAATATCATCGTCTTCTGATTGACCTCGACTGCTAGCATGCCTCGTGCTACTGCTTGCCCCTCCAGCTTCTCTTCTTCACCCTTGAGAACCTTTGCCAGGTGCTGATCCATAAGTGGCGCCTTCAACTTGGGCCCATGTAAGGGACTCGCCAACAATGATTGTATCATCTGTCTCCACAAGCCACTCACTATCTGCCTTCAAATCATCTAGGCTGATAGGATCATAGAATCAGGCTTTTCTTGCATAGCTTTGAATCTTTCCTGCAACTTTTGGTCATAGTGACGAAGATCAGGTCGTTGAGTTTATTTTGTTCAAGACGATTTTTTATTTTTTTTTGTATGAATCTGCATAAAATTTAGAATGTGTATTAGTAATTTAGCTTTTAAATTAGAAACCGGAAATAAATTATAGAACTTTAAAACTTACCGACTCGAATGTACTCTAGTTGCGCTTGCAACCGCTTGAAGAACACCTAAGGCCAAGAATTCTCATGGCCAACTTTTGTAGTGATAGATCCCTCCGATTCGAGTTAACTCCATACATAGACCACCAGTCAGTTGTGCAAATAAGTTGAAGTTAGACACTTTCTCACTTAGACTTCTTACATTGTAAGTTGTAAAACTTCATAGAATTGGATACTTGGCAATTTCATACATATATGCCTAATAACAATCTCTCTTGATCAAATCCCTGCATTCTTCATGTAGAAGTCCAACTCCCGAGAAATTCTATCATGTTTGTCCGTCTGGAACCGTTCTTTTTAAAGCGTTAAAAAATCCGATCATATGAAATGCGGCTACTGCAGTCTGATCGACGGACGCAAAGAATACAACCGAGTTAAGGTTGTAGGTAGCTGAATACAAAGGGGATGACATTTGGCTGCCTTATTTAGCATCTATAATATTCAAGGTGTCCCGTATCGGTATCGATTGGCGTAACGATGCCCTCCAAAACCGATACGGATACGGGGGCGTAACGGCGATACAGGGGCGTAACGGTCCGTAACGGCGCAATTTTTTTTTTTTTTTTTTGTCAAAAAAATATGAAAAAATATGGATTAAATCCGGAATATTCTAAGCATTCCAAATATGCATTCATTTATAAATTGGAACATGTTTATAGTGGTGTAACGGTCCACTCTTTGGTGAAAGTTGTATCGGACTGTCTGATGAATTTATAAACCAGATAACCTGAATTTGACTACAAAATTCATATATTTAATTTTCTAACTATCTACTATCAATGATAGATATATTAGAATGAATGTAATATGAAAATATCTTACATTTAGGTGTTTGCAATTATTTTTGAGGGCCAAAATTCATGCGTAAATAGAAAAAAAAATATAAAATGGCACCCCAAATATGTAAAATGCACATTAAGATGTTCGACTATGATTATCACATCATATGGCATCATTAAAACAACAAAAGAATTATTAAAAAATGATTTTTTGAATTTTTTAAAAAAGGGCCAAATTAAATGCGTAAATAGAAAAAAATATTAAAAAAATATAAAATGGTACCCCAAATATGTAAAATGCACATTAACATGTTCTACTATGATTAACACATCATATGGCATCATTAAAACAACAAAAGAATCATTAAAAAATGATTTTTCGAATTTTCAAAAAAAGGGCCAAAATAAATGCGTAAATAGAAAAAAATATAAAATGGCACCCCAAATCTGTAAAATGCACATTAACATGTTCTACTATGATTCACACATCATATGACATGATTAAAACAACAAAACAACTATTAAAAATTGATTTTTCGAATTTAAAAAAAAGGGGCCAAAATTCATGCGTAAATAGAAAAAAATATTTTAAGAAAATATAAAATGGCACCCCAAATCTGTAAAATGCACATTAACATGTTCTACTATGATTAACACATCATATGGCATCATTAAAACAACAAAAGAATCATTAAAAAATGATTTTTTGAATTTTCAAAAAAAGGGCCAAAATAAATACGTAAATAGAAAAAAATATAAAAATGGATGGACGATAACCTATAACCTACAACATTAACCTATGGTGTGGTCCACCTGAGATTTGGATATTACTAATTTTTTGGATCCTGACCTAAAATGATGTGGCAAAATGGATGGACGATATGGATAAAATATATATATCATGGTGGGGCCCACTCGGGTCTGATCAGATTGGATGGAAAATAAATGTTACCGTGTGCCCTACGAATTGTTTAACCGTGAAAATCATTATCTCCGCTGCTATTTTTGGTGTGGTCCAGATGATCTCTGGATATAATTCATTTTTTGGGTGGTGCTCTAAAATGATCTCTGAAAAGATGAACGGTGTAGATGTAATAAATACATCACTGTGGAGCCCAAATAACTTTGATCTCCTTTGAACCGTTCGTACAACTCGGAGCTCGAGGAGTGTCAGCGCTCGTCTTTGCGTGACACGTACCTACAGCAGCTAATAAAAAAATAAATAAAATGGAGAGAAACCGAAAAGAAAAAAAGAGGGAAAGAAAGAGAAAAGAAAAAAGAGGGAGAGAGAGAGAGAGAGAGAGAGAGAGAGAGAGAGAGAGAGAGAGAGAGAGAGAGAGAGAGAAGCTGCAGCCGCAGCCGGGTGCAGCCGCAGCTACTCGAGAAGAAGTAGAAGAAGAAAGAGAAGAAGAAGAAAAGAAAGGAAAAAAAGGTATGGTTTTTTTTTTTTGTTTTTTTTTTTTTCAAGGCCCGTAACAGCCGTTATGGGTCCGTAACGACCGTTATGGCCCGTAACGGCCCCGTAACGGCCGTTACGGTCACAGAAATCCATAACGGCCGTTTCGACCCTGTATCGCATAACGGGTCCCACCGTTACCATTACGTATCGGCCGTTACGACCGATACATAACCGATTTGAGATACCTTGATAATATTAGGATGGGTTGGTAGTCACGTTCTATAGTTAAAGTGTTCCATTATTTTGTTTATAGCCTCTCTATCGCATCACAGATATAATCCACGGGTGTCTTGTCATCATCGTCCACCAGTCGCAACACACTAAGGGTTCTGATGATTTTAAGGCCTTTACCATTTGGGCCCAAAATTGAGCGGAAAGAATGGTTTGTTGGACTTACTTTCCTTCTTCTTTGACCATGATCTATTATTCCAATTGGTCGACACTACAAAGGACTTAAGTTGTCTTTCTTCGAATTTTATCTTTATAGTATTAAAAAAGCTGCTGTGAATCGGGTTATGGCTGGACGAAGCAAGTTGCACCCAAGGTGGTTTCTCATGTGATAGAGAAGAAGGAGGGCATGCTTGTATATAAAAACTTGATTCTCTCATCCCTAGTAATTACTTTAAGATATAACCTACGTATATCTTCTAACACTAAATCAACACTGTGCCGCGGAGGTGTTCAAAATAAACGTCACCTCATCTCTATAAGTTGGTGACCCGTAGTTGCATAATTAGCTGTATTGTTTGTGATAACTTGGATAACATATTCCTCTCATACCTCTTCAACCACACTATCTAACAATTTAAATAAATAATAGGCCATGTGGGAATGAGCCAATGCATCCGTGGACTTTAAAAACATTGTTTCAGTTGGACAATTTACAAGGAAGTTTATCAATGTCCCACCGGATCTATTGGTCAATCCATCGGCCATTAACGAACAACCATATATTTTCCAACTTTCTTTGTATTCGGAGATAAAGTTTCTAGTAAACTCCACCTCCTTTTTTTTTGGCAACTCTCCCTTACTTCATGATAGGAAGCAGGTTTCAAGCCAGGTCCAAATTGACTTATAACTTCAACCATTACTTTAAAATTCTTCATTTTCACGGTGTTAAAAGCTACACCAACCTGAATCATGGTTTTTCTATCCTTCTTGTACCAGTTTTCTAAAGTGGTTTGGGCAAGTCTTTTGCCCTCACCCCTTTGGTCAACCACATATTTCGGATGCGGTCTACACCACCTATCCATAGGCTCATGCCCACGGGCCCTTTTGGCGGCTGGTCTAGATCACCCTATGGATGTAGGTGGTGTAGATTCATCCAAATCTACCACGTTGATGTCCTCATAAGCTTCTCTCCATAAATTCTTCTTGTATGGTTGTTGTGTTGTCTTTTTCGAGAATGCTTGTTTTCATATACTCCATGATTTCTCTACTAATTTTTGGAATAACATTTACATGCTTTTGCATTTGTTCCTGATGCGTGCACAAGATGTTATTTATGCCGGCCAATACCATCGGAACTTACATATCCACATAGGTCACACACTACATGAGACTTTTCACCGGCACTTCGATTGTGCCTGTACGTCCAACCTAGGTAATTTGACTTTGGCCTCTAAGTAGAAGATTGAGAAGAAGACATGATGACACTATGTAGTAGCCTAGTAGGGTAGAGTAGTTGACCGTAATATGCTAGTATACGAGTAAGTGTGTATTAGAGTCTTAACTTTCTAAGTACTCATTACTGAACTAACTAATAAGTAGTACGTACTAGTATACCACCAAGTACCAAGTAGTAAGTAACTATTAAATAGTAAATATCAAATTAGATATTAGTTACTAAATAAAGTAAATAGTAAAAATAGTAAAAGAGAGAGGGAGAGAGTGTCGTTATGGTTGTGGAGTTACAATTGTGTGTGTGTGTGTGTGTGAGAGAGAGAGAGAGAGAGAGAGAGAGAGAGAGAGAGAGAGAGAGAGAGAGAGAGAGAGAGAGAGATCACTATGGTTGAAATGAAGTCTTGACTTGAGAGTTGAGTCTCTTGAATCTTGAAACTTGAACTTGGAAGTCTTGAAAGTTGAAAACCTCTCTTGATCTTGAAAGTTGAAACTTAAAAGTCTTGAATCTTGATGTAAATGATTACACTCTTGAATCTTGATGCTTGATATTGTAAATAAGTATAAACTAGAAGTCTAGAAACTAGAAACAAATAATAAATTAGAAATTAGAAACAAATAAAAAATAGAAAGTAGAAACAAACTTGAAACTTGAAACTAAAAACTTGGAATTAGAAACTAGAAATTGGAAACTACAATTACAAATTTATGATTTAGAAATTACAATGAAACAAAATAAAAGACTTTGTTGGTTGAGGTTGACTTTTGAGTGTGCTTTGCCACTTGACTCTTGAATTAAGTCTCTCGAGTCTTGAGTCTTGAGTGACTCTTGATAAATGATAAGTCTAATGAAAGAACTCAAGAAACAAGTTAGAATAGAGTTTAGAGATTTAGAATAAGAGATAAGAAATTTAGAATAAGAGAATAGATTAGAGAAGAGAGAGAGATAAGAGTGAATAAGAAATAAAAGAGAATGAAAAAGAGAGAGGTAGTGTTCTTCTTGTCTCCATGCTTCTTGAAGAATGAAACAAGTAGGTAGCGTGATTCTTCTTCTTGTGAAAAAGAAAGAGAGAAGTAGTGTTCTTATTGTCTCCTTGCTTTTTGAAGAATGAAACAAGTAGGTAGAGTGATTCTTCTTCTTGCTTCTTGCCATCAACTTCAAGTGAAAATAGTAAAGCTAAGAGAAATTATGAGAGGGATTAAGAGAGAATGGAGGGCTTTAGAATAAAGTATGAGAGCAAGAGAGTGTGTGAGAGCTTTAGTGAATATATGTTGCAATTTGAGGAGGGGGGAGTGCATTTTTATAGGCAAAAGCTTCGAAAAAAATAATAATGCTCCAATGGCCAGATTTCTGACCGTTGGAGTGTATGTGATCACATATGCTATTATGCGATCTATTTATGCGATATGCGATCGCATACCATCCAGATGGCATATGCGACTATGCGATTTCGATCGCGTAATCGCTTATGCTACCGCATGTGACAACATTGTTGGGCAGTCTACTTGATGGGTCTCGCCCAATGATGCCTTTGATGTGACTTACAAATGCCATGCTGTCATGTGTGGTGGCATACAAATGGGATGCCTCATACATGCACTTGGGTTTAACATCACGAAATTGTAAACACCTAATGTATTTTGATGCACTACAATGCACAAATGGGATGCTTCGTATGGCTATCTAGATGGTCAACCTTTTGTGTTATGAAATTCAATGCACTACTATGCTCAAATGGGATGCTTCGTATGGCTATCTAGATGGTCAACCTTTGTGTTATTATTGTTATTATTATTTTTGGAAGATAACATAAATATTATTTGCTTTCGAAAGGGCCAAAGGCTGAAATAACAAGCTTTGCAAAGCTTAAAGAAAACAAAAAGACCCACAGGCGGGCCACCCACAACCTGGGGTCAAGAGGGAACAAAAAAAAAAAAGACCCATGCCATGAGAAACACCTCCTCGCCAAATATCTGCAACTATGAAACAAAGGAAAGAGAGCCAATGCCTGGAGGAGCCAAGGAAGGCAAGTCTACCCAACAACTACTGAAGCAATGTCCATACTCGAAGAACCTAGGCATTGGAGGAGGGCGGAAGGAGACATATGAGCTTAGAGATCTGTAACGACCCACTCCACCATTGTGATAGTCCGCTTTGCCGAAGGTCACGGATTTAAAACCGCGTCACACCGGTTAAGGGAGAGCCTCCACATATAACCACCACAACTCTAGACGACGCTTTCGATGTGGGACAAGTTCAACCTCCCACTGCGTACACAGTAGCCTACCAGCACAGTAACCTGCCAACTCGGGGTGCACACGGGTCGGTTTGGTCCAGTTCTGGGGTGAAATCGGAACCGAACCGTTCCTAACGGTTATAGGATATTCGGAACCGGACCGCTGGCACCCTAGAACTGAACCGGAACCGAACCGTTAAAACCGGTTCGGTTCCACGGTTCTGAGCTTTTTATAATCCAACCCAATTGCAAGCCCATGTCCATCCATATTGTGGTCCATTTGATGAATGGTTTAGATATTGTATAAGGTGTGCAAAAATACATTTACGAAAATAATTAAATGGTGCATTATAAACCATAGATCATGAGTCAAATATGGAAACAATCAAAGGGTTCTTGATTCGGTTCCAAGTTCGGTTCTAGGTTCGGTTCCACGGTTCGGTTCTATGGATCGGATCCACGGTTTGGTTCTACGGATCGGTTCACGGTTTGGTTCGGTTCTACATACCCCCAAACCGAGAATCGAACCGATGTAACTGGTTCTTTGATTTTTGGAATCGGAACCGGAATCGGAACCGGTGCACTCTAGAACCGGACCAAACCGGACCGTTTGGTCGGTTCCGGTCCGGTTCCACGGTTCTACCGGTTAAATGTGCACCCCTACTGCCAACCACTAGTAGCTCGCCCAGGCCCTTTAGGCCCCGCCCACATCAGCGTCCGCCCACGTGCCCGCCCACATGTGCAGTAGTGACGGGGCATCATAATATCCCCCACCGAGGGTAGAGCCGTCCTCGGCTCTGATACCATTTGTAATGACCCACCCCACCATTGTGATATTGTCTGCTTTGCCGAAACTCACGGATTTAAAACGCGTCACACCGGTTAAGGGAGAGCCTCCACATATAACCACCACAACTCTAGACTGCGCTTCTGATGTGGGACAAGTTTAACCTCCTACTGCGTACACAGTAGCCCGCCAGCACAGTTGTCTGCCAACCACTGGTAGCTCGCCGAGGTCCTTTAGGCCCCGCTCACATCAGCGTCCGCCCACGTTTTCCCGCCCACATGTGCAACAGTGATGGGGCGTCACAAGATCAATCGCTGACATCTAGCTAAGACATTAGCGACATGGCATTGACACAAGAGACCAAGATATACGTAGATCTGGCGTAAAGGCACATGGTCCAAGAAGGTGGATCCATAACAACAAGAATAGTTTGACTATTGTGTAACTATAGCCAGTGTTCGCAATATCGATACTATCGGCCGATATTATCGGTGTCGCGGTCCAGCGATATGAAACTGCCTAGGAGTGCAAAAATATATATAGAGGAAAATAAAAAATATATATAGGAAAAAATCTCTCTTACCTTGTTACTCAAGATTTGCATGGATTTGGTGGACCAATTACGATTGATAGTGCCGAATCATGTAAGAAAACCTAAAACCCATTTTTTTTTTCTTCTTCTTAGAGAATTGTTTTGAAAGGAAACCTGATTTCCTCTGAGGTTTATGGGGATTTGGGTTGGATTTTGAAAAAAAGATGAAATTAGGGGAGAGATTTTTGGGATTTTAACAAATTCGAAAGTCTCGAGGTGAGGTGAGGTGAGGTGAGGCATGAGGGCTTACGCATTCACGGCTTTAACGAAGATGACGACGAGAGCTTTGAAGAACTCTCTCGCCCTTTGCCTTAATTAAAGGACTGTATTTGGTGCGACTTGGCTGCACCAAATACGGTGCGACCCTTACGGTGTGGCCCACATTTATGTATGTATTGTATATCCATTCCGTCCATACATTTTGTCAGGCCATTCTATGGCATGATCTAAAAAATGAATTAGATCCAAATCTCAGGTGGACCATACTCTAAGAAAGAATGGTATTTGAACCTCCACCATTAAAATCTTGCTAAGGCCCACCGTAATGTTTATTTGTCATCCAACTTGTTGATAAGGTCACAAAAACGTGGATAAAGGGAAAATAGCAAAGATTAGTTGGATCCAAAACTTTTGTGAGCCATTCGCAAGTTTTAATGAGCCATCACCACTATTTCCTAGTGTATGGTCCACCTGATATTTGAACCTGCTTCATTTTTGGGTTCATGTCCTAAAATGATTTGTAAAAACATATGGACGACTTGGATATGCAATAAGTATACCAAGGTGGCCCCCACCATAAGTGGCGCACTTAATTGGGTCAGGCCAAGGCGACACTCTTCCTTAAAAATAATAAAACTATGTTTAGGTGGGCCCTGTCATGGTGTATGTGTTATATCTACACCGTCCATCCATTTTGAGAGATCATTTAGTGCATGAGCCAAAGAATGAGGCCAATCCAAAGTTCAAGTGGACCCCACCACAGAAAACAGTGGGGCATTAAAATATTCTAGGGGGCCACAAAAGTTTTCGACCAAGCTGATATTTGTGTTTTCCCTTTGTCCATATCTGTGTGAACTTATGAACATGTTGGATCTCAAATAAACATCATCGTAGGCCTTTGGAAGGTTTCAATGGTGGGTGTCATTGTCCACACTATTTTCTATGGTGGGGTTCACTTGACCTTTTTGGATCAGTCTCATTCTTTGGCTCATGCCCTAAAAAATTGTCTCCAGATGGATGGACGGTGTTGATGCAACACATACATCATGGTGGGGCCCATAGTTAGGGTCCCACCCACATTGGCAGTCTTTCGTGTTGCATGCGGGTACTATCCAACTCTGTCAGAAGTGGGAGTTGATTAGGTGAGACCTCGGATCTACCTAGGTGTGTGGGACCCGTGGCCCACCTAGATGTATGTGACTATATCCACACCGTCCATCTACATTGAAAACTTATTTTAGGGCATGATCTAAAAAATGAAGCAGATCCAAATCTCAAACGGACCATAATACAGGAAACAGTAGTAATTGACCATTAAAAACTTCTTGTGGGCCCCAAAAGCTTTGGATCATATTTGTGTGGTCTACCTAAGATTTGGGTATGCTTCATTTTTGGGATCATGCCCTAAAATGTGCTTTGAAAATAGTTGGATGGTGGCCCCAAAGATGAAGCATATCCAAAGCTCAAGTGGACCACACCACAGGAAACAGTGTGAATTAAACGGCTAATGTTGAAAAATTCTTAGGGGCCACCAATGTTTTGGATCAAGGTGATATTTATGTTTTCCCTATGTATTGCATATCCACGCTGTCCATCTATTTTTACATATTAGTTTAGGTCATGGTCCAAAAAATGAAGCAGATACAAGTTTCAAGTGGACCACATTGTAAGAAATGGTGGTCCACCAATGAAGTTATTTGCATGTTGCCTTGTATGGTCCCAAACGCTGCCTTATATGTATGGTCCCAAACAGTGGTGCACCAATGAGGCTTCAGGTGGACCACATTATAAGAAACATGGTCCCAAATACTGGAAAATGTGGTGTTTAAACACCTTACGCCCACCATGGTGCCTGTTTGACATCCAACCATTGATTAGGTCCACTAGATGTGGACATGGGCCAGGGCCCACTCATGAGGTGGATCTGGAGTTCAAATGGCCCCCACTATAGCAGGACAGTGGGAATGAAAACTTACATTTGAAAACCTTCCGGGGCTCACCCTATTGTTATGAACAGTGCAAATCTCATGTATTACTATGCATTAGTGCAGATCACACGTCTTGATACATTTATAAATGTTATGCATTCAATTTGAATATAGTTGCATGGGAAGCTCCCATTAGGTCGACCTTATAGTACCAATTCTATATATATAGCCCAATGCTCAGATGGGCACCAGTTCTCACGAATTTTCATGAGAACTTTTTGAGAACTCATCACACGTGATGTGAGCCCAAAATTTGAACGGTCCGCGTGATGTTTCTTGATAGCAAAACTGCTTGTCACTTGATTCACTATCAACTGAGCATCTCCACAAACCTCAATCATTCTGACACCCGTGTCAAGGGCTAAAGTTCACCCATTTGTTCTAGTTGGCCAAGCGGCCATCCCCCGTCTTCCCTAGCCAGGTCTTCGTCAGGAGAAGTGAGACCCACTTAAATGGAGGAATTGATTGTATTTCGTCCTTTGTTCCCCATAGCAACTGGGGATTGAAAAGTGATGCAACACCCCCATAAAACCCCTAGGGCCAACTTTTACATTGATCCAAAACTTTGGTGGGCCATGGCAAAAGAAAACAGTTTCGTCCCTTGATTTGCATCTTTCTTTTCTATGGCCCATCAGAGTTTTGCATCAGGGTGAAAATTGGTCACTGAGGTTTCATGGGGTGCTGCATCACATGGACCGTTCGGATTTTAGGCCCATGACATGTGTGTGCAGGTGAGTATGCCTCTCTCTCTCTCTCTCTCTCTCTCTATATATATATATATATATATATATATATATATATATATATATATATATATATATGCTCACATGTGCACCTTTGCACACGTGTCATGGGCGTCTGATCCGAAGGGTCCATGTGATGCGGAATCCCATGAAACCCCAGGGGACAAATTTTCACCTTGATCTAAAATTCTAGTGGGCCATGGCAAAGAGAAATGCAAATCAAGGGAGGAAACTGTTTTCATTTTTCATGGCCCACCAAAGTATTGGATCAAAGTAAAAATTGGGCCTGGGTGGTTTCATGAGGTGCTGCTTCATATGGACTGTTCAGATTTTGGAGTCACATCACGTATGATGAGCTCTCAAACAAGTTCGCACAAGTTCCGTGCAAATTGGTGCGCAGCTGAGCATTCGGCTATATATATATATATATATATATATATATATATATATATAGGCATGCACACGTGTGCACCTTTGCACATGTCATGGGCTCAAAATTCAAATGGTCCATGTGATGCGACACCCCATGAAACCCCCAGGGACCAATTTTCACCCTGATCCAAAGCTCTGGTGGGCCATAACGAAGAGAGATGCAAATCAATGGAAAAAACTATTTTCTTTTGTCATGGCCCACCAGAGTTTTGGATTAGGGTAAAAGTTGGGCCCTGGAGATTTCATGGGGTGCTGCATCACGTGGACTGTTATATTTTGGGATCGCATCACGTGTGATGAATTTTCAAAAAGTTCTCACGAGAACTCGTGAGAATTGGTGCGCAACTGAGCATTATATATATATATATATATATATATATATATATATATATATATATATATATATATATATATATATATATAGGGAAATGGTTCTATGCGGTCGACCTCATGGGAACTTCCCATGAGGTTGAGCTGTGTGGGCCCCACCGTGATGCGTGTCGAACATCTACTCCATCAGTCAGGCACACCATTCCATGGTGGGCCTCGAGCTTAAAAATCAAGTCAATCCATGACTTGTGTGGGCCACAACATGCAAAAGTTGAGAGGGGTTACCCTCCCATTAAAACATTCATAATCATTTGTTGGGCCCACCGAGATATGGTTCACAAATCCAGCCCATCCATTATGTGTGTCCCACTTGGATGAGGGATCAGACCAAGTTTCTGACGCATCCAAATTTTAGGTGGGCCCCACCAAGTGCTTTTATATGTTTTAGGCATGTCTTCACATGATTTTAGATGGTATGGCCCACCTGAGTTCCGTATATAGGTCGAGCTGTGTGGGCCCCACCATGATGTATGTGGAACATCAACACCATGCATTTGATGGATCCCCTTTAAATTATGGGATATCCCAAAAATCAGCCGCATATGGAACTCAGGTGGGCCATACCATCTAAAATCATGTGAAGACATTCCTAAAACATATAAAAGTACTTGGTGGGGCCCACCTGAAATTTGGATGTGTTTGAAACTTGGTTTGACCCCTCATCCAAGTGGGACACACATAATGGATGGGCTGGATTTGTGAACCACATCTCGGTGGACCCAACAAATGATTATGAATGTTTTAATGGAGGATAATCCCTCTCAACTTTTGTATGTGGTGTGGCCCACACAAGTCACGGATGGACTTGATTTTTAAGTCCTAGGTCCACCATGGAATGGTGCATCCGACTGATGGGGTAGATGTTCGACACACATCACGGTGGGGCCCACACAACTTGACCTCATGGTAAGTTCCCATGGGCTCGACAACATAGAACCTTTTCCCATATATATATATATATATGGGAAATGGTACTATGTGGTCGAATGCATGCAACCCTAACATACGGTCAAGTCGTGTCTCCATTGGATAATAAAATTTGAAAAAATATACTGTATATATACCAACGATGTAAACAAAGGCAAAACCGGCGGAATTAGCATTAACCATTTGCTACTTGTTAGGCAAGTTCTCGATTCTACGTGATATCCACACTGTTTGTCCTTTTAGAGATATCATTTAAGTCATGAGCCTAAAAATGAGGTAGATCCAAAGCTCAAATGAATCACACCACAGAGGGCAGTGGGGACAATGATGTCCACCATTGAAAACTTCCTAGGGCCCACCATGATTTTTATTTGTCATCTAACCTGTTTATACAGTCACGCAGACCTTGATGAAGGACAAAACAAATATCAGCTTGATCCAAAACTTTTGTGGCCCCTAAGAAGTTTCGAATATTTTCAATGGTAGACACTCAAATCCCTGTTGTTTTTTGTGTTGTGGTCCACTTGAATTTTGGATTTGCCTTATGTTTGGGCTAATGCCATAAAATAATCTCACCAAATGGATGGATGGATGGTGTAATATAACACTTACATCATGGTGGGGCCCACGATGACAACATAACAACACCTAGGTCGGTTGCATGTGGCAGATGGACTCGGATTTCCTGAAAAGCGTTTAGTAGTAAGTTCTTGTGTTGGGAACTAGGTGGGACCACCGTGATGTTTGTAATAAATCCACCATGTTCGTCCTTTTTGTGACCTTGTTTTAGATTATGTAACAAAAAATAGCCGGATCCAAGACTCAAGTGGGCCATACAAGAGGTAACAACGGGGATCGAACAACCACAGTTGAAACATTTGTATGTCCACAAAAATTTTGTATCAGGCTAAGTTTTTTATGTTTTCAGTTCATCTCCATGGAAACGACCTTATAAACGATTTGGATGTCATGTAAACATCAAGTTGGAGTCTAGGAAGGTTTCAACGGTAGGCATTTCCCCCCCTCGTGTGGTCCACTTGAGTATTGGATCAGGCTCATTTTTGTTCTTATGTCTTAAAATGAGCTCGGAAAACGGATGAACGAGTGGATTTCTCTTAAGCATCAAGATGGGCCCCACTTAAGTTCCCGAGAACTTCTTGCGAAAGGCTTTGTGGGAAATCCAAGCCCTGGCAGATGAGGCGTTTCGTTTCTGACGTGGTGGGAGGAGATTAGATGCGGCCCCGGCCTCGCCAGTGATAGTGCGGCCCTTTTTGTAGGGCCCAACTTAATCCATTTATTTTATATCCATGCCGTCCATCCGTTTTTCAAGATCATTTTATGGCATGAGTCCAAAAATGAAGAAGACTCAAATATTAGGTGGACCACATTATTGGAAACAATGGTGATTGAACGCCTGCCATTAAAACTTCCTAGTGCCCATAGTAATGTCCATTGTGATGTTTAGTTTCCATCAAACCCGTTGATAAGGTCAACCGGACCTAGATGAAGGGAAAATGTAAATATAAACTTAATCCAAAGCTTTTGTAGCACATAAAAAGCTTTTAATGGTCATTCACCACGGTTTCTAGTGGTGTGGTCCACTTGACATTTGGATCTGCTTAAGTTTTGGGATCACGTCCTAAGATAATATAAGAAAAAGGATGGAGGGCACATATATACAAAAACTCATCAAAGTAAGCCCCACACGGTAAGGGTAACAAAGGTGTTACTTGGCAACACCTAATCCGCTCCCCTACTTTTTGTAAGCGGCTTGCGCGGTGTGCCATGCACCACCGACTTAGTTGGCGCGTTGACATCACCAATTCTATGGGCTCCACCATAATGTATGTGCTATACCCACACCATCCATTTATTTGGCGAGATCATTTTAGGTCATGAGCTTGAAAATTATGAACATCCAAAGCTCAAGTGGATCGCACCACAGAAAGCAGTGGAGACAGTGACGCCCACCTTTAAAACCTACCTAAGGCCTACCATGATGTTTATTTGTAATCCAACCTGTTGATAAAGTCACTAAAATGTAGATGAAGGGGAAAAAACAAATATCAGCTTTTTCCAAAACTTATATGGGCCCCAAGAAGTTTTCAATGGTAAGCATTTAATCTCCAAAGCTTTCTGTGATGTGGTCCGCTTGAGCTTTGGATCTATCTCATTTTTAAGATCGTGCCCTAAAATAAACTCACCAAATGGATGGACGGTGTGGATATAATGCATACATCATGGCGGGACTAACAGCAACACACCACTAAGGTCACACCACCCAATCGGATGCCTGTTCTTCTTTTATCTCTTTCTTCGTAGGGGAGTAAGTTGCTCCACTGATTTCGCCAGTTTCCTTTTTATTAGAAGTTATTATCTGAACTGTGTATTTTTCAAATTTATCATCCAACGGTGAAAGACAGGACACAACTCGACTGTACGTTAGAGTTGCATGCGCTCGACATAATACCATTTCCCTTACACACACATTGCTATAAGTAAGATTCATTGATATCTTGACCTTCGATATTTAGACTTGAATTCAAACCACTAAAAATTTGATTCCATTGTTCTAGAGGGTTTGCTAGAGCACATCCTTATGTATTGCTATAAGATATGTTGGAACAATATCCAATGTTGTCAAATCGCTTATGCGATCGTAAGTGATCCATCATGTGTGATCACTTATGCTATCGAACAATTGCATACGATTTTATTTTATTTTTTTTGAAAAAATTAAAAATAAGAAAAAAGGAAAAAATTCTATTTTTTTCCCCCAAAAAGACTATAATTACTCCAAATTGGTTTTGTTATCCATTTCAGTCTAATTTGTACACTACCTAAACTATAATAAGTTAATAACCATTAACTAATATGTAAAAAACTAAAAATTAACAACAAGTCAACAACTTATTACTAAAAAATTAATAATTTTATTGATAAATGAAATCTTAGTGGTGTTTCAGTGAAGACTACTAGTATATGCATAATACATTAGTTACAATTTACAAATTATAATTATAAGTTACACTTACAAGTTACAACTTAGAAATTACAAATTTTCATGACAAGTCTACAAAATCTACAACTACCTATCATATACATTGATCCCTCTCTCATTGTGGCACATCACCATCATTGTTATCATCATCAGAGTTATCTCTTTCTTCAACGTATACTTCATCTTCTTCTGTTTCTTCATTATCTGTCCGCACAAGTTGCTCATCCACGTCTAATAGTTGAGCATCTTCTTCTTATACCATAGACGGCAACAATATATATATATATATATATATATATATATAGGGAAAGCAAGCGAGTGATACTCTCTTATTACTTACCCAGGGCAAAGCGTGAAAAACTACAACAAGTGGGGTGAACCCCGAGACGACAACAACATTGTACAATTTACCAGATCCTGTATGGTTATTGTTGCACAAAGAAAAGAGAAAGATTCATGAGAAGGAAATCAGTATACGGGGGATTTTGAGAGGGATATTACTGGGATCGAGTTAGAAAGAAGAAAGTGAAATGAGAACAGTAGATCAGAATCTCTTACACCATGTAGCTTGGTATAGAAAAATTGTAAAAAGGAATATGGGAGGAAAGGGACAGAGAATGAAAGAAGAATGAGAAGGTTGAGTTTGGATGCACCTCCCTTGCTTGTAACAATATGTTTTTTACATCTTAGGTTCCCTAAATAACATGAAGTGAGCGGCTCCATGACCAAAACTCCAAATATAATAAGGTGGGCTGTATAATTTTACATCCCTTATTAGCATCACCTGGGTCGGTTGTACACTTGTTCGGATCACACCCTTCATCAATAACAAACTTGTGGACTTTGTCATTGTCATGAGTTGTCCATTTCATGAACCACTACGGCTTCAAACTGCGGATTTGTGATGTCAATTCGGATTCTTGTTGGAACTGTGATTCTCCCTCTAAAGATTGAGCTTCCCAGTCCTAGTGATGATGTTTCCTTTTCATTTCCTAGATGGAATGTTCCATTTTGTCAATTAATTGGGACAAGGCTTTAGATGATGATGATATGTTTACAAAGATCGTAAGAAAATCTAACTCTGTAGAAGTGAATCAGTTTAATTTAGAGATACCTTGTATAGTAATGAAGCGTCAAGCAAAGTGGTGACAGAATAAAGTTTATAATTTGGTGAAAGTCAGTATGATAATGAGCTAAATGCCAGTTTGTTGTAATGCGATAAGAATAGGATTTGGTTGCAGGGTAATAGCAACATTTGAGTTTGAATTTCAAATGCGAAATATCAGGCCAATCCTGAACTGATTCTTTTGGTACCAGATCGAGATTGGGAACTGTGTCAAAAACTAGGTTACTGTTGTTGGGAGTTGAGACGATACTGCTGCATAGGATCGTGGACCGTTTTCTTCTCTGCAAATAATATGCAAGGCTATTAGGCCTCGTGCTTACATCTGATGAACTTCCTTGCAGTTGTGTTTGCCCATTTAGAAGCTTAGTTATTTAACACATTCACTGTAGCATTATTTGGTGCAAACTTTAACTCCAAAGCTTAAGCATTAGTGTTGCTGTTGGTTTTGTACTCTCAGATTCGTTGTTTGTTTTTCTTTCTAGTACTCATCTGCACTTAATTTTCATAACCTCACTTTTTTATTCTTCATTTGAATTTTGTTTCTGTAACTTTACTTATATACCATGGGTTATGTTTGCACTTTGCACACAGTGTTTTTGTTTGTTCGTTGGCAGCATCTGAACTACTTTTCTCTTTGTAGAGTGGCTCGAGAAGGAAAAGAGCGAAGAAGGCAGTGGGAACAAAGAAAAACACAACGACCACCAAGAGGTGAGGTTGCTGTAGAAGTTTCAGAAATGGAAATGCACCAGGAGGCACAAAGAACAGAAGGAATGCTTCCAAGTGATGTTGTCAATCTTCTTGCAGCTCGTGAGAAGTATGCTATTTTTTTTTTCCCTTCTCTTTTCTTCATCCACTATGAATATTAATTTTCATGGTTGCTGGGTATTTCATATGGAGAAATGTTAGAGAATTTGCGCAAGATTGAAGAGGTGATTCATTGCATGTGTGCCGGCATGAAGGGTCATTCATTTGATGGGCTTCACCTTGAACAAACAGCATGCTCGTCTGCTCGACAAGTGGGCTACACGCATGAGAAAAATGGATATATGGAAAAATGATGAATTCTATATTCAATGTACGATTGTACACGTGGTGCACTTGATGGTTAGACTATCTTGATTTTCAGCCTGAGAATGTTCACACTTCAGAGTAGGTCCCTCCTGATGAATGGCCCTGTTTTAATACACATGCCCCGTTGATGCACGTTCTTTGAACCGCATAGCATTTCTTCACCAAATTGCTAGGTTGCAACATTTGTCTTGTTTGTTGTCAGTTCATCAAGTATTCTCAACCTGGAAATGACATATTTGGGTTATCAGTTGTTCCCATGAGATGATTAATCCATCAATAGAAAGGAGATGGGCTCATAGTTGTCAATTGGTGTGTTTGTGCACGTACGCGCATGCGTGTCTGACAATAGTTAAATATATCAATCTTATCAGTGAAGGGGATTCCAAGTGCCTATCTTTCGCTTCAGGAGCCAGTTCAACCCCCTAAAAATAGGTATTTATGCATAAATGAAATTGTGGTTGATCGATCCTTTTCTATTTCATTTAGCCTAGTACCTAGATAAGCATATTCTCTAGGTGGATGACCTTGATTTATCATCCCTAGGAATTATGTTGCCAAGGTCATTGGGCCAGGCTAGCCTGTTGGGCTTCTGGGCCCATCTGACAACAGGCCAAGCATGGGTCTAAATTTTAGGTTGGCAGTCTGGGTCCAGGTCTGATTGTCATGTCTAACAAATAAACTAGCCGGGTCCAGGAATAGATTCAACAACATGTTCTATTGAGGCCCAGCACGAGCTTATGGATGCCTTGGGCTACGCATGGGCCTCACTTTCAAGCCTATGGGCTGGGCGAAGCTCGAAATTGTTAGTTGCAAAACTAACTTTGGCCCGTTGACAACCCCCCTAGTTAGCAACACCTTTTGACCTACTAAAATTTCTATAGCAAGGGTTATGGCCTGACACCTGATTTCCAACTCCAAAAATCTTCTAGTAAGTAGTAACAATGTTCTGGTAAACGATCTTGTTATCATTAGGCAAAGCAGGTATATTTCCTCTGAATATGTTGGTTCAAGAGATTGTAAAGGGAGAGTTTTTCTCAGAATTTGGCATGCTTTAGTTAGTTCAACTTGGGGCATGGACATTCCTTTCTTGCTGGTTTATGTGCGAGTTAGTTATTTGCAGTGCTTCCACATGCATGAAAGTCTTAATAACACTCATAGGATACTCTTGAGTGATGTACCATCTATGCAAGGCCGTCTCCTCTACATCTTATGAAGACCTAAAAAACTTATTTACATGCACGTAGAATGTATTCATGTGTCTAAAACTTATTCATATATGCCTGTAAAACTTTTTGATATGATTTGGGTGGTTGTTCACCTCATTACTGGCTCCGCGTGATTTTTAGAGGGTCCTGTTTTAATGGTGGGGTGACCTTGACAGGACGGATACCATACACACACTACAATGAACCCACTTAGCTAATTGCAGGAAATTCTCATCTACAATAGTTGTAGAGGAACCCACACCAACTGTTATCTTGCTGTATAGGGAGGTTTTTTGGGAAATATTGCTGTTATTTACAGGCATTTTTCACTATGTGACATGATGAAGAGTGGGTTTCCCATCTATAACAGCTAGGGCTGAAAGTTGGGCACGTTCAACCCGACCGACCCGTGACCGACCCGACATTGGGTTGGGCTTGGGCCATACAAACACCAACCCGATAAAGCTTGGGTTGGGCTCGGGTTGAGGTCTTGGGTTGCCCGACCCAGCCTGAACGTGATCAATATATAAGTTCCTTATAAATTAATTATAATTGAGTGTTGATCGTCTGTGTTGAAGGCACTGGAAATTCCAATGCCGTCGGGTTTCATTGGTCCACGTCATTTCCGATGACTCAAGCTAACAAGATACGCCGGATTTCTCTGTCCCAAATAGATTGCTTGATACACAATACGACTTTTAAAGGAGTAGTTGTCCTATATTTTAACTTGTTTGTTTAGAAAAAAAATGAACTTTTTACGATAAATAGCTACATATATAATTAATAAAATTGTAGGTATAAAAAATAAGACGTGTATTGAAAATATAATAGACTAATGTAATAATGAAAATATTAGCATATATCTACCCGACCAACCCGGCTAACCCGACCGAGCCCGCTTGGGTTGAGAATTCCCAACCCGAGGTTGGGTTGGGTTGGGTTGGGTTAGGGTTGATGTATAGGAACCTTGGGTTGGGCTAGGGTTGAGCACCAACCCGACCCAACCCGCCCGACTTTCAGCCCTAATAACAGCATTATTAAGGTGGACTTTCTGTCTTCCTTATGTTTATTGTTATTATTAGGGTTGAAAGTCAGGCGGGTTAACCCGACTGACTTGAGATTGGGTTGGGCTTGGGCAGGATTAGTGTTTTAAATAGCGGTAGCGTGTTGCGTAGCGTTCAACCCTCCGTAGCGTGTAGCGTAAGCTACACAATACTTCTATTTTTTATTATTTAAAAAAAGAAAAGAAAAATATGATAAATATTAAATAGCAAGGAAAAAGCAAAATATATAAATGTCACATTCTTCAAAATAAAAATCACAAAGTTAAGAGCATTAAGTACAATACAAATGTCACATTCCTCAAAATAAATATCTCAAATTCTCAATTAATAGTCTCTAGACTCTAGTGTCTAAACTCTAAAAGTCATCTACATCTAATAGATCATCATCGTTGTCGTCATCCTCATTCACTTCGTCTCTATAGTGGTTCCCACATGGACCACACAATGCACACATACACACACCACAGTGGACCCACCATAGAAAACAATGCAAATCCACCCCTTCACGCTCCTCAGTGGGCCCCATGTCGGCCACACGATAGAAAACAATGCACATCCACACATGCACACCACAGTGGGCCCCATGTGGGACACAACATAGAAAACAATGCAAATCCACCCCTTCACGCATCTCAGTGGGCCCCACATGGGCCATAACACAAAAAAATCTGTATCTACAGAGATATTGAAAAAGCAATGAAAAAAATTATAAAGAACAAAAAAACGCACAGAAACCGACATTTTAAAAGGGAAAAAAATGAGAAAAAACTCAAAATACCAAGTTATTTTCATTGTACATGGAAATTTTTTTTAAAAAAAGGAGCGTGCATACCTGTTTTTGTCTCAAGATGAGATTGAATTAAAGAAATATGCAAAAGTTGAAGCTCCACAGCCGACCGCAATCGGAATAGGGGAAATCCGATTTCTCCGTCATTTCTTCTCTATTGTTGATGAAATTGCACCAAATGAAGCTCCTTGTAGTCTCCAACAATCGGCCAAAGAAGCCCCTTCGAAGGGCCTTTCGATCGCAAGATTGAAGAGGGGGGAGAGGAAGCCGCGTCGGTTTAGGGCCGGCTGTCGAATACACTGTTCTAAAAGGTTGTGTTTATTTTTTTTTAAAAAAATAAATTATTTTTATTATTTTTTATAAGTTACTGCTGTGGTGTGAGTTTACCACCATTTACGACAGTGGAAAAAAAATCAAAATAAGTAGTGCACGCTACCTGCGATACACGCTACGACCCGCGTAGCGTGCGTTACAGGGGATTTACGCTACTGTGTATGCTGCATAGCGATTTTGGAGCACTACGCTACGTAGCGTACGCTACCGCTACCCTACGTATGCTACTGAAAACACTGGGCAGGATGTATCGGTTCGTTTTCGGGCTTGGGCTATACAAACACCAACCTGATAAAACTTGGGTTGGGCTCGGGTTGAGGTCTTGCCCGACCCAATCCGAACCCGATCGATACATAAGTTACTTATAAATTATAATTGAGTGTGGATTGTTTATGTTGAAGGCACAAGAAATTCTAGTGCCATCAGGTCTCATTGTTCCACGTCATTTCCAATGACTCAAGCTAACAAGAAACGTCGGATTTCTCTCCCAAATAGATTGCATGATACACAACATTACTTTTAAAGTAGTTGTCCTATATTTTAGCTTGTTTGTTTAAAAAGGTGAAGTTCTTTCCGATAAATAACTACATATATAATTAATAAAATCACAGGTACAAAAAATAAGACTTGTATTGAAATATAATAGACTAATGTAATAACGAAAATATTAGCATGTATCCACCCAACCAACCCAACTGAGCCTGCTTGGGTTGGGCTTGGGTTGAGAATTCCCAACCCGAGGTTGGGTTGGGTTGAGGTACATGCAGTGTTCGAAGTATCGGTATCGCTACAAGTTTCGCTAGCCAGGGATACAGAAATAATGTTGATATCGCCGATAATATCGTTGATAACCAGAAATGCGGGGAAACATGGAAAAAACGGTGGAATTTTCAGTGAAACTTCCGGAGATGTTAAAATGCACATATTTGCATATTCAGAAAAAAAAAAATTGCAAAAATAATGCATACATAACAAGTTTCCATTTAATGGGGCCTTAAAAGCATGTCTTGTTGTAAGAAATCAGTCCAACCATCCCATCCAAGCCTACTTAACCATCCAACCTTCCATCCAAACATCCATTGGTATTGCAAAATATCAACAACACATGATATTTCACCAAGAAATCATCAACAATTGGAAAGGAAATGGAAGATTGTGGTCTCAATATTGTGCATGTTGCGATATCGATAATATCGAGATATTATCAATCACAAATCGAACACTACATACAACCATGTGCCCATAAAAAAAATTGAAATAAAAATTTTCTAATAAACAAAATTTTGATTTTATCAATTCGTTGGCGATATTATTGAAATATTGTTGGTACACTTATGATACAAGCATTACCTAGAATTTATATAGTTGAAAATATTGGTGATACATTGGTGATATTGATGCATTGGTAGTACAAGGGACACTTGGAATTTACATTGTTGAAAATATTGGCGATCACATTAGCGATATTGATACGTTGGCGATACATTGCCAATACCTGGAATTTCTGATACTATTAGTGTTATCGGTATCGCTACCAGTGTTATCGTTATCGCTGAGCTAGAGATAACGATAATATCGGAGATAATTCGAACATTGGGTACATGAACCTTGGGTTGGGCTAGGGTTGAGCACCAACCCGACCCAACCCGCCCGACTTTCAGCCCTAATTATTATTATTATTTATTGTGAAAACACGTCTATCTTAGTTTCAAATATGAATTATTTGGAGCCTCAATTGGCTTAAGGACAAGTGTTGTAGTTGCAAATTTCTAATGTTCCTGCCACGAACAAGTAGAATTTTCTTTTCTTTTTCCCATTTCCTTTTTGTTATAAAGCTTGTGGTCATATCTCGATTCGTTCGACTTCCAACAGGATTTCTTCCATGTGCAGACAAACCTTCCACTCGGACTCGGAAGATGAGATCGCCAATGATAAGCTCACCCTAAAAAAGAAAAAGTCAAAAATTTCTGGGTAGGGGATGAACATCTTTCTTAAATTCCACCAAAGTGATTTTTTATTTTTATTTTTTCAAGAAGTAATTTGTTTGTTTTGGATATATGATGCTTTGGCAGTGGAGGAGCCGTGCTCTTGACGAACATACCACCTGCACAATGTTTGCACAACTCCATAGAATTTTTGAAGAAGAGAAAAGCGCAAGTCTCAAGATCAACTTCAGTTTTGAAGAACTCCAACCAGGCCTTACGCCTTCTCTCCACCAGTGGTGTGCTAAAGTAGGAAGTACTAAGTGGATACATGGTTTGAGGTGGGTCTTGGAGAAGCTTGATCGATTTAGTGCATCTGAACATTGTCTTGGTAACGTTAAGTGTATATTTACGTTGACAGCTGAGGAACCACCATCAAGAAACCACGGATGGTTTTTGTCTTTGGCATCTGTTGGTTTTGATTCGCAACAGGTAGATGCTATGTTAGAGGTTTACTAAGCCCACGTGTGGAATCCCTGCTCATCTACAGGCAAGCAGGCATGCCAATCTGGCACGCATTCTGGTGGGCTGCAGTGTTAAGATCTTCTGGCTTAAACAATTGACAACTGTATGAAGCAAAGGAATAGATGAATTTTTTAAATGGCATTTGTTTTGTGCACTTACCAAATGACATGATTTTCTACTTTATTGTTATTGTTATTATTATTATTATTATATTTTTATATTTGTGAGCAATCTAAGTGGGAAGCATGTAGGATTAGTAAGTCGCCTTGTGCGAATAGTAAAGGGTGGAAATTATCCAATAGGTTGAAGGTCCTCGGTCGGAATTTTCAACTTGTGTTTATCAGCCAGCCTATTTCAAAGTTTGTTATTTTCTCCGATGGAGCCCAAGCCATTGACAACCTTACTAATAAATCATTCTATTAGATCTAATGTACTTATTAGATCTAGTAAGTACCTCTTGTCAGAGTAGAGAAATTTTTTGGATTGAATTTTTAGTACTCTTATTTATCACCTATATCTATTATTTAGGCAGAATGGAAATATTTAATGTTCCCATTTAGCGGGAATTGAACTTACAAATTTGCTAAGAGCAGCATTTCTACCTATTTCACCATCGACAAATGGAGAGTTTTGGCGGTCCTATTGAAAATACTAGTAGAAGTGAAGACCTCGTTATATATATATATATATATATATATATATATATATATAGAACATTCACGGTTGGAGGGTTAGTTGCAGTAATAAAGATTGATTAATGGCAAATGTTGGGCAATCCATGGTCTGGGATTCAACTAGGTTGAGTCAACTGATCTTGGCCTATTTATTTGATGGTTGGCAGCATAATGTGCCTGCATATGTGCTTTTGTAAGGTATCATTCAAGTAGTCAGTGATGTACTAGCTAGGTTTGCCCCACTTAGGAGTCATCTGGCAGGTTAGAATAAGAGAGATTTGAGGGAGGTGCGTGTGGGAGTGTGGAATTGGGTGTATTTGGATTCAAGTGTAATCCAAGTTCCCCCCTTCACTTGATTTTGAAATTGCAAGGGCAAAGTGAGAATCGGGTCCCAACTCTGTTCAATTTCTCTCCAATCTGTATTTTTTTTTGTTTTTGTTTTTTGTAAAGTGTTCTCTCCCTCCCTCCAACAACATTCTAGTTGGTGGTGGTGTTTGTGGTGGCCTAATTTTGGGGCCGAAGCCATGGATGATGATGTGGGTGTGACAGACATTGGTCCCATCTGCAGCAAGAGCTTATGGGAGATGGTGATCATTGATCATTGCCCCTTAATGTCATTGATTCAAGCTGGGCCTAACATTCTCTAATAGCACCCCTTTTTCTTGATAACCACCTGAGCATGAGCGAGTCCATGTGGGCATACTTTGACTTGGCTGGTGCATGTGGACCACACTGATGAACGGCAATGGTGAGGCACATGAAACCATGATAGAGTCCATTCACAGTGTATTTTGTATTATAAATGAATATGAGAAGTTGGATTTGTTTACTATTATGATTCTCTATGCATAAAGGGTGTTCCAATGAAACTCCCATGATAGAGCCCATTTACATTTGTGTATGTTGTGTTATAAATGCATATGTGAAATTGGCTTTGTTTACCATGATTCTCTATGCATAAAGGGTGTTGTTCTTTGGGCTAATTTTGGAGGACCACGTAATATTATGGCTCCTTGATAATCATCTCAATGAACCACATGATGCCATGCGGTGCCATTGGACCCAACTCATGTGGGGGTGCACTAAGATGATTATGGGACTTTGCTTCAATTATAAAATTAGTGGGGCTCACTTTTATGGCCCATGGGATACTCAGAATTGCCTCATTATTGTAACTTGATATATCTTTCACAATGATTATTTAACATATCACACATATATAATTTAAGAGAATTAAAGATGAGTTGCTTTATCAAATTCAAGTTCCGGTGAATATATTACAAAATATTTCTTTATCCAAAGTCAGGCTGCTAAACACAATTTTTGGGTTCCATAATATTCCAATTGCAGGCCACCTAGCGTAATTAATGATTATAATCACTTTGATTCTAAGTATAATTGTGATTTGGATTCCTATTCAATATAAGTCGTGAAACAAGCCCTTGTTTGGTAAGTCTTAAAACATCAGATACACGCCCAGACTACTTGGCCCATTCAAACCTTAGGAAAACAACATATGGTTGCCAGAAAGCTGCTAAATCTATCTCACCATCAAAACCGTTCTTCAGGTGGGCCTCATCATAGAAGGACAACCTGCAAATCTGATGTTTCAGATCATGTTGATCCTATGGACAGTATTGCTTATATTTATATAATTATATTGCTGGTGGTCCACATTCAAGGGTTGTTTGGATAGTGGGTTGTTTGGATAGTGGGAAAGATAAGAAATCAAAACTAGAATGATTATTACTCAATTATTAGGTTTTTAACATTATGGATTCTCAAATGAGGGGGTTTGTTCAGATAAAACGAAAACTGATTTTCTTCCACAAATAGCTACAAAATTCTATTTGATTAAGCAACATGAATGGGATAGGAGGGAGGACAAAAGTCGTAGAGAGTCATCAGCTGGGTCTGTTTCTTCTTCTTTCTGCTACCCTTTTTGTTGGGCAGTAGTATGCTGACATCATCTGAAAGAGGTAACGGTGGGTTGGGCCCTTACAACGACATTAATTCTGGGAAGCAAGCTCGCAAACAAGCTCTGTTGATTGCGAACACATCTCCCAAGATTCGGTTTCATTGTCATGAGAATTTTCCTCATGCTTTGATTGAAGAGGGCAGATGACATATTTGAAGAAATGAAGCCGGATAGGCGGAAGTCATCGATGTTGCCATCATCAATCATCTGCCAAAGGTTCTTTAGAACCTAGTAATCTTCAGTTTTATGGTTGATGATGCGTTGCTACTGGCAGAATTTTGGATTTCTTTGTCTTGTTGGCCTTTTGGGGCCAGTGAGGTTATGTCAGAATGATGGTCCATCCCTTTAGTGGAAGACCACTTGGGAAGGTTTCTATACACTTTAGTTCATTGGATCATTTCTCAAGAATAAAATCACAAGAAATGGCAAACCAATAAAGCACTCGCAGCAGGAATCTTCAAGAAACTTGGAGCTTTAGGTCAAGAGGAGTCGTTCACATGAAACATCACTAGCCCTGTTTGGTTGCCACTTTAAAATGATTTCATCTCATTTTAGTTAATAGTAAACAATGTATTAGAGATCATAGTGTATATAAATCATGGGTTATCAAGATTATTTATATAGTCTTTACCAAAATCTTTAATTCAAAATTACCATTAACTAAAATGGGATTATTTCTAGTCTTTACCAAAATCTATAATTCAAAATTACTGTTAACTAAAATGAGATAAACTCATTTTGAGCGACAACCAAACAGGGCCATAGTAATAATTCCTAAATGTTTAACCTTTGCCCAAATCATGATTAAGATAGCACATTTCTCTTCTATTTGATAAACACCAACCAATGTATTTTTAGTTAATCCTTACATTTGTTAGCTGTGGTTTGAGTTAATTGTCAGTAGTTTGGTCTTCAGTCTACTTTCAGTTTTCTTACATCCTATCCTTTTATATATTTTCTCCTTTTAATTTTTTACTTTTTTTTTTTTAATTTATCCCATACATCTAGCTTCATTAATTAGCAAAGCACATAAAGTCTTATGTTTTAGGATCACAGGTTTTCGTGATACCAAGGAACTACAAAAGAGGACTGACTAGATAGAACAAATGAATAAAAGCAGTCTCATATCAAGGCCTTATTTGAGGCTCCTCCAGAGGTGGCAAGGAACACTTTTGACTGACCTGTTTTAAATAATGGATGGTTCTCAACTGATATAAAGAAAGATTATTATTATTATTTTTTATTTTAAAAAAAAACGACTGTAATATTGGAACGTTGATTCTATTTTCTTCTTGTGGGCTACAACAGTTTTGGATCAAGCTGATATTTGTGGACCACACAGTAGATGTTTAATCACTACTGTTTTCTGCAGTGTGGTCCACATGAATTTTGGATCTGCTTCATTTTGGGACCATGTCCTAAGAAAATGAGCTGGAAACCAGATGGACAGCATGGATATAATACAGAACATACATTAGGGTAGGGCCCACAGTCACGGCCTCCCCGAATCCACTATCCTCACAGAATCACAGAACATCCTGGTGGAGTCACATGCCATGGTATACTGATGGAGACGGGCAACCCTTTGTGGGTGGACATCACATGACACAACTGATACAGTTCAAGCCATTGGTGATTTTGTTTTAAAAGCATCCGATTTTCTCATATACAAGTGGCCCAACTGATTAGTGGCCCCACATGTTTCTTAGTCTATGGTTTGATCAAAGTGATCCTCACCTAATGAGCAACATATATTTAACATGTGTGCCGCAGTGCTACTTACGTGCGGAGAGGATGCAATGAACTGCTGCACTGCTAATCTACTTAACAGTATAGATGTAATCACGTGGAGCTTGTGGCTGAATTTTTTTTTTTTCTTATTTTTTAAATGGTTGCTAAACATTTATTTTTACATAAGCGTATATGAGGATAAAAAAAAAAGGCCTTACATCCGAGGGTTCAAAGAATGTTTATTGTTATAATGAATATGCTTCCTAAATGCAACACTAAACTGTTGCGCAGCACACCAACAACACAGTGAGCCTAGATCCAATCTCAGCCCTCACCTACAAACGATAAACATAAAGAAATATAAACTATAAATAGATCAAAGTATTCAAAACAAACCACAAGACAAGATATACGTGGAAAAACCCCATACTAGGGTAAAAAACCACGGATGCAAACTTCCACTATGAAGCACAAAGATTACAAGGCAATATACTAACTACTCCCTTGGAAGAACATAGAAAACCCTTAGCCCCCACCTTAGAATAACTTTCCCTTGCTTTTTCAATGCACAGAAAAACCCTAGGAACCCCTGTTTATAGTTTAGGCAACTCCCCTTTCCGCATCCCAGTTGCGAAAGGACTTGCGACACGAAATCCTCGAAAAATCGCGGAACGAATCTGTGTAACTACGATTGGTCGAGCAGACTACATGACCGGTCGAGCGACCCCTACGACCGGTCGTGAATGAGTCACGACCGGTCGAGCACCCCGGGATAAAAAAATAATGCTCGCTGGACTTTGAGTTGAACCGGTCCACGACCGGTCGAGCCGGACCCTATGACCAGTCGAGCATGGCTTACGACCGGTCGAAGACGGTCCCAGATGTGGCTCCACATCTTAACAATCTCCCACTTGGAGATACATCGCCTTAAACCTTCGTCTTCTTCATCCGGAGTGCACCACCTCCCCGTCTTCAAGCCTGATGACCAATCAAAGCTGAACATAGCTTCAACTTCTCCCGTGTGACCGCCTTGGTCAACATGTCCACAGGATTCTCACTTGTATGAATCTTCTCCAGAGCAATCGATCCATTTTCCAGTAACGAACGTATGAAGTGATATCTAATGTCAATATACTTGGTCATTGAATGAAATGCTGAATTCTTAGCCAAGTGTATTGTACTCTGACTGTCACTGTACAGCTTGCAATCTGCTTGCTTTTTACCCAACTCTTCCATAAAACCTTGCATCTATACCATCTCCTTGCACGCTTCTGTAGCCGCAACATATTCTGCCTTTGTTGTACTGATAGATACTATCTTCTGTAACTGAGAGACCCAACTGACTGCAGCACTACCTAGAGTAAAGACATAATCTGTAGTGCTTCTTCTGCTGTCGATATCTCCTGCCAAATCTGAATCCACGTAGCCTTGTAGCTTTATTTCCGATCCACCATAGCACAACCCTACATCCTTAGTACCTACCAGGTATCTAAGGATCTACTTCACAGCTTCCCAATGTTCCTTCCCGGGGTTGTTCATGAACCTGCTAACAACTTTCACTGCTTGAGCAATGTCTGGCCTCGTGCTCACCATAACATACATGAGACTTCCTATTGCTGACGCGTATGGGACTTTAGCCATGTAGTCTCGTTCCTCCTGCGTCTTTGTACCTTGCTCCTTAGATAGCTTGAAGTGGTTGGCTAATGGAATGCTAACGGGCTTAACACCTCCTATATTGAATCGATCAAGTACCTTGGCTATGTAATCTGCCTGTGACAAAACTAATTTCTTATTTTCCCTGTCACGTTTTATCCTTATGCCTAGGATTTGTTTTATAGCTCTTAAATCCTTCATGGCAAATTCTCTAGACAGTTGTCTTTTGAGATCTGAGATATCCTTCATGCTCGAACCAGCCACAAACATGTTATCAACATACAGAAGAAGAATGATGTACGACGTATCAAACTTCTTCAAATAACAACAGTGGTCTGCATGACATCTCCTAAAACCGTTTCCCGACATGAAACTATCAAACTTCTTGTACCATTACCTCGGGACCTGCTTCAGGCCATATAGACTCTTCTTAAGTCTGCACACCTTGTTCTCCTTTCCCGGTGCCACGTATCCTGTCGGCTGATGCATATATATTTCTTCTTCAAGGTCCCCATGAAGAAAGGCTGTCTTAACATCTAGCTGCTCTAGATGTAAGTCCTCTGTAGCCACTATACTCAAGACCATACGAATCGTAGACATTTTCACCACAGGTGAAAATATTTTAGTGAAATCGATACCTACCTTTTGTTGAAATCCTTTCACAACCAATCTAGTCTTGTACCATTTCGAATCATCGTGCTCCTCCTTCAGTCTGTAAACCCACTTGTTATGAAGAGCTTTCTTACCCTTAGGTAGAGTGACTAGCTCCCATGTATGATTCGACTCAAGAGAGTCCATCTCATCATCCATGGCCTGCTCCCACTTAACCCGTGTATCTGACTGTAACGCCTCTTCAAAACATTCTGGTTCACCATTATCTGTCAGTAGTAGATAATGTAAGGAGGGTGAGTATCGGACCGTAGATCTCCTCTCCCGAGTAGACCTCCTCACAACCGGTATATGTGGTTCTTCCTTATAATGCTCCTGTGCATGATCATCCTATGGCACTGTAACTCCCTTGTCCGATAACTCTTCAACTCTACGAATTCTTTTTCCTCGGCCTTATTTTCCTACACACTGTCCTTATGCATCACTTTTTCATTGAAGACTACGTCCTTGCTTCTGATGATTTTCTTATTTTTTGCATTCCAAAACCTGTAGCCAAAATCATGCTACCCGTAGCCTATAAACGTGCACCTCCTGGACTTCGCATCCAGCTTGTTTCTATGCTATGCATCAATGTGAACATATGAAGTGCAACCAAATACTTTGAGATGTGCGAGATTCACTTCTTTCCCAGTCCACGCTTCTTCTGGTAGCCCACCATCCAATGGTGCTGAGGGACTTCTATTGATGAGATATGCGGCAGTATTCACAGCATTTGCCCAAAAAATCTTAGGCAACCCTGCATGTAACCTCATGCTCCTAGCGCGCTCAAGGATGGTCCTATTAATTCGCTTAGCCACACCATTCCGCTGCAGTATCCCTGGAATCATTTTCTGATGTTTGATTCCACTTGCTGCACACTACGCTTCAAACCTCTTATCACAATATTCTCCCCCATTATCAGATCTGAGACACTTTACTGTTTTACCTGTCTCGTTTTCTACCATAACTTCTCACTTCTTAAATACATCAAATACATCAGATTTATGTTTTAAGAAGTAAATCCACAGTTTTTTACTAGCATCATCAATAAAGGAAACAAAATAACATGAGCCACCAAGGGATAATACCTGTGCCGGTCCCCACACATCAGTGTTACAAGCTCCAATAGATGCATCTTTGGGGCGCGTCCCGTCTTCTTGAAGTTTACCCTCTTCTACTTGCCATACACGCAGTCCTCACAGAATTTCAAGTCAATAGACTTCAGCCCGGGTAGCTTCCCTTTTGACAATATCACTTTCATCCCCTTCTCACTCATATGTCCCAACCTCTGATGCCATAACTACCCATTCACTCCAGTTGATGCGACTGCAAGTGAACTATAAGATCATGAAGTCACGTACAAAGTACCTTCCTTTTTGCCTCGAGATATTACCAAGGCACCTTTTGTGATCTTCAAGGAGTCACTGGTGAATGTCGTCACATAACCGGTATCGGTCAACTGTCCCACTGAGATCAGATTTATTTTTAAACTCGGTACATGTCTGACATCCTTCAATTTTAAAACCGTTCTGTCTTTCTGATCGACCTGAACGTCCCCCTTTCCAACTATACTACATGGCTCATCATCACCCAGGTAGACTCTCCCAAAGTCACCTGACATTTGATCTGCAACTGCTGCTTCTCCCCCCGCTGATGTTGATTCCCTACCCTAGCCTGTGGAAGCTGATCCCACTCACGCCATAAACGGATGCCCTACCTGATCCATTTCAAATCCTGCCACTAGCCGAGCTTGAATCCTCGTAACCTGCCGCTTATCATTGAACTCCGAAACCGTCAAATTTGAAATCACGCAGAACTTCTTTACATGAGGTGGCATGAAACGAAGCACCCGAGTCTATAACCCAAGACTCATTCCTTGCATCAAGAGACAAGATCAACGCCTCTGTGTCGCTCTCCTCAGATAGATTCACTGAATCCTTCCCACCTTGAGAGCTTCCTTCTTGTTTCTTGAACGCCCTGCAATCACGTTTCATGTGCCCCTTCTTGCCGCAATGCCAACATCTGTCTTTGTCTTTCGGTCCCTTGGACTTCTTCCTCGACTTAGAACGCCCGTGTTTATTGCCTCCTTTGTTCAGCGATCTTCCTCTTCCTTCAACGTTTAAAGCATTCCCTGAGTCCCCTGAAACTCCTGATGCCTTCCTTCTAGATTCTTTGCTGAGAATTAGACCGACCACATCATCAAATTTTAGCTTTGTCGACCTTGAAGAATTGCTCACAACAATCACCAAACCATCCCAACTGTCTGGTAGACTCGATAAGATTAATAGCGCCCTGATCTCATCCTAAAAAACGATGCCAATGGATTTCAACTGGCTCGTGACTGTATTGAACTCGTTTAGATGTTCAGCCACGCTTCCACCATCTGACATCTTTATGTTGAATAGCTGTTTCATAAGATGAACCTTGTTGGACGTTGAGGGCTTTTCATACATGGTGGTTAGGGCTTCCATTAATTCTTTTGTAGTTTTCACCTTGGATAGATTGAAGGCGACGCTCTTAGACAAAGAGAGTCGGATCGTTCCTAAAGCCTTCCTATCCAGTAAAAACCATTCATCATCTGTCGTCTTTTCTGGTTTCTTCTTTTTTCCTCCTAGAGGAATATAGAGGTCCTTCTGATACAGATAATCCTCCATATGCATCTTTCAGAAGGTAAAGTTTGAACCATCAAACTTCTCAATTCTAGTTTTCTCTTCTTCCGTCATCGCTCCCAATAGAACTAAACCAATAGCTCTGATACCAGTTGTTGCGCAGCACGCCAACAACGCAGTGAGCCTAGATCCAATCTTAGGCCTCACCCACAAACGATAAATTGGAAGAAATATAAACTAGAAATATATCAAAGCATTCAAAACAAACCACAAACAAGATATATGAGGAAAAACTCCAAACTAGGGTAAAAAACCATGGATGCAAACTTCCACTATGAAGCACAAAGATTATAAGGCAATATACTAACCTCTCCCTTGGAAGAACATAGAAAACCCTTGGTCCCCACCTTAGAATAACTTTCCTTTGCTTTTTCAATGCACAAAAAAACCCTAGGAACCCCTGTTTATAGTTTAGGTAACTCCCTTTTCCGCATCTCAGTTGCGAAAAGACTTGCGACATGAAATCCATGAAAAATCGCGGAACGAATCTGCGTAACTACGACCGGTCGAGCAGACTGCACGACCGGTCGAGCGACCCCTACGACCGGTCGTGAATGGGCCACGACCGGTCGAGCACCTCGGGATAAAAAAACGATGCTCGCTGGACTTTGAGTCGAACCGGTCCAGGACCGGTCGAGCCGGACCCTACGACCGGTCGAGCATGGCTCACGACCAGTCGAAGACGGTCCTAGATGTGGCTCCACATCTTAACACAAACTAGCCCTAATCAAAAATGGTAAAAATGCATAAGAAATCCTAATTACTTGTCAAAATTAAAATAAAATTTTAAAGCAAAATAGTTTACATTGTGGTGACTTTTAACTTATTTATTTTTTTTGAAAATAACAGATGGAAGATATATAGAGATTTGGAGAGATCTCAAGATTACACATTTTTAACAAAATAAGGAAATATGCTACTATAAAAGATTACTTTAATATACTCTAACAATAATTAATAAATAAATAAAATAGCATACCTCTCTCTCTCTCTCTCTCTCTCTCTCTCTCTCTCTCCTCCTTGTTTCTTCTCATATGCTAAACCAAGGCAGAAGATGAGAAATTTGAAAGCCATTTTTAGAATTGAAGAGATCTCAAGATTACACATTTTAACAAAATAAGGAAATATGCTACTCTAAAATATTACTTTAATCTTGTAACATCCCGAATTTTTGCCAACTTGAAGTTAGACGTCCTTAGGCAATGGGTCTATCATAACACCTTATTGACTTCTCAAAAACTCAATCCCAAAGTTTAAAATCACTTTTCAACCCATTTCCTTCAAAATCTTAACTTTCACCACCTTATTCATCAAAATTTTCTAAGTACTTTCATATTAGACACTAATCTTAAGGTTTAAATGATGAAGAACAATACTTAAATTAAAATTTACTATAAATAGTAAATATATAAATAAAATATATTTTTGACCATTAAACTTATGTAATATTATAAAATAAATAGGTTATTTGGATAGAGCCGCTTCTCCTACCCCAAAATCATATATTGCACGTTGAATAACTCATCCGGTTTGTAAAATACGGCCGTTTTAAAAACATCGAGTGACCGGCACTCCAGCCTACCGCGGCACACCGCGCCAGGCTCTCCAGTGGACCGCGGTGCCACCCCGCTGACAGTGGCGCATCGCGGGTGCACCAAAAATCGGTGGACCCTCGCTGCAAAAATTCTACAGTTTTTGACCGACTTCAAAAAGTCATATATCCTTCGTTATAATTCCGATTTACGTGATTCAAAAGTCATATTGAAATTTGATAAGTCCCATTTTACCTAAAAATAAGTGAAAAATATAATAAAAATTTTAATATAGTTTAATCTAAGTTGATGTGACAATTATCCAAAAATTATTAGTTTGGACAGCTGTTACTTCTAGAATTTTTAGAATTTTTCTACATAACAAAATCTAATGAAATTTGGTGGAGATGAAGTAAACTTAATGATGAACTACTAAAAAAATAATTAAAATAATATACTAACTAAAAATGCCAAAAAGGGACATAGAACTACGTAATTAGGGCAAAATTTAGTTAAGTACTAAACTAAATAAGTGGTGCAATTACCTTGAAACACTTTTTATACAAACTACAAGACCCAAAACCATTAAAATTACTAAATCAACATTGCCTTAAGACGTAGGAGCAATTTCAAAACCCAGTTGTTCTCGGAGCACATTGAAACTCCGTATCGGACTTGTACCGCGTGTTGAAAGTCCGATGACGGCGAAACTATACGGTTATGACCACCTTACTGGGCTTGACAACCATCGCAAAAATCGAGTTTAAATAGTATCCAAAAATGCACAACTTGAGCTTGGAGTGAATTGTGTGAGAAACGCGAATATCTTTAGAAAATGAACTCAACTTAAGTGATTTGGGCAGTTCACTTGTAGGCCAAATTTAAGGTTTCAGACCGTCAGATTCTGACCCAACTACACCCTTGGATCAGAAATTTTCTCTGCACCTATTCGTATACTTGTGGCCCTGATCGAGTAATGATGACCGTTGATCTGATACGGGTCCTTTACGGCTGATCCGTTTTTCAGATCGCACCATAAACACAGTCCTAGTGTAGATCCATCATCAGGAAACTTGCCCTGTAACGTATGTGAGAAATGGACCTCTAGATGGGCCCCGTTTATCAGAAATAGACTCTCTTTGGCTATAACCTAAGTATACCATGGCCCTAGGGACATTTTCATCACTTCTAGGCCTATATAAGGACCTAAACCCACCCCTCTCACATTCCATACGAAATTGCAAGCCCTAGGAGAGAGAAGAGAGAAAAAGAGGAGAGAAGAGTGAGGAGAAGAGAGGGAGATAGGGAGATCATTGCTAGGATTCATTCCCACGACTCCACACGGCATTTCGCCTCCCCACCATCGCTACACCATCTATTCTAACTTCGATTTGGGTAAGGAATCCTAACCCTAATCTTGTTTTAGAAGTCCAGATAGGGTAATCAGTGAAATAGCTAACCTATTTTGATGATTTTGGTATTGTTATTCTGTATTCGGGTGCGTAGGAATCGAACCGAGTTCAAAACGAGCAATCCGATGGAAGGTGTGGACTATAAACGTTTAGGTTATGGTTTTCAAGGCTTTCAATGTCAGCAATGATTTATGTCTGACTTGATTACTATCACATATGCTTAGATACGATGTTTTCCGCAAGTTACACATATCTATAACTATGTCGAAATAGATGCATTCCATGTGTTTATTGAAATGTTATGAGTATGGAATTATGACTTGTGCTTGCCATGATTTATGTTTGGGGATACATGATTGTTGTACGTGTGGCAACATCCTTGTGAAAGGATTTGCTATAATACCTGTTATAACTACTATATTACATGTATGTTAATATGTGTAGTGTAAGTGTTTGATAAAATGACTGAATTAGAAAATGCTTGTTGAAATGTATGTATAGAGGGTGTTGAGATGTGATTCTCAATGTCCTTATCTATAGTTATAATATCCTTCATGTAACCTATCCTATTACTACGTGATTTATGAATGAAATGCCTATGTACGATAACATGCACTCTATGTGTTTGTTGAAATGCTCAAATAAAATTTATATTTAGATTTGGTTGTCACAGTTGTCTTGATTATCACATGTGAATGCTATTGTTTGGAGTGTGATTGGGACCACGATGTAGTCTAGGCGGTCGATAATGGTTTATGACCGAGTGGCTGAGTAGTTCCGTCACAACAGATACGTTTGATGAATCCGAGTCGTATGAGATTGTCGACAGTGGTTAGGCCACGAGGAGTGATTGTGCGCTCCATGTTGATTAATTCAACGTGCGCTCGTACCAGTCGAGCTTGTCAAGTAACCCGATTGGCCCAATGTATGTTCACCATGTATGGACGCTACTGCTTGAATATAAGGTACCAAACTCACCAGTGAAATGTTCGTTTAACCTTGGTACCTCTATCCGCTAAGACTCGTGTGCCGGGCATAGTGGTATAGGACACCGTGGTCAAGCTGTTGGCCTACGCTGGGGCGACGAGCCTCCCTGTAGTGTCCAGTGAGCAACCTAAACTTGTGAGCCGAATACGATGATATGAGACACTGTACTCAAGCTCTCGGCCTATGCTAAGGTGACGAGCCTTTCCAGTAGTGACCTTGAGTATAAATTAAGGCTTATGTTGATGGTGACGAGCTTCTTCGTAGTGACCTAAACTTGCCTGTCCACTGCTTTGAAAATCAGGGGTGATGTTGCCCTATAACTTGCCTATCGTACGTGATAAGTTAGGATTGACGACCCTAGATGGATCATTGTTTGGATAAATGATATAAAGGGAGGTACCTTAGCTTCCCGAATCTGCTGCATGAATAAACTTAATTAAATATTGGCTAACATGATCATGCACCGCATTGCATGTGCTTTGGCGAGGAAGCGCACATTTAGGGAGTTTGCCATGCGCGACCGTGAGATGATGTCGCTGAGGGAGTGCAGGCAAGGGCATGCATCATTACAACATATCACTCCAACATTAACAAGAGTAGTTAGGACCTGATTGTTGTACGGCTTTATCATTACTGCTTGACTGAATTGATAACATGTTAACATTTGCTTTATAGTTCTACTGAATTAGCTACTCATTCCCACCTGGGACGGTGTTTTAAAACACCAACCAGACTCTATTGTAAATGTAGGTAATGGCAGAGTCTATGCAGCTGAAATGGACTTCATGGACGAGGAGGAAGAATTCTCCTATATTCAGTTATCGGGCCGGTCTTCGTAGACCTTGTTCTGATTTGACGGGATTATAGGGGTTACATGAATTAGTTGGACATTTATACTTTGATATTTTTAAATTTTGGAACCATACATGTATGTATTCAGCCTGGTAACATACGCATAATCTGGAGGTTGTGAAACACTTCTATACATTATATACGTAGCTCAGTCTTCCGCTTGCTTAACTTAATTATATTGGAGTATGATATGCTGTTTTAGTATAATCCCACTCATGTTTAATGCACTAATATGGATGGATAACATTTAAACATCATTATCTATGTTGCATAAGTGATGCGTTTGAACTCGGGAGTTGAGCTTTTTCTTGACCTCCGATTTTTAGGGCGTTACAAGATGGTATTAGAGCATGATTTGGATTAAAATGGACCTGGGTTATGGTAACACGACGCACACTGACGTACTTTGATTTAGGAAGGGGGTGATGAAATTTAGAGACGACATTAGGATCCCAAGGTCTCACCGACAGGCGAGACTGAATACTGTAATTTAGTCGACAACGTATCTTCGATCACGTGAATCGACCTAGGTCGCCTCTACGCCACCAGTCGACGAGTTTGAGTCATTAGTTGACGAATTTCAAACCTGAAACGGATCCAAATGGCACGAATACGGGCACGTTGGCCACAAAAATGGACCCTACGGGCCTAAGGACCCAAACCAATAAATTTAGAGCGGAGTAATGAGAGCCAGGACCTTGGGAATGAGGATTATACAAACCACAATGACCATCAAATGGTCAGACACTTAGAGTTTTAGACATAGAGTTAGTACTCTTACATTTTGAAAGATCTAACAGTATAGGAAATCTAATAAATTAATAATATGTACCCTAGGACCTCCTTAGCTGGTATGGTCATGTGTGAAGAGCTCGAGTGCAGTTAAATGTAAGTTCGGGCGACTCAATTCCAATTAGACGACCTTTGACCCTAAGTGATAAAACAATTCCTTGTATTAGAAATGGTATAAAATCATCTAGCGTATGAGCATAGACTTTGGATTACAACTAGTGGATTACTGTTACTCATAAGTTAAGACTAGGCTACTAGTTATACTAAGGAATGTAAAAGACTGATTATGCTAAGATAATTGAAAGATAGACTTAGTTAGTTGGCTTGATTAAGTTGGAGTGAGACCTCATTCCTTCGTTGAATCCCCCTAATACTTATAGGCTTCTTTAATAACTCTTAGGAAAGTTGTTTTGACTTAGAAACTATTCACACTTAGAGAAAACTTATATATCCCTTGGATTTAACGTTAGGTCAAATCAATACACCCCTTAGAATTACCTTCCCTAGGACTTATTACAATCGGGAACACGAAGTAGAGAAACTATATATAAGCGAAGTATTCGCAGTTTGAATTGAATTCTCAATCCTGGTAGTTACCAATGAACTCAATACTCTGATTAAGCAGAAGATCAGGATCAACTAGGATTAAAAACTGATACGACAAATTTTCTGTCATAGTTAGGCAGAAGGTCTATGTATTCGGATCAGACCCACTACACAACATTCCTTCCGTGTTGGCCCGACCACTTACAACCAAAAGTTTATTACTTCGCCTTTGAGAAATGTTAAGAACATATAGCTAATAGGGATATTTTTTTGTAGGCCCAAGAAATTTCTCAAATGGGCAACAGACAGTTAGGAATTAGGTCCCGAATCACAGACCATTTTGGCATACATATTGTGCATATGAACTTAGAAACATAGTCTGCCTATTAACCTATTTTGTCCAAATTCCTTATGTACTAATAATGTATAGATTATCTTATGGTATTAAACTGGACATGATTAAAGAGGATAAGTCGGGGCCGTAGTAAAAGTCCTTCTTTGGTAGAATTAGGCATCTTGCCACAAACTCATACCCGTCCTTGAAATCAACCACAACACCCATCATTTTTAGTTCCTTTCTATGACCATAGGTACCAATGCTATAGTACACATCCTCGATGAAAGGAAGACCAATGTATTGAGAGATCGTTTCTCATTTCATGTTAAGGATAGGTCCTACATCACACCTTGTTCCGACATACGGATCGGGACATAGATTTTTGAGCCTTGAGAGTAGAAATAATTTTAAGGGGGGTAGAACATTTTGAGTCTAATCTAGTTAAGCCTGTTTATACATCCATTTGATCAAAGTGGCGCAGCGGAAGCGTGGTGGACCCCTGCCCTACTGGCCCAGGATCGTCAGTTCAAGTAACACATATGGTTAGATTACTAAGTAAGATCATATTCGTCCTTGAAACGTTAGTAATAGACTCACCAAAGGGGAACAATCAGGACTCTATAACTAGACAAAGTCACATAAGTGGATCGGATCACTAAAGAATAATAGGCCTAACGATGAGAACGAGTGGAGGTCAGTGTATCCCCAAATGTACTTGTTAAATATGAACTTAATAGGATCCTTAGCCAATTTCAAGGCGAAAAAGTTTTTTTTTGGGAGGTAGATTAAAATGAGCTAGACTAGCATAGATGATATACACCCTACCATGCATATAAACTTGAAATTAATAAAACTTAGCCAAATGAAATAATAAAATCTTTACTTATTACCCTTAGCCAATTTCGGGGACGAATTTATTTTTCAAGAGGGGTAAATTGTAACATCCCGAATTTTTGCCAACTTGGAGTTAGACGTCCTTAGGCAATGGATCGATCATAACACCTTATTGACTTCTAAAAAACTTAACCCCAAAGTTTAAAATCCATTTTCAACCCATTTCCTTCAAAATCTCACATTTCACCACCTTATTCATCAAAATTTTCTAATTACTTTCATATTAGACACTAATCCTAAGGTTTAAATGATGAAGAACAATACTTAAATTAAAATTTACTATAAATAGTGAATATATAAATAAAATGGATTTTTGACCATTAACCTTATCTAATATAACAAAATAAATAGGTTATTTGGATAGATCCACTTCTCCTACCCCAAAATCATATATTGTACGTTGAATAAATCATTCCAGTTTGCAAAATACGGTCGTTTCAAAAACATCGGGTGGCTGACACTCCAACCGACCGCGGCGCACCGCGCCCGGCTCTCCAGCGGACCGCGGCGCACCGCGGGTGCACCAAAAATCGGTGGACCCTCACTGCAAAAATTCTGTAGTTTTTGACTGATTTTAAAAAGTCATATCTCCATCGTTATAACTCCGATTTAGGTGATTCAAAAGCCAGATTGAACCTTGATAAGTCTAGTTTTATATAAAAATAAGTAAAAAATATAATAAAAATTTTAATATAGTTTAATACAAGTTGATGTGACAACTGTCCAAAAATTATTAGTTTAGACAACTGTTACTTATAGAAATTTTAGAATTTTCTACAACACGAAATCTAATGAAATTTGGTGGAGATGAAGTAAACTTAATGATGAACTACTACAAAAATAATTAATATAATATACTAACTAAAAATGCCAAAAAGGGACATAAAACTACCCTAGGACCTTATTATGTCGTAATTAGTGCGAAATTTAGTTAAGTACTAAACTAAATAAGTGGTGGAATTAGCTTAAACCACTTTCTATACAAACTACAAGACCCAAAACCATTAAAATCATTAAATCAACATTACCTTAAGACGTAGGAGCAATCTCAAAACTCAGTTGTTCTTGGGAGCACATTGAAACTCTATATCGGACCTAGACAGCGCGTTGAAAGTCCAATGATGGCGAAACTATACGGTTATGACTGCCTTACTGGGCTTGACAACCATAGCGAGAATCGAGTTCAAAAAGTATTCAGAAACACACAACTTGAGCTTGGAGCGAAGTGCATGAGAAACGCGAATATCTTTAGAAAATGAACTCAACTTAAGTGATTTGGGCCATTCGCTTGTAGGCCAAATTTAAGGTTTCAGACCATCAGATTCTGACCCAACTACACCCTTGGATCAGGAAAATTTCTCGGCACCTATTGGTCTACTTGTGGCCCTGATCGAGTAATGATGACCGTTGATCTGATATGGATCCTTTACGGCTGATCTGTTTGTCAGATCGCACCATAAACACAGTCCTGACATAGATCCATCATCAGGGAACTTGCCCTGTAATGTATGTGAGAAATGGACCTCTAGATGGGTCCCGTTTATCAGAAACAAACTCCCTTTAGCTATAACCAAGTATACCATGGCCCTGAGGCCATTTTCACCAGTTCTAGGCCTGTATAAGGACCTAAACCCACCCCTCTCTCATTCCATACGAAATTGCAAGCCCTAGGAGAGAGAAGAGAGAAAAAGAGGAGAGAAGAGTAAGGAGAAGAGAGGGAGTTAGGGAGATCGTTGTTATGATTCATTCCCACGACTCCACATGCCGTTTCGCCTCCCCACCATCGCTACACCATCTGTTCTAACTTTGATTTGGGTAAGAAATCCTAACCCTAATCTTGTTTTAGAAGTCCAGATAGGGTAATCAGTGAAATAGGTAACCTATTTTGATGATTTAGGTATTGCTATTCCGTATTCGGGTGCGTAGGATTCGAACCAAGTTCGAAACAAGCAATCCGACGGAAGGTGCAGACTAAAAATGTTTAGGTTATGGTTTTCAAGGCTTTCAATGTCAGCAATGATTTATGTCTGGCTTGATTGCTATCACATATGCTTAGATATGATGTTTTCCGTGTGATACACATATCTATGAACTATGTTGAAATAGATGCATTCCATGTGTTTGTTGAAATGTTTGTATGAGTATGGAATTATGACTTGTGCTTGCCATGATTTATGCTTGAGGATACATGATTGTTGTACGTGTGGCAACATCCTTGTGAAAGGATTTGCTATAATACATGTTATAACTACTATATTACATGTATGTTAATATGTGTAGTCTAAGTGTTTGATAAAATTCCTGAATCAGAAAATGCTTATTGAAATGTATGTATAGAGGGTGTTGAGATGTGATTCTCAATGTCCTTATCTATAGTTCAATATCCTTCATGTAGCCTATCCTATTACTATGTGATTTATGAATGAAATGCCTATGTACGATAATATGCACTCTATGTGTTTGTTGAAATGCTCAAATAAAATTTATATTTAGATTTGGTTGTCACATGCTGTCTTGATTATCACATGTGAATGCTATTGTTTGGAGTGTGATTGGGACTACGATGTAGTCCAGACAGTCGGTAATGGTTTATGACCGAGTGGTTGAGTATTTCCGCTCCAACAGATACGTTTGATGAATCCGAGTCGTACGATGATTGTCGACAGTGGTTAGACTACGAGGAGTGTTTGTGCGCTCCATGTCGATTAATTCAACGTATGCTCATACCAGTCGATCTTGTTAAGTAACCCGATTGACCCAATGTATGTTCACCATGTATGGACGCTACTTCTTGAATATAAGGTACCAAACTCACCAGTGAAGGACCCGTTTAACCTTGGTACCTCGATCCGCTAAAACTCATGAGCCGGGCATGGTGGTATGATACACCGTGGTCGAGCTGTCGGCCTACGCTGGGGCGACGAGCCTCCCCGTAGTGTCCAGTGAGCAACCTAAACTTGTGAGACGAATACGGTGGTATGAGACACTGTATTAGAGCTGTCGGCCTACGCTAAGGTGACGAACCTTTCCCATAGTGACCTCGAGTATAAACTAAGGCCTATGTTGATGATGACGAGCCTCTTCATAGTGACCTGAACTTGCCTGTTCACTGCTTTGAAAATTAGGGGTAACGTTGCCCTATAACTTGCCTATCGTATGTGATAAGTTAGGATTGACGATCCTAGATGGATCATTGTTTAGGTAAATGATATAAAAGGAGGTACCTTAGCTTCCTTAATATGTATGAATAAACCTAATTAAATATTGGCTAACATGATCATGCACCGCATTACATGTGCTTTGGTGAGGAAGCGCACGTTTAGGGAGTTTTCTATGCGCGACCGTGAGATGATGTCGCTGAGGGAGTTCAGGCGAGGGCATACATCATTACAGCATATCACTCCAGCATTAACAAGAGTAGTTAGGACCTGATTGTTGTACTGCTTTATCATTACTGCTTGATTGAATTGATAACATGTTAACCTTTGCTTTATAGTTCCACTGAATTACCTACTCATTCCCACCTGGGATGGTGTTTTAAAACATCAACCTGACTCTGTTGTAAATGCAGGTAATGGCGAAGTCTATGTAATTGAAATGGACTTCATGGACGAGGAGGAAGAACTCTTATATGTTCAGCTATCAGGCGGGTCTTCGTAGACCTTGTTATGATTTGATGGGATTACATGGGTTACATGAATTAGTTAGACATTTATACTTTGATATTTTGTAAATTTTGGAACCATACATGTATGTATTCAGCCTGGTAACATACTCATACTCTAGAGGTTGTGAAACACTTCTATACATTATATACCTATTTCAGTCTTCCGCTTGCTTAACTTAATTATCTCTAGAGTATGATATGCTGTTTTAGTATAATCCCACTCATGTTTAATGCACTAATATGGACAACATTTAAACATCATTATCTATGTTGCATAAGTGATGCGTTGGAACTCGGGAGTTAAGCTTTTGCTCGACCCCCGATTTTCAGGGCATTACAAATCTACTCTAACAATAATTAAAAAATAAATAAAATAGCATACCTTTCTCTCTTGTCCTTACTTCTTCTCATACGTTAAGCCAAGGCAGAAGATGAGAAATTCGAAAGCCCCTTTTAGAATTTATTTTTTTAAATTTTTTCTACGACTCTCGATGGCATCAAATCACCTTCGATGACATCGAAGCTTGATGTTCGATGACATCGAAGGATAATTCGATGACATCGAAACTGGTCTAGATATGTCTAGAAAGTTTTACCATATTTTGTTTGGATTTTTCTATGGCATCGGGGAACCCTTCGATGATATTTAAGGCATCGACTGAGCCGTTTTCTGCATTTTTTTTTTTAAAAAAATACCGTTGGAGCTCAAACTTTTTATAAAAAACATTCGGTTCTTGGGAATTTTAATGGATTTTTGGAGCAAGCAAAGGTAAGGTAATCCCATATGCATATCCTCAATTCCTTGCCTCAATTCCTATGAGTTTTAAGCAATCTCCCTTGAGATTTTAAGTCTAATGAAGATTCCAACCTCACCATTGGAGATATGCTTGAATTCCTCTATTTCCTAGAGGTTGGACTTAAGTATTTTGGTAAATCATTATTTAGATATTTTAGGAGACCCATCTAGTTGAATCTCCTAGGATAAACAACTACCCATTAGTTGTAGGAGATTCAACCACCTCTTTTCACCTTGGGCACCTCAAGGGAGCATCAGAAGAAAGGTGATTGATCGTAGAGCTGAAGCCTTGACGAAGTAGCGACAACATAATCGGGGGAGCATCGGGGAGCTGATTGAAGCAAGGGAAAACGGAGATCAACCAACCCAAGAGGAGCATAAAAAGGGACTTAATTAACAAGTAAATGTCATGTATAGGAGTCCATATTTGTATTCATTCTTTGTGTAGGTTGGAGTGCAAGAGTTTGTATCCAAACTCATTTAGGTTTTTCGTAGGATTTTGGCTTTTCTGTAAAGCCTAAATTTTGTGGTTCTTGTGTAGGACCATGGTTGTTGGTTAGCCTAAGAAGAAACCAATCAAAGTCTTTTTGTAGGCCTCCGACGGGAGAATACGTGTCGGGTTCTAGAGTAGGACCCTTGCTCTTGTGTAGGAAATAAATCTTAGGTTCGGGAGTAGGACCTTGGCTCTTGTATATGGCCTAAACTACCAGGTTCTTATGTAGGACCTTGGCTCTTGTGTAGGGTCTAAATTGTCGAGTTTGGGAGTAGGACCCTTGCTCTTATGTACAACATAAATTTATAGTCCTTGTTTAGGCCTATAGAGGTTAGAGGTGAACCTGATTTAAGACATTCGATAATGAAAATCCGGTACACTCATAGGTTGAGTACGTCTGCTTGGAGTGGAGTAGGCAAGTAGCCAAACCGCTATATATGCTTGTGTTTGGGATTGTTATTTATGCACTTGTTTAATTATGCATATGTGTTTGAATGTTTAATTATACATGCATGATTAGATGAATGCTTGGTGATTGAATAGGTAGCACATCCCCCACACACATATACGCTATCTATATAGACTAATTGCTTATTTGCATATCATTTGTAGTCTATATGATTGGACCCTCTATTGGCTTGGAAGCCTTAGAGTTATATTGTCTTACTTAGTTTAATTGCATATTAGCTTAAGTTAGACAATTTCTATTTTTAATTGATATATTTTTAAATAGGTTCTAATCACCCCACCTCTAGGACATAGCCTTCATTATCTAGCTCCGTTATACTTCCGCACTTAAATGTATAGCAGTTTATCCATAATTTCAAGTAGTTGTTGCATCATAACATGATAGTTATGACTTTTGAGTCATGAAATTTCGCACTATTTGAGATGCACAAATTGTGAAATATTGGCTGCATAACCATCTGAAACTTTCACCCACTTCAAGACTTTGCAGAAATCATCATTCTCACTCGATGACATAGTAAAGCATGTAGGTTGCAAATATATTGTTTTCAATGAAAGTTAGCTTGGGTACAATGTTTGTCTTATACCCATATCTTACATGTCAAGACATGCCTTCATACTGTCTTTTATTTTTCCTTCAATGTTCAATAGTGTCCTAAGCACTTTATTATACATATTCTTTTCAATGTGCATCATATCTACATTGTGACGTAATATATTTGCTCCCAATATAGTAAATCGAAGAAGATACTCTACTTCTTCCAGTAATATCACTCTTCTGTATTAACCTCTCGTCTCCTCTTGAGCCTATGATTGATAGGGATTGATAGGAATCTTCTCCTAAATGTGACATTAATTAATTGCAACTAAGCCAATACATTAGACCTAGATAGTAGAGTTGACATCTCACCAAAATCTTCCATGCCATCAAAGGATTTTCTATCAGTTCTAAACTTATGATCAGATTCCAAGAATTGGCGATGACCCATATAAAAAACTTTTGACCATGTTTTAACCATTTAGATGAAGTGTCCTTATTATAACAACGACAAACGAGACATTCTTTAGTGCTCCATCCAGACAAGCTTGCATACGCAGGAAAGTCATTAATAGTCCACAACAATGCCTCACACATTCAAAATATCTCATTTCTTGAGGTATCATATAAGTGTCTGTGCCAACCTCCCACAATTCCTTTAACTCAGCTATGAGAGGTTGCATATATATGTCAATGTCATAACTGGGTCCAGAAGGACCATGAATAAGAAATGACAAATGAAATATGGTTTCTTCATGCACATTCATGGTATCAAGTTATATGGCATCAGAACAACATGCCATGTGTTGTGGGCAATACTCATTATCTTGAATGGATTGAAACCATCAGTTGCCAATCCAAGTCTAACATTGCGATTATCCAAAGAAAAGGTCGGGTGGTCATGGTTAAAATTTTTCCACAGGATGACTCAAACCTTACGTTTTCTCTCATTACAGATGTGGGGGATCCGTCTACTTTTCAAGAAGCTCTAGAAAATAGAGATTCAGGGAAGTTGATGATAATGATGGATGATGAGATGAATTCTCTATACAAGAATGAAACGTGAGAGCTGATGGAGTTTCCTGTTGGGTAAAAAGTGATCGGTTGTGTTGGAGCACAAAAAATGAACAAGTATCGACTCCACACTATGCGAGGAGATTAACACCTCTGCTGCTGCCTATCCCGCCGGTGCAGAAAGTTCTGCTTCCCTTGATGATGAGACCTCCATGATTCATGAAAGGATTTGGGGGTTAGGTAATGGAATGCTTATCGGAGGGACATTGGGCATCTTACAAGGGATAGGGGACTCGTTAGCAGTGAAGGACATGAAGATGTTAGGTACGAGTGAATAGCTAGATTCTCTGTAATCGAGAGGCTCTTCTTTTATAACAATGACCACTTGGTCAGTTGGAGTAGATACGTTCTGTGACATCTCTTGATCGACTATAACAATTTCGCTTGCAATGTGACTCTCCTTGCCAATATTCACTTCTCCCTCCTCCAAATTGTCACCCTCAGAAGAGCTACTCTCCCCTGTAGAGCTACTATTGGAAGATGATTCTTCGTTCTCGTTCCCCTCGGATGAATCCTCTTCAGCAGGTTATTCGATGATTATTTGCTTGCCATTGCGAGAAGTATTAGCTTCATTTGTACGTACCCTCGCTTCTTTCAAAGTAGCAGGGATGCCCTGTTGGGCTTGCAATAGTTAAGGGGATCAGGAATGTGTTTGCAAGAGAGTCACGAGAGATGAGAAGCTCTGGCATGCCGATCTCATTAAGGGGGATATGACTAAAGAGTCATGAAATTGAAGTAAATCGCTACTAGTGAAGTACAGAATTATGTCCAAGTGTCCTAGATGAGGGTGAATAGGACTTTTTAAAAATGTTAATCCTACTTAATGAAAATTCTAGCTTCTAAGCACTAGTAAGCAGGATTAATTGTTAAGCAAGCACAATAAAAAGCTATGATAGTGAAATATATGAAAGCTGCATTTTATCAAACATCTTTTGTGCAAAAATTAAACATAGCATGAATCATTGTAAACACAAGTAAGATCAAGCATCCCAAATACAACGATATATATTGGTTCGGGTACGTGCCTACTCCACTTTCGGTGGACACACTCAACACATAACTGTACCGGATTTCACTATCCATTGGTTTTAAATTAGTTAACCATAAACCTTTACAACTTACATAAGGTTATCAACGGTGCCTACACAAGACAACCTAAGGTGCCTACACAAGAAAACCAACAATGCCTACACCAATGCCTACACAAGGCAGTAGATCCTACACAAGGACTTTACACGTATTCTCCCATTGGAGACCTACGAAAGGTCTTAGTGAGTTTGAAGTAACCAAACTCTGAATCCCAATCTTACACAAGGAAAAAACTTCAGACAAGATGGACTCTAATACTTGTAAGTGAGTGAGCCCCATTTAGCATATGTTGATGAAGATCTTTCACTTAATGAAGAGTCTTCAGCTCCCTTGAATGACAACCAACTGTAGATGCTCCAATCGAAGATGCCGAGGTTGTTGGGTCAAGGTATTGGTGAATCTAATCTAAATAATGATGGTTCTTTAAGAGCTAGAGAAGATTCCCAAAGCTTTGCATTCATAGATTCCAGCACAATGATTTGCCGTTAAAGAGTGTTGTTGGATCAACAATGAAGGCAAGAGTTCATAGGTCAATCTAGGCTATGAATATTCCAATGATTGTCTTTAAACCATGGATTGAATGATGAACTCCTTTGAGAAAGAGGGATTGAGAGTAAGGGTATTAACTCTAACAATAACTCTCTCAAAGCTCTCTTTAATGTTTGCTCATAAAAATAAGAAACAACTCCAAGTGTTATATAGAGTAAAATCCCAATGGTAAAAAAATGGACAGAAATCTGTCATTGTCGATGCCATAAAAGGATCTTCGATGTCATCGAAGTTCCCTTTGATGCTATCAAACCTTCTTCGATGCCATCGACTTCTGCACCAAGGTTTTCAAATAGTTGCAGCACAAATTTTGTCCGATGTCATTGATCATTCTTCGATGCCATCGAATGAGACTTTCAATGTCATCGAAAAAATGATTCGATGTCATCGAGATTTTTCTTAAAAAATATACTTTGGTTGCTGGACAGTTCGAGCTCAATTTTGATGCCATCGAATATTCTTCGATGCCATCAAAATTTGAATTTCGATGTCATCGAAAACAAATTGATTTTTCTTTGAAAACCTCTGGACAGTTTTGTCCACATTTCGATGTCATTGAATAGCCTTTTAATGCCATCAACATTTGAATTTCGATGTCATCAAAAGTGTTTCGATGCCATCAAGAAATATATAATTTTTCTTCTAAACTCTCTGGACAAACTGGTCCAAGTATTGATGCCATCGAACCTTCTTCGATGCCATCGATGACTTAACTTCGATGCCATCAAAGGTGGTTCGATTGCATCGAAAATATCAGAGTTCCTTCAAAGCTTGCTGGAGTGATTTGACCTAAGTTCGATGTCATTGAAGTAGGTTCGATGTCACTTAATTTTCGATTTCATTGAACTTCCTTCGATGCAATCGATAATATCCAGTATTTTTATATTTTGCTTGCTGGATTGTTAGGCCACTATTTCGATGTTATCAAACAGTTGTTTGATGCCATTGAATATGTCTCGATTGCACTTCAATGCAATCGACAGAACATGAATTTTACTAATTGATTAATTCACCACAAACTTTAAACTAACTCTAAATCTAATATTATTGAGGGTTTTGCAAACATGGTTTTGGGCAAGTTTAGACCATTTTTAATTGGGGTTATTACCTGATAGGGTTTGGTTAGGGATGTGAGGCTTAATATACCTATGTAGCACACTTAAATCTCTTCAACCTGGTGAGTCATCGGTCTTGTAATATTCACATGGGGCTCACTTGACTCTAAGACTTAACTTACATGTATATTGACAAACAATGGCACTTTCAGGTCAGGCCTACTTTCAATATCTTCTACGATCTCCCTAGTAAGGGTATAAAGGACAATTGTCGGCACCCATGTAGTTGGATCATCATTCTTCGCTGGTGGGCTCGAGGTCGTAGTCGTGTCAAATTGTCCTCCTGGCATTCTCAATTCTTCGAAGGGAATACCATATACGATCCAACCCTCCGAAGTGTTGGTGGGTTTTATCATACGAATATGCTTCTCAAGAGAGTTCTTTAAGTAAACTTGGCTGGGGGTAGGAGCGTGATTTTTCTCCATGATGTAACCAATCCCTTGCTCGGGCCTGTAGTTCCTCAATCTCAGCGGAGCAACCCATAAGGGATAGTTCATTGAATGACAATGGCATATGAAGGAGAATTGATGGACCCACTATCGCATCCAGTAGTAAGAAGCCAGGATAGAATAGTTGTAGCCTAGAAAGATAAAGCATGATCCCATGTGCCCAATTAGAGGCTGCTTTCATATTAACACCTAGATATATGGACTGATGTCGTAACTCCTCATGATTGTGGTGATGATGCCACAGTCCTCTGGAATCTTTTGATCGTAACAGAATTGGTGAGCGAACCTACTAGGATAGTAGGGTTCATGCCAAAACTCACTACCCTCCCTTAGTCAGAGGTTGCTAGATCTGATGTAAATAAAGAATATGCACTTGCTCAAGGAAAGCGAGTTATCATCGACGACTTCTCAGTCCTCGGGGACGTTGGAAAGAGGAAATTGGAAAAAGGAAAATGGATTTCGTCCTCTTAATCTAGTCCACGACCCAATTATATGTCTTCTTAATCATTTTACGCCTGTGTTAGTGCTAAAGTGGAAGATGCCTTGGGTTCACGTATGCCTTCTCTGGCTTGTTGTAGGTCTAAGGGAAGTATACACCAAGCCACCCTGTGAAGTAATGCCAAGGTGTGTAAGCCGAAGATGCTCTAATTGTCGGGCTTTTGCAATGCGCAGTAACGTTGCCAAAGGCACGGTACAGTGAGTAGAGGATTGGAGGAGCTAAGGAGTACTTCCTATCTTCTGCCATTGCTCGTGCGACCACAAGTAAGATTTTTTAGATGGCGTCATCCCACTTCAAGCTCGGGAGCATTATAAAGTTGAGCCAATAGGCTAAGAAGGCAGCCAGTTTGCTAGATGTGCCATATTCAACGGGACCCTTGATCTTCCACCTAAGACTTTCAAGTTCCTAAGAGTGGTTCCCTGTAAAGCTGTAAAGCTAAAAGAGAATATGGTTATTAAAAAGGTAATGATGAGATGTGCGAAAGATTTAAGCAGAGTAAAAGAAAATATACAGATGCATCGCAAATCTCTAGTGAAATGAGCAAGCTAGATGAGATGTGCGACTTTGTGGATGTCTGGAAACTTCACCATCTCCCTAAAAAGTTTGATGGCGGTCTCCGAGACCTTTGGCTAGCGATTGGTAGGAGAAAATGCGTAAACTCCTCATTGGTGGGTGTATACTCGTCAAAGAAATTGCCTGTTATTGGGAGGCCCGTTATCCTGTGCAGGTCCCATAGGGTGATGCTGAATTAACCTAGGGGTAAGTGAAAAGAATTGGTTGTTGGGCACCAATACTTGAGGAAGCCATTAAAGATAGCTGTATCCTTGTAAAAATAATTGGATCAATTTTGATCAAGACCTTTGAATGCTTTTTTATTATGGCCCTAACCCACACGTTGTAATAGTTGCACGAAGACAAGAAACCCCAAGTCCTGAAATCCTCTGTTCCCCATAAGGTGTCCCTAGTATGGAAGTGTTGTTGAATGGTTTCAAAGTAATGAGTGGGGAAGAGGTGATGAGGATTGTGATGCGACATCAAGAATCACATTGGGAAAATTCTATCGGTGTTTTAGCAGGAACTTTTTCTACTAAACAACCCTCTAAAAATTACGGTTCCCTAATGGCCTAGTGGGCTGTGTAGAGGATTCAGTTGTGCATCATCTAATCACTAGGATTGCTGTAAAGAATTGAAAGGCGGCGGCGCCGATTCATGGGAATGATGATAATCTCATCCTTGAATAGGTTGTTGAACTTGATCATCTCCTGATGGACCTTTACATAGTCTCATGTGTTCTAAAGACGTTTCTTATTAAATTTCTTGATTTTGTAATGAAGTTGCTACCCTTTTCTCTTCTATTGTTTCTTCTTCATGAAAGATGGAGGCAGAGTTTATTCTCTGTCGGCCAGTCTCGAGATATCAATCCGATGATTAGAAGTCGCCTTTAGCCAATTCTCCTAGTCTACCTCCCGATCCTCTTAAAGAAGTCTTTCTATATCGCCCATATATAATGATATCCTGGCAGATGGGACTAGCCAAAAGGGTTATGCGATTAGAGAAATTTATGATGGGAAGATCGGGCTCCTTAATGAGGGAGGGGTGTTTGGCTGTGGTCTTCAGCTGAAGTGAAGTCGGGATGATAGTACATAGTATCGCAGGCTATGGGGTCCATCACAAGGGACTTCTATCCAAATTAGTCCCATACCTAAATTTGGATAGTCAGACTGTAACACCTCGACTTTTCAGGACCCGAGTACACGACCCGTTTCCCAAAAACCCGAGTGTTAACCTTAAAGGATGGTTAAAGTCGAGTATATATTTTTCTTTTATCTTTCATCAGAGTAAGTAGATGAGTGTAGAATGGACAAGTAAATATAAAGGAAAATTTTAAATTTCATTTAGAATATACAAGTGATTACCCATAATGACTTATACAAATTAATGTCTCCAAAATTAACAAATACAAGAATTACATGATCCAATACATGAGAAATAGTAGAATGCAAGTAGAATTGAGCCTTAAGACCCCTCAACTCCTCAAAGTAGATACAATCATGCAGCCTCGGGCACCTGAACCCGCTCCTTATCAGCCCAAACCTGAAAATCACTTAAGCCACCTGTACTATCTGTACGGTTATATATTTGATGGATGAGTGACCAACTCAGTGTGAATTTCCCTCAAGATTACACATCACCGCATTAGGTAAGAAATAGTATAAAACATCCAGACAACCAAAACAAAGTAAATGCAGTCTTATTAGATGCATGGATTTGTGAAGTATGCAATCACGGCCCGGGGATGCTCATCCGTGCGGATAGTGAGCTCGTCACCCATGCAATCATCGAACCTGAGACACATCATCCAGTCAGAATCATCGAACCTGGGTACATCATCCAGTCGGAACAATACGTACATCACGTACGATAGCAATAAATGTTGGTCTGTGCTATGTATGTATGATTAGCCAATCCGTTATTAATCCAATTACAACCAGCCATTTTAAATAAGCTCAAAGGTCACTACGGGGAACACATGACCCAGTGTAGGTCGATGACTCAGGCATAGTATCCCATGACTACCATCCCCAGCCCATGAGGCTACCATTTTAGGATGTTTAACGGAAACTCATCGACTAGTGGCCAATCATATTACAGTATATGGGGCTTACCATCGCATGGTTGTATAGAAATGGTACATCGTGCCACATAGGGCAAATACCAAAACCAAGCCACATAGGGCAAATGTCAAAACTGAGCCACACATGATGAATTTTGAAATTAAGCCACATAGGGCGATTATTAAAACCATGCGATAAAGACCATCCTTAAAAACCATCTAACACAACGACTCATGGATGGTAGGCCTACATCAATGTCCAATTCAAACCACAATTCAACAACTACTAAGTCAAAGGTCCATTATGATCACAATCAATCAGGTTACATCCCAAGTATGGGTGTACATTTATACGTGGGGGTTTCCCACTAATGTACCAGTTTAAATTCAATAAACAATCCACAAATAATTCACAAGCATGAACAAATATACAGGATGAATCATTAAGCATGTAATATAGCAATTCAATTTCTACCAGCTAGCACATGTGATTATAAGAGAGAGATATCAATTTAAATAAAAAACTATAACTTAAGCTAATGGAAAGATGGAAAGCTCAAGGGAAAGAATCATCACCTGATGAACCAAATCACCTTCTAGTGTTGCTAAGTGCTTGCGCCCTTAGAATCAAATCCTATCATGAATTATAAATTTTGTATGGTTAGATCCAAGTTTCATATGTCATCTATGGTTAGGATCATGACCTATGGTTTGGAACATTTAGATTTAGGGCTTTATTCATTAATCTAATCCTAGACTTTGGTTTAGGGTTTGAAGTTCAACTTATATAATTAAATTGTAATAATATTAGAATGGAGTAAAATTAAATAATAACTGCCTATTAATACTAATAATACTAATCGTATTATCAATAACCTACAATGATAAAATAGGAATAACATGATTAATGTTAATATCTAATATTTATAATAACCAATACTTAGCAAAATTAACATATCAATGGTTAGCCACATTTAATAATTGCAGTAATTATAGTGACACTAATGATGGTAATAAATACTAAGATCTACTATTAAGGATAATATTTAGGAAAGTTAAATAAGATTCTTCTACTTGATAACTAAAATTTTGTTTATAATAGCTAACATTAGCATAAATAGTGTATTGACGTAGAACTAGGTTTTCATCCTATAGTTCAGCCTTAGACTTAGATCATAGGGTTGAACGCTAATTGATGTAAGGTTAATCGTGACGTTAGTAACATTAATAATTGTAAAACCACTATTTATATTAGCAATGAAACCAATATTAGGTACATGATAGTAATAATCATCATGATGATAGTAAATATTTTAGTCTACCATTAGTGATAATATTTAAGAGTGATAAATAGAACACTACTATACGATAATTGCAACTTTGTTTATACTAACTAGCTCTAGCATGAATAACTTACTAATGACAAATCCTTATTAATATTAATCACCCTAATAATAACAATGGCAATGATACATTAAAATGGGCTTAGTGTGGATTTGAAGGATCCCAAGAATAAGGTTATTTGGGCCCGCATTATAGTGAACAAGCCCATCAAATTCTGTCCCAACAAGCGGCCTACATTGGGCCTAAAATTTCTCAACACCAAGGCTTGAACTGGACCTAACTTTGGCCAGGTTTGGCCTAACACGTTGCTGCCCACAGATGGCCCAATGTCTGGGTTGGGCTCAGCCCATCCTGTGTTATACAATCAAGGCCCAGAGATTGGGCTAGGCTGGCCGTCCCAGGCCCAAAAATGGATGGCCCAGCTGGGACTTTATGGACCTAGGCTTTGCATAGGCCCATTGTGCTCGATTTTGGCATGGACTTGGCCGATTTCAGCCTGGCAACAGGCCCAGATGAAGGCCTGTTTTCAGCCTTTTCTGGCCCACTAAGAGACTGGTTTCAGTCCAGATTCTCCACAGCCTAGGTGAGGCTTTCTCCAGCCCATTTACACTACCGGTCTAGGAGCCATTTTCGGCCCGACCGAGCAACGTTTTCAACCCAGATTGCGGGCCAGCTGAACGCCTATTTCAGCTCAGCTCACGGCCTGGAGGACGGTAGTGGTCCCAACCACGGTAGCCATGACTGGAAGGAAACAGAAGGGTCAGGGGGCAGGGCGTTACCTGGGCTGCCCGTAACAGTAGTTGAGTCGGCTCGGTTCGAGTGGTTGCCGCCTAGTGCAGTCTCCCTCTCTCTGTCTTCTCTTCATTTTTCTTCTTTCTTTCTTCTTCCTTCCTCCTGCTGCTGCTAGAAATGTCCAGCAGTGGTTGAGACTCGACCCGACTAGTGGCTCGGTTTGAGCTGCTGGCATGGCGCAGCAGCTTGGTGCGGCGTGGCAATGGTGGCCCTGCTCTCTCTCTCTCTGCCTCTCTATCTTCCTTCTCTCTCTCTCTCTGTCTCTCTATCTTCCTCTCCTTCTGGTGTGGGTCCCAAGACACAGCAACGACTTCTTATAGTCGAGAGAAAACCCTAGCTCATCTCAGCCAATGGTTGAGCTTTAAACGTCCTTTGTAAGGGCCATTTTTGAGAGACCGCTAAGAGTGGGGCCCATCCAATCACAAGGATGGATTCCTGGTGCTGAGGTCGACAGGAAAAGTAATCTGGATCAGTGGATGGGGTTCACACGATCATGGTGGGTCTGGTAGCTGGACGGGGAAGATGATAAGGACATTAATGCCTGATTCTCATCTACGGTCTAACCAGACAATCTGGTCCGTTTGGATGGGCTGGATGGGGTCACAAATCACTGCGGGGCCCACTTTCTCTAGCCATTCATAGGCGTTTGCACACACTTAATGATATTTTTCGCCACCTAAGGATTTCTCACGAGATGAGAAACTCTAAACTATCGTGTCATTGCCGCCCTAGAGAGGACGACTGAGATCCATCCTAAATGGAAGGCTAGGATAGGAGAATCCTACCTCACGCGGATCGCCTAGCTGGCGGTTCCCATTTTTGGAAACTTGTGTTTGTAGGCCCTCCCTACATCGAGAATCGTGTGTCCACGCGTGCGGTAAAACCTTCTGTAGCAGTCGGGTTTTGGTAAACCCCACTCCCTGAAGTTGATGGACGGTTCAGATCACAGATGTGGGCCCCGCTTTGTGGGCCACCATCGAAAACACGGACACCTGTCCGTTTAAAGTGAAACCGAGCAGAAGAGAGAAATCCTTTCTCTTTTAAGGAAGTTGCGGTTAAGGGAGTCTGACCGAGCAGCTTCGGACAGTGTACAACGAGTGCACGTTCCTCCTGCGCACTTGCGACTCGAGGTGGGGTCCATCATGATGCTGACGTGAGATCCCCACCGTCCATTCCATATAGAGGCCCCACTAAGGGCATTTGACTGAAGATTGGTCAGATCCAAAGGTTTGGTGGGCCCTACCAACCGAACTATGGTTTTCACATGTTTATGACGACAATCCGTCGGTTGGATTAATCCCAAACTGATTATCGATGGTTGAAAGGTACTAATGGGCCATTGTCTATGCCCAAGGCCTTTAAAATACGATAGTAACTAATTAATAGTTTTATTATAAAGTTTGTTATTACTTTATTATAGATTATTATTATCATGTATATATTTTATAATTTACACTGTCATAGATTGTTAATAAATATAAATCGTATGTACATCAGTAAGCTATTTGTATATATATTTTTATGTGGTTATATATGTTTTAAGTTTTAAATTTTATATACAAATCTCGAATTGCTTGAAATGTGTTATTTATTATAAATTTTATTAATTTATGTAATATATATTTTTATGATTGAAATTCAGGTAAATAATGTCACAAGTGTATAATTATAATATGGGTTATCATTACACATTAATGTATGATGAAAATTTAAATATTTATGAAGTGTACAAGTAGCATTTCGTAGTGTATGTATTTACATTGTATTATAGTGTTTATTTAAGCAGTTAGATCACGTAACATACATATACTAAGATATATGGTGACACCCGAGCATTGAAAGTACGGGGCGTTACACAGACTCAATGTGGTAAAAATCTCAGGTTAGTCGCGTGCCCTAACTGAAATTCTGGCCATTGCGAAGGTACATGTAACAAATAATTGCGCACCACCAGCCCGAGTGGACAGTGAATGAATGAATGAATGAGTAAAATGCTGAGTATGCAACTCCTGCTCCACAAATCAGTACTATACATCTTTGGTATCACACCGGGGTCTAGTACACTCCAAACAAGATTGTCGCCCCATCGCGCGCAACCAGGTGAGTGGGAGAGACCTCACTATCCGCCTGGCCAGTAGTCAGCCAATACCTACTCGACACATCGATAGCGGACCCATTTATGAGCTGGTCAAACTCAGCCTAGTTTTTCCCACTACGAGTCGGGCGGATACGGCCACACTCCCTCCCAACCGACCATGACACAGTGGAAGATGCAGCCTACTGGTATTCGGCACTCGGGCGCTCATGTATCCACTCGGTCTAGACGTTAGGGCGTCTCCTGGCCATGGAGGTTTAGAGACTTTCACCCACGAACATCCAAAGTGCCCAGATGCTCGAACCAAACATTTTCGGTGTCCCATTTAGCCATCCACGACATGCTTGTGGAGGCAACGACCCTGATGTCGCTAGGGCATACAGTAATCCAGTCATGCATAAATTCTGCGCATATCGTGTGCTCATGTGAGACAATCTCCGCCTATCAGGGAGTCTCATAACAACCTGCCCAATGACATATGCAATGGTTAACCACGTCTCATAATAAACATGCAGTTGATGCGTATGAGTATGTACATGATGCTATGCTGTCACATACTGATAATCGGTATCGATAATCAGCCTATCAAAGGGCCTAAGGGAAGGTCACAATGAGGACGTTTAACCATCATTGCCCATCAATGTAGACATTTAACCAACTCCAAAGGAGTGACCCACATAGAGCCAAACATAAAGTGGGCCCATGGCCTCGCACAGAGGCCTAATATACATCGTAATGGGCCTCACAATAATGGGCCTCTCACATGGGCCATAAATACATCATAACGGCCGTAAATACATCGCATTGGGCCTCACACAAGGGCTACATATACATCACTATGGGCCGCATCACGTGGGCCACATATACATCACATTAGGCCACACATATGAGCCTCGAATACATCACAATGGGCCTCGAATACATCACAATGGGCCTCATTACACAGGCCACACATACATCACATGGGTCGCATCAATGGGCCGCACCAATGGGCCTAATACACATCACTATGGGCCGCTCAAATGGGCCTAATACACATCACTATGGGCCGCTCACATGGGCCTAATACACATCTCTATGGGCCACTTCACCGGGCCTCTCATACATCAAGTGGGCCACATCAATGGGCCGAAAATATATCATAATGGGCCTTAATTACATCATATAGGGGTGGGCCCTGCACAGCCAGCAGGTGGGCCTGCACCTTCAAAATGGGCCCACTAAATGGACAACGTGGATGTATAACACATATATCAAGGTGTCTGACGAGGTTGGGTACGACGAAGATGAAATAAATGGACGGCGTGGCTAAAATACATACATCATTGTGGGTTAATACAACACATTCATCAAGGCAACCCTCGTACATCAAGGTGCGTCCATCTGCTGTGATGGACAGTGAATATAAAATAAATACAGGCAAGGTATGCCCTGCACGCCGCAGGTGGGCCTGCATGAAACACATACATCACGGTGTGCCTGGCACTGTCCAAGTTGGTCCAGCACCGTCCAGATGGTCTGGACGGTGTGGATATAGAATAAATAAATCAAGGTGGATCCCATATAGATGGGTGGTAGGGATATGCTTCACCTGCATCAAGGTGGGGTCCACAACAGCACCTTCTAGACGGCGTCCAGCACCGTCCAAAGCATTGGATGGTGTGGATGGAAGACATACTAACAAGGTGGGACCCACAGAGCCTACTGACGTTATTCACAATAGCTATACTGTTGGTGGGAGGTATACCAGCCAACCCACATACACGTGTGAGCTATATCAACCAACCCACATCCACACGTGTTAGCTATATCGGCTAACCCACATCAACATGCATAACCACAAGTTTACCCAAATCACGAAAGCAACATCATAATCACATATCCACTAATATAAACTTTGAATACAATGCTGAAAGGGAAATACATATGTCAAATAAAATTATAGCTCCAGAAGACAGTTGCACACTCCAAGCTCAAAGCCGCTGTGACCTAACGCACCTGCACGCCTCTATCATGCATAAGCTTATAGAAACCTTAGAGGGTGGTGTAAGTGTGTGCATAAGATAAGTGTCAAGCATATAAATATTAGAATAAGTGGAAATACTGACAAGTCAATAAATCATGCAATATCAGAATATGCAATTCGAATCGACTATGCAAATTCAGAATCATAGAGAGCCAAATATCATATGCCAATGATGCAATGCAATATGTGGTGCAAATGAAATGACTAAGCTGAAGTGAAGTCGGGATGATAGTATGTAGTATTGCAGGCTATGGGGTCCATCACAAGGGACTTCTATCCAAACTAGTCCCATAGCTAAATTTGGATAGTCAGCCTCAATGTGGTAAACTCCTAATCTCAGGTTAGTTGCGCGCCCTAACCGAAATCCTAGCCATTGCGAAGGTACATGTAACAAATAGTTACGCACCACAAGCCCGAGTAGATAGTGAATGAATAAATGAATGCGAAAAATACTGAGTATGCAACTCCTACTCCATAAATTAGTACTGTACATCTCTGGGACCACACCGGGGTATAGTACACTCCAAACCAGATTGTCGCCCCATCGCACACAACCAGGTGAGTGGGAGAGACCTCACTATCCGCTTAACCAGTAGTCAGCCAATACCTACCCGGCACGTCGATAGCGGATCCATTTATGAGCTGGTCAAACTCAACCTAGTTCTGCCCACTATGAGTCGGGCGGATAACGCTACACCCCCTCCCAACAGATCACGACATAGTGGGAGACGCGGCCTACTGGTATTCAACACTCGGGCGCTCATGTATCCACTCGATTTAGACGTTGGGGCGTCTCTTAACTACGGAGGTATAAAGACTTTCACCCAAGGACATCAAAGTGCCCAGATGCTCGGACCAAACATTTTCGGTGTCCCATCTAGCCATCCACGACATGCCTGTGGAGGCTACGGCCTTGATGTCACTAGGGCATACAGTAATCACAACACACAATGCATGAGTCATACAATCCAGTCATGCATCAATCATGCGCATACCGTGCGCTCATGTGAGACAATCTCTGCCTATCAGGGAATCTTATAACAACCTGCCCAATGACATATACAATGGTTAACCACATCTCATAATAAACATGCAGATGATGCGTATGGGCATGTACATGATGTTATGCTGTCATATACTCATAATCGGCCTATCAAAGGGCCTAAGGGAAGGTCACAATGAGGACGTTTAACCATCATTGCCCATCAATGTGGACATTTAACCAACATTGCTCCCAAGGAGTGGTCCATATAGAGTTAAAAATAAAGTGGGCTCATGGCCTCGCACAAAGGCCTAATATACATCGCAATGGGCCTCACAATAATGAGCCTCTCACATGGGCCATAAATACATCACAACGACTGTAAATACATCGCATTGGGCCTCACACAAGGGCTACATATACATCACTATGGGCCGCATTGTGTGGGCCACATATACATCACATTGGGCTACACATATGGGCCGGGAATACATCATAATGGGCCTCATTACACGGGCCGCACATACATCATATGTGTCGCATCAATGGGCCTAATACACATCACTATGAGCTGCTCAAATGGGCCTAATACACATCACTACGGGCCGTTCACATGGGCCTAATACACATCACTATGGGACACTTCACACGGGCCTCTCATACATCAAGTGGACCACATCAATGGGCCGGAAATATATCACAATGGGCCTCGATTGCATCATATAGGGGTGGGCCCTGTACAGCCAGCAGGTGGGCCTGCACCTTCAAAATGGGCCCACTAAATGGACAACATGGATGTAAAACACATATATCAAGGTGTCCCACGAGGTTGGGTATGACGTAGATGAAATAGATGGACAGCGTAAAATACATACTTCATTGTGGGCTAATACAACACATTCATCAAGGCAGGCCTCGTACATCAGGGTGCGTCCATCTGCTGTGATAAACGGTGGATATAAAATAAATACAGGCAAGGTGTGCCCTGCACGCCGCAGGTGGGCCTGCATGAAACACATACATCACGGTGTGCCTGACACCATCCAGATGGTCTGGACAGTGCTGGATATAGAATAAATAAATCAAGGTATATCCCATATAGATGGGCGGTAGGGATATGCGGCACCTGCATTAAGGTGGGTTCCACAGCAGCACCTTCTAGACGACGTCTAACACCGTCCAAAGCCTTGGATGGAAGACATACTAACAAGGTGGGACCCACAAAGCCTGCTGACATTATTCACAACAGCTATACTGCTGGTGGAAGGTATACCAGCCAACCCACATACACACGTGTGAGCTATATCAGCCAACCCACATCCACACGTGTGAGGTATACCAGCCAACCCACATCCACACGTGTGAGGTATACCAGCCAACCCACATCCACCGTCCATGGATTGGACGGTGTAGATGCACCACATCAAAAAATCGATGTGGGCCCCACACGCTGCCATGGTGGGGTCCATGTCCAATGGATGGACGGTGGGGGTAAAACACATATACCAAGGTGTGTACTACCATCCGACTGTTGGATGGTGGATACAACACATACATCAAAGCAAACCCCACCGTCCACGTGCTACTGGACGGTGAGGCTAAAACATATACATCAGGGCCCACCGTCCCATGTGCATGGACGGTGTGGATCAAAACACATCAAGGTGGGCCGCTAGGGGGCCTGCCCTTGGCCCACGTGGCCTCTATCAACAGGTCAGATGAAAACTGACTTCATGGTGGGCACCATTGGTGTTATTCAACGGTTGAAATTCAATCCCATTGTTGTTGTGGTGTGGCCCATTGGATCTTGGGCGATGTAAGGACGGACGGTGTGGATTCATACATCAAGATGAGACCCTACAGTGGGCCCCACGGCGTTGGGTGTTTGGAGAATACGCTAGACAAGATTGCTGTCCAGCGGTGTGCTCCACATTGGGCCGAGTCTCTTGGGTTTGGACGGCCCATGGCCCATGCTCAGGGCTAAAATTGGTGGGCCACCTGGATGACAGCAGGATACACCACACATACATCACGGTTGGACCACCCCACAGATCAAGCTAACATTTGCGTTTTCTCTTTGTCTAGGCCTGTCCAAGACGGACAGGCCCGGTGGTCAGCCAAGTGGACGCCGCTTGGACAGTGGGGCGTCCCACAATGGGACGGTGTGGGTACGACACATACATCATCAAGGTGGGCCGTCGATAGAGAAGGAGAGAGATAGAGGGAGAGAGAGAATTGAGTGGTGGTGGAGGGAGCTCTGCCACTATGAGCTCCCTTCTATGATACAAAGCATACATCAAGAGGGGTCCCACCACATTTGGGCCCTCAAATAGAAAATAGAAGAAAATTACAATCTAACCTACAAATCACCCACCGTCGATCTCCTCTTCCTTCTTCCGCCAACACGATCTAGAGCTCCAAGGGGTGGATTTTAATAGTTGAGATGGAGTTTGGATGGTGGAGATGGGAGGTAGGAAGGTGGGCTACACTAGATCTCTCATGAGAAGCTTGGACGATTCCTCTCTTTGGTAGTATGGAATGGAGTGAGAAAAATGAGAGAGAGAGAGAGAGAGGAGTGGTGAGATGGAGTGATGGGATGAGAGGGCATGATGCTTGTTGACTTGTGGTAAGAAATGAATGAGATGTGTATGGGTTGTGTAAGAGAGAGTTGACTTAGGGAATGGGAGAGGGATGGGCTAAGTAAGGTTATGTACTTGACATTGATTGATGGATTGATGTGATGTGTTGTAGAGATTCCCTCGGTATTCACAACGCGCGGCGTTTTTCTCGAACTGAACGCGGGCCCACATCTCCTGGTTCGGGTATTACATCGGCATGCCAGACACGTCATTCGAACCGCGGCGACGGCGCGGTCACAGGGGTACAAGTCTCGGGTCTAGCCAACTCTAAAATACGAGATACGACTCAGGGTCGCCCGCAACTGTCGATAATAGATCACGGGTCGCCGAAATTTGACCGGGAGGACTGCGAAAGCCTATGGAATGATACGGGCTAGGATATGGGTCTTACACCTGTGGCTGGATTGTGGTGGCCATCTTTACACGAGCAAGCTCTTTATGGGTCATACGAATTGGCTTTACTAAGCCTCAAGACAACCCAGACAATCTGATTTTTGAAGAAGGGATGGAGAGATGGAATAGAATTCTGATTTTTCTTAAACTTCTTAAACAGATTTTTCTGAAAAAAAAAACTTTCCGTTCTTGGCTAAAAATTGCTACCAACTTCAACTAGGGAACCCTAGGAAAAACATCCTAGCTCTATTACTAGTCTGTTGGCGGTACAAACTACATTTATTTGCTTTATGAAGACAAAATTATTGGCTTTACAAAGCCTCAAAACTACTCGGAAAATCCAAATTTGTAGGAAGGAAGAGGGATTAAAAAAAAAAAAAAAAAAAAAAAAAAAAAAAAAAAAAAAAAAAAAAAAAAAAAAACGGAAACTTATTTTCTAAACTTTCAAACTGTTTTACTATATTGACCTTTCTGTATTGATTTGATGTTGATGTGGTTTTCAGCTTTTTCACCTTATTGTAACCGGATACACAAGATCATTTATACAGACATTTGCATGAAATGTTAAAAGACTACAACACCCCTATTAGGTGTTTCCAACATTTAATATTTATAGAAACCTACACAGGCTTTGCATATTCCAAAACAACTCCTTGAGAACTGCTGCTGCTACATTGGGAGTTCAAAAGTCACTGGCTATTGTTGGGACATAGGTTTTGGTTTGCAACTCCAATAGATATTAGGTCTTGAGTCTTGAGCTACTGAAAAATTTGAGCCTAAGTTTCAGTTGTCCTGCAAATTCCCTATGAAGGGAGGTCATTGCTAAGCTTGTGCGTATTTGCTATCTTGGGCCTGATGTGGTCTCTTCAGCTAATGCTGTGTCTTGTTCCTCTTTCTAGTTTTGGTTTTTTCTTTTCTATAAATCAGGGTGTTGGTAGTTTCTTTCATTGGCTTAGGATGTGGGCTTTTTATTTTTTTTTATTTTTTCCCTTGCTAGGCTTTTTCCCTCCTTAGTTTAAGGTGTGGGCTTTTTTCTTTTCCCTTGGCTTGTGCTTTTCCTCCCTGGCTTATCTTTTTTCCTCGCTGGCTTAGCTTTTTCCCTTGCTTAAACTTTTTTCCTCTCTAGTCTGGAATGTGGGATTATTTTTTTCTCCCTGCCTTGAGATGTGACTTGGGGTCAAGGTCTTCTTCTTCTTCTTCTTCTTCTTCTTCTTCTTCTTCTTCTTTTTCTTTTTTCCCTTTGACTAGGATATGCGTTTTTTCTTCTTTTTTGGTTCTTTTTCTTCCCTTTCTTTTCTTATTTATTTAGAGGCATAGGCCCTTGTAATTCTTTGGTTATTATCCATGTTTGATAATAAGAGAGATTTCTTGGTTACCATAAACATATAGATTCAATGTGCTCAGTGCACTAGTTCATTAATTTACAATGTTATGTCTGGCTGAGTACTTGATGCTTTGAACAAGTAAACCCAGGCTGAGTTAATTTGTATCGGCAAATAGATAATAGTGAACGTGTGAGCATGATGTGAATTAGAATCTCTCTCTCTCTCTCTTTCTCTCTCAGCCTCAGTTGAAATAAAATAAAATAAAATAAAAGTAGAGGAGATGAGGAAGCATCTTAAGGAGTGTGTGGTCCTGAGTTTGAAGGAGTAATGAAAAGATGGGACCCGACGCAGGCACAAGCACCATCCATCCAACTTGAGTAGGAAGAGACTGATCCTGCCGACTAACACGGCCGATTGTGACAGGGAATGTGTTCTGCTGACCCTGCATTTCTACACCCTGCCTCCCCTATCACGTGCAACCATGCACACCTCACCTGATCTCCACGTGAGATGCCCTCACCTCGAGACACCTAACTAATTCCTCACACCAACCCCATCTCTTAAAATTGAGAAAAAAATTTGATACTCTGGCAGTGTACAATACATGACTGGCAGTGTACAATAGATGATACTCAGGCAATTAGAAACTGTTTAGAACTTGCATGTATGGCATACAATTAGTTAAAAATTAAAATGTACAAATTATATTATCCCGTGTAGTTACCAAAATTCAATCTTAAATGATTATCTGACTATCAGATTGGTGGACATTTATTGAATGGTTAAAAATGAAAATATCCAATGGTCTTATTTCCACAAACAATTATATACCCACAAAACAACTTAGGATTGCTCAACCAATCTGATATTGAGATTGAGACTTGGCAACTGTGGGCTTCACAATTTAGCTGGTTTATTTGAATAAATATAGGCCACATGTTCAACTTTTTAGTGCCTGTGTATCAACCAGGGCGGCTCAACATTTTTGGGGGCCTTAGGCAAGTCATAAAAATGAGGTTTTTTAGTTAAAAAATAAAAAAATTAATAAATTCAAAATTAAACCAGAAATTTGATTCTTGCCTTTTCAGATGCAAAATTACTAATTAAACTTTTGTATTCAAGTTAACCTAATAAATTAGTTTCGATATATAAAATTGCTAAACCGTTTAATCTATCTTGAGACATAATTGTTCATAAATAATTTTTTATAATCTTTAGTTTTGAAAAACTTCTTTCTACAGATGCAACTGTAATAGGTATGGTAAGTAGTATTCTATATGCAATAAAACAATTTGGAAAACAATCTAGTTCTTTTATTAGATTAAGTATTTCAATTGGATTATTAATTTCTTTTTTTTCCAACATCTTTTAAAACTTTTAATTCTGATAATAAATCCAAACCATCGATATCAGAATGCGTGTCATGCTTAAGAATATTTTCAAGATCGAGACATTTTTTTTCTAAAGCGCAATCATCAAAAGATCTTAATCATTTAAGATCAAACAAAAAACCGAATATGTCATCATACTTTGAAAAATAGTTCAAATCTATATTGCATGGAAGATATTGCTTGATATACAATATAATAAAAATAATCAATTTTGAAAGATTTCTCTACTGACTTCATCATCTCATCATTATTTTCTTCATTTTCATCGAATTATTTTTTCCTATGAATGACACGCTTTTTACGAAATACAGCTTCTATATCCATCTCAACTGCATTTTTTTTAGATAAATCCAAAGCAGATTTAAAACCCTTTTCTCTTTAATTTTTGAAATAAGTAATAAGTCCTTTTAATTTATCCATAGCTAGATCTATACATATATTTTCAAGTTGTAAGCTCTTACTAACGGAATTTACAACAAACAATATCTCATACCAGATATTCATTCCGAATAGAAATTCAAAATTTTCAATCTCATAGGTTGCTAAGCATTTGGCTTCACTCCTTGTCTTAGTGAAGAGATCTTCACTAACTTCTGCTAATTTCCATAAAGCATCCTTAATTTTTGGGGCTTAAAATTTTAGAGCTTTAACACTTTCAATACGACTTTCCCAACATGTTTAGGAGTTAAAGTAATATACTCTAATAAAACTTTTCATCTTTTTGTAGAAGAAGCAAATAAAAAATATATACGTTGTACTACTCCAAAAAATGATATTTCTTTAGAGCATGAATTAGCCATATCATAAGAACTAAATTCAAACTATGACAGCCACAAGGAATATAAAATGCTCTAAGATTTAAATCTAAAAGCCTTTTTTGCATACCTTGTTTATTACCTTTCATGTTAGATCCATTATCATAGCCTTGTCCTCTAACATCATCCACATCAAGATTATGTCTCCTTAGTGTACTTAAAAGTTTGTCAAAAAGTCTTTTCCCCGATGTGTTATCTACCATTAAAAATTCTAAAAAGTGTTCATTAATCTTTATTGGACTAATTGAAGTATCAACACTTCGTAGTATAATAGTCATTTGTTCTTTATGACTTGCATCAGGAGTACAATAAAAAATAACCGAGTAATACTTTACTCTTTTGATTTTCTTAATGATCATACTTTTGACTTCATCGGTGAACATCAAGATCAACTTATTTTGTATGTTATGTCCCAAGTAGTGATTATGAATCTCATATACTTGAACATGTCTAATATGTTCTTGCATTATAGGATCAAACTCTGCTATCATCTTTATCAGGCCTAAAAAGTTTTCATTATTTTCTTCATATAATTTTTCCTTCTTCCCCCGAAACGCAAGATTGTTTCTAGCTAACGTCGTCACTACAACAATGATTCTAACAAGAATTTTTTTCCAATGTTTTTTTTCCTTGTTAATTTGATCCTGGATACTCTTATCAATTGTCTCATTTTTTGATAATCTCTTTTCCAAGTCAAACCAGCTAAATATATTGATAATATGCTCATTAGATATTTCGTGAGACTTAAGCTTTTTACTAAGATTTTTTCAATCTCTACATCATTCGTTAATTAACTGACTTGTACTATATTTTCAACAAAACAATTTACAATAAAAATAAAATACTCTATCTGTATCTATTGAATACACTAACCATCTCCTATCTTGCTTTTCCTCATTCGGTAGTTTACGAATATAATATTCTTTCGATAAATGTTTATTATTTTCATCTTTTGGGAACTCAATATCATCAATTCTAATTGGACCTTTCTCTACTAAGATATCTCGTAACTTCGTATTAATTTCCTTCCAATGTCCAGGATCATAACAAGTGATATTTAAGATTGATTGATCCTCACAACTTGGTCTATCTATGTATGTCTCATAACAAATTGTTCCAAAATTTCATTTTGTTGTGTCACATCAACATTATCTTCTAAGTTCTCCCCTTGAGTCACATCAACATTATCAACTTCTTCTAAGTCCCTCATAATACTTGGTTCTTCACATATTACCTCTTGATTAGAATTTAGTTTCATTTTGTCAACAAGATATTTGTTAAGGGCCCCTTTTTGAGATTACACTAAACTTTCTATTATCCTTTTTTTCTTGAGTTTTTCATATCCAGATGCATATTTTCTACCAGTCATTTTAAAGATTAACTAGTCGACACAAATAAGGAATAATAATAATAATAGATAAACAAAAGCTAATTGATATAAATAATAAATTGAAATATAAATTCTTGAACAATAGAACCTGACGAATCATAGATTTGTTGAAGCAGCAACAACCAGCGGATCAAGACTCTGAGAAGCTGATTTGCTGATTATTTGAGAAGTTGTTTTGTAGATATTGTTTAGCAAAAAAGTAGGAAATACTTTAAGATTGAGAAGCTGCTTTGCTTAGCAAAAATGTCGGTTGTATTGTGCGATTATTTTGCTGTTTAGCAAAAAGAATAATCCACTACTAAGAATCTAATTAGACATTGGTGTGTCACTGTACCATTAAAAAAATGAAGTTAGAATTTAATTTAGAAAAATGACATTAGAATTTAATTTTTTGAGAACTTAATTAGCAATAAAGTAAGTAGTTGTGGTCCTAGGTTTTAGGACAAGAATTTATTGGGAATGATGCTATTATTTTGAAAAGAGACGATAGAGATAGACTGTTATTATTGATAGTGCTAGTTTCTAGGATTTGTTTTTTATTTTCAATTTCAAATTTGTAAACTAATTTTTAGATGTTCCTATTTTGTAGGCCTTTCAATAAGTTTTATTTCAAAAATTTTGGACTTTTTTTTTTCTTCTTAATTTTAAATTTGCTATAATATATGACCTTCATAATTAAGAAATTTTAATTTTGCTATAATATAGGGCCTTCATAACTAGGGGGCCTTAGGCGATTGCCTCACCTGCCTACCCCTTAGAGCCGCCCCTGTGTATCAAGGGTAATAAGAAACCTGAGTACTATAACAACTAATAATTTTGAAGATTCCTTGCCAAATCTCTTTCCTTGCTTTTATCTACTTGAAATTTTGGTTGACTCCAGTGATAATCTTCAACTATTCTCTAGGTGATGGTGATTCATCTACTGGCAGGAGTTATTGAGGATGGAACAGGAAAAATCAGACTGGGAGTGGTGGGGGCGTTTGATGACTGTGAGTTTTGGTCCATGACAGGTATTTGCCCAAGGAGCCGATTTTTACAATGGCTGTTGAAAAGAAAAACTTTAATGCTCTAGCAAGTATGATGTACGAGGGTAAGAAATTAAAATTAGATTATGGTTACAGTTTATTGTATCGTGAACCAAAAAGATTATGGACATCTATTCCAAGTATGGATATGAAAATAAAACTAGTCTTTGTGAATGGCCTGTTCAACCAACCTAGCTAATTTTTGGATTATAACTTAGGGATAATCGGTTTCACAATTTAATTGATTTAATCTGAGTTGATATATGCTACATGTAGTATTTCTAAGCGTCGGCATATCAAACATCATATGCAGCTAGAGTATCAAATAACTCCCCGTTGTTGGAAAAGATCATAGAAAGCAGGTCATCGTCCATCATGACACTGACAATGTCCTCACTACACCAAAAATTCTGATTAGGAATGGTTGGAAACCATTCTTGAAAGATTTAAGAACAGTCCTAAACCATTTCTAAATAGCGCGTCACGAAAAGTAGAAATGATTTTAAACTATTTTGAGTACAAATTGTAAAAATGGTTTCTACACTGTTCTTAAATTTATGCAAATACAAAATAATAATAATAATAATAATAATAATAATAATAATAATAATAATAATAAAGAAAAATACAACATTCTATTTGTTGTATTTTGAATATGTTACACTTGATAGTTATCTTATCCAAATGACCATTCCTAAATAGGCTGTCGAGAAAAATAGAAACAATTTTAAATTGTTCTAAGGATAGATTGTTGGAACAGTTCTAAACCATTACTCAATTTGTACAAAAAAAATAAAATAAATAAATAAAAAAATCCAGCAGACTGTTTGTTGTTTTTTGAGTTTGTTGCACCTGATAGTCATCTTATCCAAATTAAGAAAAATAAAAATAAAAATAATAACTCCCAATAAAGAGATTATGTTTGAGGAATTTCAATCAACAAACAAGCAAAAATAAAAATGTTGCAAGAAACAAATCATGCAGAACAAATAAATGGATAATATACAGTAGCATGCCAGATCGAAAACCCATGTTGCGAAACTTTTCATAAGTAAAAATGCACGTCTTTCCTCCCTTTATTCTCTACCGTAGCATACTAGAAGAAAACCTAGATTCATGAGCATTTACATAGAAACGCAGGACTGTTGTTCACCTCCTATAAAACGGTGTTTTCTCCATTAAGTATTTTTCTTTGTACTGCACATACATACATCATGAAATAGTGTGACATAGGCACAGAGATGTGTTAGAGTTGGACATGATGGCCCATAAACCCAATTCACTCAATATTCATATTTTTTGATAATGGTGAAAACTAACAAGTTTTGCTAAGTCTATGCTAAAACATACATATGGACATATGTCCCACTTGAGTGAGATCCAAGCAGTTCATCAAGCGGGCCCTACCACATAGATGACCTGGCCAATAATCAGACTAGTCCACTCATCATGTGGACATATGTCCCACTTGAGTGAGATCCAAGCCATCCATCCTAAAACTACTTGTCTTGACGAAACTTTGTTAGAATTCAAATGATCCCTTAGGTGATGTTTTCTGAAATTTGCTTGCAAATATACTGTGCATAATTTTGAGATCTTTGTTGTTGTGGAAAAAGTAAGTGATATAAATAGCTAACATAAAGACCATTCTCATTATGCCATGAAAAACCACTAAAGGCTTGTCCAAACATCACATACGGCTCGAAAGAAAACATAGCATATTCTCAAACAGTATTTAAATGCCCAAAGTATTTTCTTGACAAGAGAGCCTAAACCCACATGCATAAAATTCTACATAGTTCTCCAATCTACATATTACTTATGCTATGTTTGGCTCATAATCATTACAAGAATGCAAAATAATAATGTTGTGGAAGAATTTGAGCCGACCCCAATTGAGGTAAGCTCGGCTCGGCCAGTTGAGCGGCCACGTCGAGGAAACGGAATGACAAAGCAAGATAAGCCGATCCACGGCCCGGTACTAGCCCTGCTACTCTAACCAAGTCTTTTATAGAGCTTTCACGTCGTTATCCCGCTTCCAAGTTCTTTTGTAGAGTTTTCACATCAGCTTGGGACCCAGAAGAAGCCATTACACACCCCATTCGCTACCTCCAATCAAGTGCTCGTCGACAACATGGCTGGGCCTAACCTGCTAATGGGTCCAAACTGTCATAGGCAGGACTCAGACTATGGGGTCGGCTCGGATGGAGATATGCCCTACAACCACGCTCAAGGTCTAACTCTAGTAACGCACGTATGGAGCAACATCCGGTGCACGATCTCAAGGTAACTGCCAACTTCAGCTCATGCGTCGTTCCCGTGTAATAACAATAATAATGCTGAAAATGACGGACATGTTAACTCCAATTGAGAGGTATAAATAGGAGATGCACCTACAGAAACAGGTACGCAAAATCTCTCACCCAAACCCCCATTTACACTACTTAGACCCAGATTCCTAACCTGACTTTGGCATCGGAGGGTCTCCTGCTCTAGCCAGGGTCTTGTCTACCTCCTGTGCAGGCATACAGGGCTCGACGCAAGTGCTCGGAGCTCGGAGAGGGTGAGCCAGATTTTTGCATCAACAAATAATAATAATAATAATAATAATAATAATAATAATAATAATAACATTATTATTATTATTATTATTGATTTTGAAATTTCTTCTCTTAAAATTTCCAATAAGCAAGAATTTGAGCTCGACTCTATTCTATTGGAATAGAGATTTTTCATATCAACAAGAGTAAAATTAATGAATTTTGAAAATTCTACTAACAATAGAAATCTCGAAAAGGTCATGACACAGAAGCTAATTACTATTTCCAAAAAAAAAAACAAAAAGACAGAAGCAAGTCAAGCCATCGACAAGGAAACACCCCCAGTATTTGTTGCATTTAAATCATACAAATTAGAAAATGAGTTAATCCAAAATCATACAAACTGAAAAATTGTGGTATATTTGATGTATTTTGAATATGTTGCATCTGATTGAAAAAAAATATGCATATTCAACTAAACAGTGCAAATCAGAAGCTAGAACATGTTATAATTAAACAACCATTATGAAAGAAATTCAAATAATCCAAACAAATAGTAACGTGTTTATACAGTGTCTAAAAAGAACAAGATCAAAGAGTTTAAATAGTAACTTGTTTATACAATGTCTAAAAAGAATAAGATCAAAGAGTTCATGAAAACAGAAAATTTAAAGCTAACGTTGGGCAAGAAGAGTCCAAAGATCCCACCTTTTAGAAATACTTGTGTTGAAACACCAGAAAAAGTTGAGTTACAAGACTCCAAAGACAAACAACCATTAAAGCTAGAAGCATTTTAATATGCAGCCCTCACTTTTTTTCTTTTTTTTTTTTGAAAAGATAAACCATTAAAGCTAATACCTTTTTCATCTACCACTTATGTACAATTACCTTATGTCAACGGATAATACCCAACTTATGTATGAACTCTAAACACTATGCAATATTATATAGTTCTTGATTTGAACCTGAGAATTTGTAGGAATCTTTCATATGTGTTGAAGAATAAATTTCAAAAATAGAGAAGTTAATGGAGTCAAAGATCTATTATATGAAGAAACACCAACATGATAAAACTAACGAAGATAAATAAAAAAATAAAAAATTAGAGATGACCTTCATCCTTACATGTTTCAGATATTTCAGGTCCAGAAAATTTAGAATATTTTCATAGACCTTAACTTATCGTAAGGGAAATTCAGTGTGTAGTTTAATTCAGAGTTCAAATTGCTTTTGGAAACTGCGATGGATTTTATCTCAATTTGAAAACCAAATGAAAAGGACAAGCAGTCACGCCAGCCAAAATCTGAAAATAAGAAGTTGTTGATAATATGGATAGTAAAAAAAGAAGAAGCCTGAACTCCATGATCTTCAAGGGTGTTCCGAACAAAGAGGTCTTCTACGCTCATAGACCCAGACATGTGTATATAAGGCAGCTCAATTATATCCACCACCTGCTAGCATGGCATGCGAGCATGAGAGCCAATCCATCCAACAAGTGGATCACACGACTTAGATGCCTTGGCCTATAAATTAGGCTAGTCCACTTATCAGGGGGCCAATGGTTTATAAAACAAATAGGTGGATGAGAATGACTTGGGCTAGGTTTTTTTTAGCCAACCGCCTACTTCCAACACTATTACTAGACCTTGTTCTTGTGCTAGGGCATCTAAATGATAGGATCCACCTCGTGGATGGCCTCAATCTCATATCCATATGCCATGTTGACATCCTTGGAGGCATAGATGGTCGCCAACTACCTTATATATGCTATGGGCTTAAGTAAACTGAAATTGCGGATGAACCGCTAATTAAAGTATGAAATTATGTCTAAGTGTCCTAAAGGGGGATGAATAGAACTTTTAAAAAATATTTACTTTTTAAAAACAGACAATGCCTAACTTAAACTAATTTACCAATCAAACTAAGTAAGGCAAAGTAACTCTAAGGCTTCAGAGTCAATAAAGGGTTCAATCACATAGGCAACAAATGATTTGCAGATAAAGCAACTAGCCTATAGACATAATGTCTATGAGTATGTGGGATGTGATTCCTATCAATCTTAAACATTCATTCAATCATTCATTATAATTAAGTATTTAAACCATATAAGTATAATTAAATAGATGCATAAAGACAATCCCAAACACAACGATATATAGTGGTTCAGTTACGTGCCTACTCCATTCTCGGCAGACGCGCTCTTCTTAGAGTGTAATGGATTTCACTATGGGAGGTTAACCTCAAACCTTTACAGTCCTACATAAGGATTCTAAAGTTTATACCCTACGAAAAAGCAAGGGTCCTACACAAGAACTCAATGCTTTATGCCCTACACAAGAGAAAAGGTCCTACACAATAACATAACAATTTAGGCCACACAAACTAAGGTCCTACACAAGAACCTAACAATTTAGGCCACATAGGCCAAGGTCCTACAAAAGAACCTATCAAATTAGGCCACACAGGCTACCACATAAGAATTTACAGTTTATGTCCTACACAAGGACAAAAAAATTTAGGACACACATGCCACGGTCTTACATAAGAACCTAATGTTTAAGTCATACACAAGGTTGAAAAATATATATTTTTCCGTCGGAGGCTTATGAAAGGTCTTAGCGAGTTTATCAACTCAAACTCTGAATCCCAATCCTACACAAGGGTTTCAGACTCGAAGGACTCTAGTTACTTATAAGTAAATGAGTGAGCCCCATTTCAGCACATCTTGTTGAAGATCTTCCTAGTGGTGAAGAGTCTTAAGCTCCCTTGACCTACAACCTCTTGTAGATGCTCCAATCGAGGTACCGAGGTTGTTGGGTTAAGGGTTTGGTTAATCAACCCTAATTAATGCTATGCATTTAAGATTTACAGAAGATTCCCATGAGCAAAGCCTTTAAAGATCTTAGCACAATGATTTGTATTTAAGAAGTGCTGATAGATGATTAATGAAGGCCGAAGTTCATTCTTCAATCCAAGATATGAATGCATTTAGGTCTTTGATCGAATGATGAACTCCCATGGGAAAGAGGGCTTGAGAGAAAGGGTAATAACTCAGTTAATAACTCTCTCAAAGATCTTTTCAATACTCGTTCAAAAATTTAAGAAGTAACCCAAGTGATATATAAAGGCAAAATCCCAACGGTAAAAAAATGGGCAGAAATATGTTCGTGTCCATGTCATCGAAGTTCCTTTGATGCCATCGAACTCCTGCACCATGATATTTAAATAGGTCTAGGATAGATTTTACTCGATGCTATCGACCATCCTTCGATGCCATCGAAGCAAGCTTCGATGTCATCAAGAGATGGTTTGATGCCATCGGGATTTTCCATGAAAAATACACTTTGGTTGCTGGACTAAATGAGCTCAAATTCCATGCCATCGATTGCAGATCAATGCCATCGAAAATAAAATGATTTTCCTATGAAATCTCACTGGACAGTTTGGTCTAAATATCGATTCAATCGATAAGCCTTCGATGCCATCGAAATTTGAATTTTGATGCCATCGACATGGATTCGATGCAATTAAGATATAAGATTTTCCTTGAAAGCTTTTTGAACAAACTGGTCCATATATCGATGCTATTGAATGATCTTTGATGCCATTAATAACTTACTTTGATACCATTGAAAGAGGTTCGATCGCATTGAAAAACACTTAGAGTATTTCAAGATTAGTGGAGGGAAGTGACCCAAGGTCGATGTAATCGAAGTGGATTCGATGTTATCGAAACATAAGTTTCGATGACATCGAACTACCTTCGATGCAATCGACAATACCCATCATATGTTCAGTTTGTTGCTGGACTATTTAGGCTTGGATTTCGATGCCATCGAACAGAGTTCGATGCCATTGAAATCATCCTCGATTGCACTTCGATGCAATCGACAGGGTATGAAATTTACCTATTTAATTCATCTTTCCACCAACTCTAGAAACATTCTAAACTAAGCTTACCAAGGATTTTGTAAATATTTTTTTTAGGTAAGATTAGGTTCTTATAAGAGGGGTCATATACCTTAAGGGTTTGTTTAAGGATGTGAGGCTTTGTTTACCTATGTGAACACTTGAACTTTTTCAAACTGGCTGAGTCTTTGGTCTTGTAGTCTTCAATTTGGGGCTCACTTGAATCATGGACTCAACATTCATGTATATTGACAAATAAGAGCACTTTCAATCTCTCCCTTTGTCAATTATGTGACAAAACACCTAACAAACCCTAGGAATTATATACAACTCAAGTTTAACGAAATTTCATTGTTACAACTCGACTATAGACATAAATTAATAAGATTCTTAATGCTCGAGTTGCTGGCTTGAGTTGTTGCTCCTCCCATTATCTTCATACTACCCCTATCTTCCTGCATCACCATTAGCATCAAGACAATATGCGCACATAATGGTGGGAAATATTTTTCTTCCCCTTTTTGTCAGTCATTGGCAAAGGGTTAGTAAAGTAAACATAGACAACATGCCCTTCACAACTAAGGTTGGAGAGACAATCACAATTATGCATATGAGAAGATAGATTAAATAATCACATAATTTGAAACAATAGAATAAAGGACAAGTAATTATGTGATAGAAACTAAAATCATGCCACATATGTATATATCAGATGAAATGCCCAAAAGTGGCATGAATATCCATCAAATATCCCAAAAAAATAATAATAATAAAAAATCCAAAAGATAGACACACACACACCACAAAACATCTGGCTTAATGATATACAAAGATGGATAAACCAGATGGACTAGGACATTAAAAAAGATATCCAATGTCAAAAACAAATTGTGCATCATTGAACTGGGTTCTAACTGGATGGACCACCTTCTCTTAGAGCGATATAATCGTGACGACTTGTAATTAGCTCCACAAGGTGCTGGACTGTGCACTGTTGTCCCTCTAACATCAGCTCGATGCTTGAGAGTCTGACTTCGCACCGTCCTACTCGCTCTTTATGTTGGCCTGACCAAGAAATATTTGCCTAATGAGATCATGGTGGCACAGAAGGCTATGGGTCCCCACTGAATTCGAGCTGTGAGGAATGATCGGAGAAGGGTAAGAGTCTTTGGCCATCAGCATCTCGGTGTTTTCATCGTCGATTCCCCCATGGTCTCATTTCGTCTTGGACTTTTGAGGGACTGTTTTGTGTTTCAGTTTAAGTAAGACATAGTTGATCAGATTTGGGTAAGATCCCTACAAATCGGGACATCATCCAGATGAGATTTGGGAATGGAAGAGATGTGAGATGACTTCCTTGGACAATGAGGACTAACTAACGAAGTATGAGAGCTGCTAGACACAGTTGAGTCTCTTGACCGACATCATATAGGATGTTGAGTATATAAGGAGAGATAACATTCCCATTTACTTCACAGGAATACACATTTGTACTGAAGATATGTGAGACCCGTATGCTAGTCCGTACTGTTTCGTAGACCTCTGCGGTCCTCCCGGTCGAATTTCGGCAACCCGTGATCTGTTATCAGCAGTTGCACGTGACCCTGAGTTGCATCCTGTCGATCTGAGTCGGCTCGACCCGAGACTTATATCATTGCACCGCGCCACGGTTCCAACGCGCGAGACATACCTGAGCAAGGAGATCTGGGCCCGCGTTCAGTTCCAGAAAAACGCCGTGCGATTTCAATCCCAAGAGAATGTCCCATCAATTACTTCAATCAAGTACACATCCATCACTTCACATTTCAAGTACAAGCAACCATCCTCTCTCTTGCACAAGTACTCCAAAGTCAACTCTCTCCCTGACACAAGTACATCCATCCATCACTCACCATCCTCTCTCCCTTCACTTCTCTCCCATCACTCATCTCTCTTTCATTCTCTCTCCATTTCAATCAACTCTATGAGAGTCCAACGTCCATGGCTTCCATGAGAGAGAAGCTAGTATGGCCTACTCCCTACCACCCAATTCCACCCTCCAAAATCAGTCTTAACCATTGAATCTTGTTTCCTTGGAGCTCTAGAACCCATTGGTGGAAGAAAGAAGAAGAGATCTTGAGGTGGGTGATTTTATTATTTGATTTGTGATTTGAGGACCCACATATGTGGGACCCATCTTGATGTATGATTTGTATGAGGGGCCCATAGTGGTAGGGTTTCTCCGCTACTCCGATCTCTCTCTCTCCCTCTCTCTCTCTCTCTCTCTCTCTCTCTCTCTCTCTCTCTCTGGTGTGATGGCGTGTGGCCCATTTAATCCTGACCGTCCGTTCGTGAGGCCCACCTTGTTGCCTGTCACAAATTTCAGTTTGATTGGTGGACCACCGCACGGACCCACCTTGATGTATTTTTTTTATATCCAAGCCGTCCACCATGCGGACCCCGCTGTGGTGTATTCAATCCACACCGTTTGTCCAACAGGAAGGGTCCGCCTTACTGCTGGACTGCTCGTCCAGTGGGCCGGCCCACCTGCCTGGACGGACCTACATGGAGGGAAAACTAATATCAGCTTGATCGGAGGACCCCATCCATGTGGGACGCACCTTGATGTTTATATGTTATCCACTCCGTTCATGCATGGGACGTGGGGCCCACCTTGAGGACGTGCTGAGTGCAGCACATGGGACCACTGTGATGTATCTGTTGATCCCAGCCGTCCATCATCTGGACGGTGGGCCAGCAGTAGTCAGTTGTTGGATTGACGCAGCAAGTTCTATAGGTCTGATGATGAGGTATGTGGTATATCACATACCGTCCTTCCAATGGCAAGAAGTAGGATCCACTCCACACGTGCTGCACGTGTCAAGATGGGCCACGTTGATATATGTTTTACATCCACACCGTCAATATTTCGGATGGCGCAGAGAGGGACTACCGTGATGTTTTTGCCATCCAACCTGTCCGTTCGGGCAGGACATGGGACCCACCCACACGTGCTGCACGTGTGGGGTGGGCCCACTGATATATATTGTATCTGACGTCCAGGCCCTGACGTTTAATCATCAGCAAAAAAAAAAGGAAGAATACATACTGTATAACATGATACATATACATATATTTATATATTAAAAAAATATTATAATATTTATAGTGGCCCCACGTGGGAACCCACCCGTTGTATCTGTTTACCCACCACAGTCCAGATGGGACGGTGGGGCTCCATCCACGTGTGGCAATCCACACCGTTCAGCAAGGACGGTGGTATTCACCGTGCTGTAGTGTTTTATCTGAGCCATCCGTTTGACGGGCCTCATGATGGATGTGCTGTATATCCATCCAAACCGTCCATCCACGTGTGGCCCACCACGTGGGACCACCGTGGTGCACGTGAATCATCCTCACACGGTGGGAATCCCACCTCGATGTATATATGTTTTATGTCCCTGCTGTCCGAGCATGGGACGTGGGGCTGCCTTGACGTGGCTGGTGGGCCTCACGGGTGTGGACCCCACCTTATTGATGTGCTGTAGCTGCACCAGACATCAGGGGACGTGGACCCCAACAGTGTTGTATTTATTATACCTGCACCGTTCATTTGTGTGGGACCCACCTGATGTATGCACCGTCCAGCACGTGGACGATGGGTCCCACATTGATGTATATGTTTGCACCTGCACCGTCCATGGCTGTGACGGTGCTGACCCAGCTAATGTATATGTTGTATCCACCGTCCAACAGCTGGACGGTGGTACACACAGTTGATGTATGTATTTCATCCACGCCACCCATCTACCGGGCGCACCTTGATGTATGTGTTTCATCCAAACCGTCCATCTGGATGGCGAGCTCATCTTAAGGCATTGAGACTAAAAATGGGGCAGATCTATCAGGTGGACCATACTGCAGAAAACAGTGGGATTGAACATCTACCATTGAAACCCCTTTGGGATACAGAAGTTTTGGACCAATCTGATATTTGTTTTTCCTCTCAGTTCAGGTCTTCTTGACCTCATGAACTGACTGGATGGGAAATAAATGCTATGGTGGACCCTCTAAACTTTAACAGTGGAAATCCTTATCACCACTGGTACAGATGATCTTTTACTAGGATTTATTTGTTTGGATAATGTTCTAAAATGATATTTATAGATGGATAAATAGTGTAGTTGTTTATGACCCATATGATGATGCCCATTGAGATGTATTTCCGGCCCATGTGATGCGGCCCACTTGATGTATGAGACCCTTGTGTGAGGCTAGGGGCCCACTATGTGTTAAGCCCTGTGTGGGCTACTTCTTGGGAGCAATGTTGGTTAAATGTTCACATTGATGGGTAATGATGGTTGGATGTCCACATTGTGACCTTCCCTTAGGCCTTGTTCGGCCGATCATTGAGGCCGATTTCGATTATCGAGGCCTTTTCCGATTGTTGAGGCTGATTCTAATTGTTGAGGCCGATTCCGATTATTGAGGCCGATTCTGATTATTGAGGCCTATTCCAATTGTCGAGGCCGATTCCGATTGTTGAGGACGATTGTCGAGGCCAATTCTGATTATCGATGCCGATTTCGATTATCGAGGCCTATTCTGATTGTCGATTATCGAGGCCGATTGCTGAGGTTGATTCTGATTGCCGATTCCGTTTATAGAGGCATATTCTGATTGTCGAGGCCGATTTTATTTATCGAGGCCGATTCCGATTATTAAGGCAGATTCCGATTATTGAGGCTGATTTCGATTGTTGAGGTCGATTCTGATTATCGAGGCCAATTCTGATTATTAAGGTCGATTGTCGAGGCCGATTCCGATTATTAAGGCCGATTTCGATTGTCGAGGCCGATTCTGATTATCGATGCCGATTTCTATTATTGAGGCCGATTCCGATTGTCGAGGCCGATTCCGATTGTCAAGGCCGATTTCAATTATTAGAGCGATTGCCGAGGCCCATTGTGATATATTCGAGGCCCATGGGATGTGGCCCATTGTGATATATTTCCGGCCATATGATGAGGCGACTTGATGTATATTAGGCCCGTGTGAGTGGCCCATTGCGATGTATATTAGACCCGTGAGATGCGACCCGCTTGATGTACATGTGGCCTATGTGATTGGCCCATTATGATGTATATGTGATCCATGAGTGAGGCCCATCGTGATGTGTATTAGGCCCTTGAGTGAGGCCCATGGTGATGTATGTTAGGCCATTGTGTGTAGCCATGAACTCACTATATGTTAGCCCTATGAGGGCCACTACTTGGGAGCAATGCTGATTGAATGTCCACATTGATGGACAATGATGGTTAAATGTCCATATTGTAACCTTCCCTTAGGCCTCATTAGGCCAATTATCGATGCTGATTATGAGTATGTGATAACATAGCACCATGATACACGCCCATACGCATCATCTGCTGTTTGTTATGAGATGTGGTTGACCATTGCATATGTCACTGGGCAGGTTGTTATGAACTCCCTGATAAGCGGAGGTTATCTCACATGAGTGCACGGTAAGCGTAAGATTGATGCATGACTGGATTGTATGACTCATGCATCATGCCCTAGCGACATCAAGGCCGTAACCTCCACAGGCATATCGTGGATGGCCAGATGAGACACTGAAAATCTGTTATTAGCATCGGGCTGCCATAGATGGCCCTGTGTGAAAATCCTTAAACCTCCGAGGCCAGGAGACACCCCAACGTCGAGACCGAGTGGATACATGAGTGCCTGAGTGTCGAATATCAGGAGGTCGCGTCTCTCACTGTATCATGGTAGGTTGGGAGGGTGTGTGGCCTTACCCGCCCAAGCGTAGGGGGCATAGCTAGGCAGAGTTTGACCAGCTCGTGAATGAGTCCGCTATCGATGTGCCGAGTAGATATTGGCGGACTACTGGTCAGGTGGATAGTGAGGTCTCTTCCACTTGCATGGTCGCGTGTCACTGGGCGGCGATTTGCATGTAGAGTGTAATAGACCCCGGTGATGATCCTAAAGATGAACAGTACTGATATGTGGACTTATTGTGCATGAGTTGTATACTCATTCATTCATTCATTCTTTCACTATCCACTCGGGCAGGTAGTGCGCAACTATTTGTTACATGTACTTTCGCAATGACCAGGATTTCAGTTAGGGCGCGCGACTAACCTGAGATAAGAAGTTTACCACATTGAGTCTGACTATTCAAATTTACGTATGAGATTGGTTTAGATAAAAGTCTCTTGTGATGGACCCCATAGCCTGCAATACTACGTACTATCATCCCGACTTCACACTCCAGCATGGTCATTCCATTCGCATCACATATTGCATTACATCCGTGGCATGTGACATTTTGGGTTACTGTGTTTCTACATTTATATAGTCTAGGTATGGCTGATGCTATTCGTGAACTCATGAGGATTGACATATTGCATTGCATCCTCGGCATCTGATATTGTCTTATTACATTTTTGCATCACATAACCTTGGTACAGCTGATAGTATTTATGGGCTTATCAGCATGTTTTTGCATTACTCTGATATCGTATGATCTATGAACTTGCCAGTAATTCTGATATTGTATGATTTACGGGCTTGTCAGCATTTCCGCATACTCTAATTACTTTAATATTGCTTACTTGGCACTTACCTTGCACACACACTTTCACCACCCTCTAAGCTTTCTATAAGCTTATGCACGATAGATGCATGTAGGTAATGTTAGGTTGCAGCAGTGGCGTTGAACATGAAGCGTGCAGCTGTCTTCTAGAGCTTTGATTTTATTTTGACATATGTATTTTCCTTTCAGCATTGTATTCAAAGTTTATATTAGTGGATATGTGATGATGATGTTGCTTTTGTGATTTGGGTAAACTTGTGGTTATGCTTCTTACGAGATAAATGTACGTTGAAAAATTCTCCTTGTAAGATCCCAGGATCGGAACCTAGCATATGGGCGATGGGAGCCGAGAATGGGGTACTACGGAGGCTGTCGGCACCGAATTCGGCGATCGGGATTCTTGTGAATCTCATTTCCGGGTTTGGGGCGTGACAAGATATCATGAAGAATTCTGAATTTTGAGTCTAAATGCATAAAATGCAAACGATTCCCTTTTCGCATAGGAATCGTCAAGCCATTGCATAAGAATCTGGTCACCTCACCCTAGACTCCTGGAGAACTTAGATTATGTTTAGTTGTGTCTATGGAGGATATTGGTACACTAAGGATTTGAGCAATTGTTACATGGGTAATCCGGGTGGTGTTTCTCCCTAATGTGATGTTTATGGATGGAGGTTCAAGAGTGGCAGAATGGTAGGATGCCAGAAATTGATATATTTGTTCATATCGAGGCTTATTATCAAGATTGAGTATCTTATCCCAACTAATGGTTTCTAATAGGGACTCAATCCCATAGGGTTCTATGCATGTGTGATCCATAATACGTTCAAAAATCATTTCATTTTCCCTAAATATATCATATAAAGCTTTTAAAGAGAGGGTAATGGTGGAGATACGATTATCATCACACAACTTTGTTTTCTTTGCCCTGGAGGACTTTCCTCGTGCAATGGCCTTGCCTTTATCTTTTGTCATAGTGCAATTTCTAAAATGAATAAGATTTACCAAGAAGGACAACTAAGAGATGCATATGAATAGGAAAAACCCTAAATTGATTCCACGGAACCTAGGAAAGAGGGCAACCCAATAGATGGTGAATAGAGATGAAGCACACTAAGGGGAAACCTTACTAAGGGCAACGACGGTGGAGTGTAATCTAGAAGGAAACAACCACTAGAGCTCTAAGAGGGGCTAGAAGACGACTGGACGCGAGAGGGAAAAGAAAATGTTAAAAATAAGAAATCACTCCCGCGCCGAGACTATATAAAGCTCGATTCTTTGAAGCCATTGAAACATATTCGATGCCATCGAAACGTGTCCAGTTAGGTCAGAGAGTTGAGAGGATTTTTTGATGTAATCGAAGCATATTTGATGCCATCGAAAACTGTTCGATGCCATTAAAGTGTCTTCGATTCCATTGAAACAGTCTGTGCTGCTCAAATTTACCAGTTCATCATGCAATGACCTATACGATGAGATGTACATATAGTTTTACCAATGAATTAACACTTGTATACTCAACTAAAATTAAAAAATAAAAATAAAAACAACCTTATAAACATATATATCAAGAAGAATAGTGAGGCTAAATCCTCAAATATTTCAGTTAAAGAAGGTGGGCCATAGACAAGATTAGACTGCGCATACTCTAATATATTTTTGAAGATTTTCAAATCTATTGGCATCCAATGGTTTTTCAATATATCGGGAAGTTGTCGCTTGGTAGGCACATGATCTAACACAATTATATTTTCCTCTACAAGCTCACATATAAAGTGGTGTCGGATATCAATGTGCTTTGTTCTTGAATGTTGGACTAGATTTTTTGAAATGTTAATGGCACTTTTGTTATCACAAAATAGTGTTATTGTTGATTGTTCAATGCCATAATCTAGTAACATTTGCTTCATCCAAAGAAGTTGTGCGCAACAACTACCAGTTGCAATGTATTTGGCCTCGACAGTAGACAATGATATTGAGTTTTGCTTTTTTCCTATGCTAAGATACAAGAAAGTTGTTGACTTAAAAATAGCCACCATTGGTTGATTTTTAGTCATCAATATTACTGGCTCAATCGGCATTTGAATACCCTGCAATGATGATAGATGTGTCAAACGAGTACCATAATCCGAAATTGGTAGTCCCAGCCACATATCCTATAATCTTTTTAACTGCTATTAAGTGTGATTCTTTAGGTTCCATCTGAAATCTAACGCATGTACCTACAATAAAAGAGATGTCTGGCCAGTTCACAGTTAGGTATAGTAAGCTCCCTATCGTTGCGATACAAGTGTTAATCCACACTCTTGCCATTTGCATCTTTGAAGAGTTTGAGTGTGTTTCTCATGGGTGTATGATGCGTATGACCAGATTCAAGTCCAAATCTTTTTACCAATTCCTTAGTATACTTAGACTGACATACAAAAATCCCATTTTGAAATTGTCTCACTTGTAGTCTCAGAAAGAAGTTGAGCTCACCTATCATGCTCATCTCAACTTCATATTTCATTAATTCGGCGAATTCATGAGCAACATCTTCACAAGTGGATCCAAATACAATGTCATCCACATAAATCTGGGCGATTATTGAGGCATTCCTAGTCTTTTGTGTAAACAAAGTTTTATCAACGCTCCCCCTATAAAAGTGGGGGTCTAGCAAAAATTGCATCAAGTGCTCACACCATGCACGGGGTGCTTGTTTAAGACCCTAGAGTGCTTTGCTCAATCTATATACATGATGAGGATATTTGGGGTCAAGAAATCCCTTAGGTTTCTCAACATATACTTCTTCCTCAAGTACACCATTGAGGAAGACACTCTTCACATCCATTTGGAACAATTTGAATTGCAATGCACATGCAATTGACATGAGAACTCTTATAGACTCAATACGTGCTACGGGGGAAAATGTTTTTATCAAAATTGATGCCCTCAATTTACAAGTAACCTTGCACAACGAGTCTAGCCTTGTTTCTCACTACATTCCCAGATTCATTGGACTTATTCTTAAAGATCCATTTGGTTCCGATGATATTAATTTCCAGTGGCCTGGGAACTAGCTGCCACACTTCATTTATTTCAATTTGTTGCAACTCATCTTGCATTGCTGCAATCCAATATTCATCTTTGAGTGCTTCTATAACATTTTTTGGCTCAATTGTAGAGGTGAAGCAGAGATGACTGAATGTAGTCTTTAGCTGTCGCCATGTTTTCACACCGTCTTTAGGGTCTCCAATGATTTGATTAAGGGGATGATCCTTAATGACTGGTATGTTACTCAATGACTAAGACTCATGTGGAGAAGTGGATTTGTTATCTGATTTACCTATAATTCATGGTTTTGCATCATCATCCACATCAATAGAGTGATCATTGTTGTCATGTGGTTGGTCATCTACAACCACATTGATTGTTTCTTGAATTGTAAGGGTCCTTAAGTTATAGACTCTATAAGCACGACTATTCGAAGAATATCCCAATCAAATGCCATCATCGCTCTTAGAATCAAGCTTACCTAGTTGTTCCGGGTCTCTAAGAATATAACATTTGCTACCAAAGATACAAAAATATTTTACACTAGGTGGTTTTCCATTCCACAATTCATACATAGTTTTATCCAATCCTACTCTAAGATATACTCTATTTATTATGTAGCAAATGGTGTTGACAGCTTCGACCCAAAAGTTTTTTTTTTTTTTTTTTGCTATTAAGCATTATCAAGCCCATCTCTTGCAGCACTCTATTTTTCTTTTCAACCACTCCATTTTGCTATGGAGTTTTTGGAGCTGAGAATTCATGCCAGATTCCATTTTCATCACAATACCTTTAGAACCGATCATTCTCAAACTCTCCTCCATGATCACTCCGAATCTTGTTTATATAATATCCCTTTTTAGTTTGGACTTGCTTAGAGAGTTTCTTGAATTCCTCAAAGGCATCAAATTTCTCTCTCAGAAATGCGACCCAAGTGAATCTGGAGTAATCATCCACCATAACTAGAAAATATCTCTTGCCACCATGGCTCTCAACTCTGATGGGACCTACCAGATCCATATATAATCAATCGAGCGATTTAGAAGTTGCTATGGTGGTTGTCTTTTTGTATCCAACTTTTATCTGTTTACCTTTGAGACAATCACCACAAACAGTCTTTTCTTTCTTCCCGATCTTAGGAAGTCCCCTTACTAAATTTTTTAAGCTTAGTTTGGCCAAGTTCCGGTAGTGCACATGCCTGAGTATTTGGTGTCATAATTCAGACTCAGTTTCTTGGGCTATGTTGCATTTTGTTGACAAGACATTTTCTTCACTGCTTTCAATCACATAACAATTGTCACTTGTGCGGAGACCTTTCATAATATATTTACCTATGGGCTCCGAGATCTTGCACATGTTCTTGGAGAAGGTGACTAAGTGTTCTTAGTCACGAATTTGGGAAATACTTATCAGATTGTGTTTCAGTCCCTCAACACAAAGAACATCATCAATCTTGGGCAATCCAGGCCCAACGATTATCCCTCGTCTAACTATCTTAGTAGAGCCCCCATCTCCAAATGTAACTGTCCCATCGTCAAATTTGGTGTAATCACAAAAATGGGCCCGGTCACTAGTCATATGTTCGGAACAACCACTATTAAGGTATCATTTAGAATTATTGTCTGCTTTAAGTGCAGTATGAATTACAAGGCAATTGTTCTTATTTTTCACCACCCATTTAGTGACCATCCTCTTTGGAGAAGATGTTCTCTTTTTTATTTTCTCCTTGAGGGTGGTTTGTTATGGGTTCTTTTGATTTATAGGGAAACTGATCTAGATTCACTTGTTTTAACAATTCTTGGGTTTTCTGATTCAGTTGATCAACATGTTTCAGCAACTCCTCCATCCTTTTAGTCATTTTAAGAGGAGTGAGATATTTTCTCATTTCATTCGGTATTTTCTTTAGAGAACTCTTAGGTTTATGTACCATCCTTCTGGTTTATTTGAATTTACCTATATTGCTCAAACCGAAAGTAAAGTGAGGCCGTCTAAATGTAAGGCATTCAAATTTGTAGTGCCCCATATCTCCACATGAATGATAGAATGGAGTTGCTTGCTTTTTTTTTTTTTTTTTTTTTTTTTCTGCTTGAAGCAGCGGATTTGTTAGTCACAAAAGGTGCACGAGAAGGACTAGATTTGCCTATTTCATAGCCTAAGCCTCTCCTATCCTTAGAGTTTCTACCCAGGCCTCGAAGTCTTTCTAATTCTTCGTTGCTTTGGGAGAACCTATGACTAAGTTCCATAGAGTGTTTCAATTTTTTAACATCTAGTTTCAGTTTTTGATTTTTGGTTTTCAACTTATTATTTTCCGTTTCTAGATGTTGAATCTTTTTAATTAATTCCTCAATTTTCAGACTCACATCTGCTACTTCTTTTCCTAGCATATTTTCTTTGTAAGAAATTCAACATTATCATCGGCTAGTTTTTTGTTGATAACAGATGCTTCATCCAACACTTCTTTCAGGTATTTAATTTCATCATTTGCTTGACCAAGCTTTTTAAGAAGTGTTTTTGATGTGTATATAAAGTTGGTTAGAGGGGGGTGAATAAGACTTTTCAAAAATATTTACTTTTTAAAAACAAACAATGCCTAACTTAAACTAATTTACTAATCAAACTAAGTAAGGCAAACTAACTCTAAGAATTCCAAGTCAATGAGGGTCCAATCACATAGGCAACAAATGATTTGCAAATAAAGCGACTAGCCTATAGACATAGTTTATATGAGTGTGTGGGATGTGATTTCTATCAATCCTAAACATTCATTCAATCATTCATTATAATTAAGCATTTAAACCATGTAAGCATGTAACACCCTGATCCTCATCACCCGAGAATGATAGCTCGGGTATGAGAATCTGAGGGTTATATAAGAAATGGAATTATAATTTAAGTAAATTTCCCGCACAATTCATAAGGACAAAACATAACCTCTATATAAACTAACAAATAAAGTTCAACATATGTGAAATAATAACCAGTAGTAAAGTGACATCCCTCAGTAGGGGACTTAATTACAAAACTCAAAGGCAAGCAAGTATAATGTCTGGCATATAAAAGCAGTAGATCCTAAACATTTTGTGAAGATTTTGTAGCTTGACTATATCATTATATGGGCCCTCCTCGCCTTAAGAATACTCATACATGCACAATTAACATTTCTATCATCCAAGCTTTAACACTATTTGAGAAGTCTATGTCATAAAGAAGCTATGGGGGCATATCCCTCACCTAGATTTGGAGTTTCTCTTGTCGTAGTATGTGAGTGCAATGATTTACTTGAACAGATAGCACGTAGGAGTGCTTCCTAATGTGAAATAGCTGCTGATTGTACCTGATGAAATTACCATAAACACTAATGAGTCGTGACTGAGTTGACTCAGTCGGGATTCTCGATTTGTAATGAGTTGGGTAGTCCCAACATTTTCTTTTACTACACAGTTGGATTTAAGACTTACCAACCTTATGCCTTTGAGTTCTATAACAGATGATTTAAATTGGTAAAACATATTTAGAAAATGGGTCGAGCTGACTCGCTTGGAGCCTAAACTGATGACTTGTTACGTTTGGCTCCAAAAGGCTGTGTAAGCCACGGAGTTTAGCTCATGGATCTGTTGATCCTAACACTCTCTACTATTACCTTCAGCTGGATGGAGTCGTTTTGACTCAGTCGGCAAATTGACTGAGTCAGCCCAACAAAATACATTGAGTCGACTCAACGGTGAAAAAAAGTCTAGGTCCATGCTCAACTAGGTGAGTCTTTGACACCCATGGCTGGGTTTAAGCTCATCTGGGTGAGCCACAACTCAGACCCAACCGAGACAAGTAGCCCTCTACAGCACCGAGTCAGAATCGCTGACTCGGTAGAGGCATTAACAGCCAACATCACCCTTAGTAGCAACAGGCAATGCAAGCCTGGCTTAACGTGCTAGCCCCATTGCAAGAATCGAACTGAGTCATCCAACTGATAACTGAGTTGTGGTGACGGTAAGATAAATCAGTCCAGATAGGGCATTCACAGCAGTAAGAAGAGGAGTATGAAAGTTACTTGATGCAGGGAAGATCCTCAGCTGCTGACGGACGAATTGGGATGATGGATAACCCCAGATCGTGATGTGGTTGGCCGTTGATTGGAGGGAGGCTCGGCCTATCCAAAACAAGTTGAGATAGCTGGTGGAATGTATCCCAGCAGTCACACAGGAATTGTTATTTTCCTTCTGCTAACCCTCCCTTTTCTCTATATTTCCTCTCCTTTCTCTCTCAATCAACCCTCTCCCTCTCAGCTATTCCTAGGGCTGATCGACTCAGCTGAGTTGAGTCGTCAGTGACCCGCTCGAACGACGGTTTCCCATTTTCCCCATTTTTCTCTCTTTTTTTTTGTTCTCTTGTTCTTATCCGTTTCTCCCTGTTCTTATCCGTTTCTCTCTCGTTCTTATAGGCTTTCCTCTTCTGGAAAGCTCCTCTGCTAATCCTCAGATTAGTGTGGGTTTAGCCCAACTCGACTGAGGGAGCTCCAGAGTAGAATCTTTGAGGTAGCTAAACGGTTGCATTGGCCCAGGTGGCATTCACAGAAGGGTTTCGGGTGTGATGGGCCACCCGATGGACGGTTAGGATTTGAAGGAATGGCAACCCATCAAAAACCGTTGCCGTCAGTCAAGTTGGGGAAGATGACTGACCGGTAATGGCGTTTTATTATTGGATGGTTTATCCACAGATCAGGGCCGTTTGAATGGTCCTGATTTGGTCTGATAACCCCATGGTGTCCACTTAACGGTGTGGGAGGCTGCACTTGATTAACCAAGTCCGCCGCATCCGAGAGTCATGTGCCGATATCAAATCTCCTCATTATCTCACAGCAAAGAAAAATCTCTGGTAGCCCTACATTGGATGCCCAGGATTGGCCTATAAGAAATATCTAGACGTTGGCTGACGGTAGGGATGGACCGACCGTTACTACAAACGGAAAGATTCTCTCCGTTACCAAATGTTGCTACAGCATTACCAGAAGGAGAATGGTGACTAGGCTCCTACGTGGTGTGAGGGCACGTGATTCCGTTCTTATCGGATCATCCGGGCAGCCAGCTAAACGCGCGTCTAGGAAGAATCCCTCATCCAGTCGTTGCGTCAGGATATCCCTAAGGATTCAGAGTTCGAGCGTTCGATAGGTCCCTATAATTCCACTGTTGGCACAGGGTAAGGTCAATGGGACCAGCTGATCATAATAGAGGTAGGGATCGGGCGAGAATAACCCCAATTTCTCATGATGATGGCCCACCTATGGACAGACGAACGACCACTTTCGAATCCCACGTGTGCGGGAAAATCGGATGAAATTCTGAATTTTGGAATTGTATCGGGTCAAAGGCTATTTGACCCGATATCCAATTCGGTGGGCTGCGTGTGCACTTCATTTGTATGCACACGAGGATTTGATGTGGGGTCCACCTTACGTTCAAGGCAAATCTACACCGTCAGTTAGTCTTGAAAGGACCTCAGACACCTCCGTCTGGAGTTCTAGGAAGCTTTGACTGGTTGAACCAGGGTGTGAGTTGATTTTTGTGGACTTCCTGAGCTAGGGATCAATCTACTGTCATTTCTGCAGCTAATGTATGTAGAGGTTTCTAAGGGTTTGATCGTCCTCTAGTTGAACTGTTTATTCATTTCTTTAGCGTTCGAATATAAATTCACCGTGCAAATTTGAGGGTCATTACAAAGCATAATTAAACAGATGCACAAAGACAATCCCAAACACAACGATATATAGTGGTTCGGCTACATGCTTACTCCACTCCTGGTGGACGCACTCTCCTAGAGTGTAACAAATTTCACTATGGGAAGTTTTAAATCAGGTTAACCTCAAACCTTTACAGCCTTACACAAGGACTCTAAAGTTTATGCCTTACGAAAGAGCAAGGGTCCTACACAAGAACCCAATGCTTTATGCCCTACACAAGAGCAAAGGTCCTACACAAGAACTTAACAATTTAGGCCACACAGGCCAAGGTCCTACACAAGAACCTATCAATTTAGGCTACACATGCCAAGGTCCTACATAATGAAAAAACAATTTAAGTCATATAGGCCATGGTCTTATACAAGAACCTAACGTTTAAGTCCTACACAAGGATAAAAACACGTATTCTCTTATCAGAGGCCTACAAAATGTCATAGCGAGTTTGTTAACTCAAACTATAAATCCCAATCTTACACAAGGAAACTGCTTCAAACTCAATGGACTCTAGATACTTACAAGTGAGTGAGCCCCATTTCAGCACATGTTGTTGAAGATCTTCCTAGTGGTGAAAAGTCTTCAGCTCCTTTGAACCACAACTACTTGTAGATGATTCAATCGAGATACCGAGGTTGATGGGTTTAGGGTTTGGTTGATCTACTCTAGTTAATTATATGCATTTAAGATATACAGAAGATTCTCATGAGTAAACCCTTTAATGATATACATTTAAGAAGTGCTACTGGATGATCAATAAAGGCCGGAGTTCATTCTTCAATCCAAGCTATAAATATACTAAAAAATGCATTTAAAACTTGGATTGAATGATGAACTCCTATGAGAAAGAGGGCTTGAGAGGAAGGGTAATAACTCAGGTAATAACTTTCTCAAAGCTCTATTCAATACTTGCTTAAAAATCTAAGAAACAACCCAAGTGATATATAGAGGCAAAATCCCAGCGGTAAAAATATGGGTAGAAATATATTCGTGTCGATGTCATCGAAGGGTCTTCGATGTTATCGAAGTTCCTTCAATGCCATCAAACTCCTGCACCATGATATTCAAATAGGTGCGGGATAGATTCTGCTTGATGCTATCGACCATCTTCGATGTCGTCAAGAGATGGTTCGATGCCATCGGGATTTTCCATGAAAAATACACATTGGTTGCTGGACTAAATGAGCTCAGATTCAATGTCATTGATTACAGATCAATGTCATCAAGAATAATGGCCTAAGAGGTTCGATCACATCGACGAACACTTAGAGTATTTCAAGATTGGTGTAGGAAAGTGGCCTAAGATCGATGCAATCGAAGTGGGTTCGATGCCATTGAACTACCTTTGATGCAATCGACATACCTAACATATGTTCAGCATGTTGTTAGATTATTTAGGGTTGGATTTCAATTCATCGAACGGATTTCGATGCCATCGAAATCATCCTCGATTGCACTTTGATGTAATTGATAGGGCATGCAATTTACCTATTTAATTCATCTTTCCACCAACTCTAGAAACATTTTACACTAAGCTTACCAATGATTTTAAAAATACATTTTTAGGTGAGATTGAGTTATTATAAGAGGGATCATGTACCTTAGGGGTTTGGTTAGGGATGTGAGGCTTTGTTTACCTATGTGAGTACTCAAACTTCTTTAAATTGGCTGAGTCTTTGGTCTTGTAATTTTCAATTTAGGGCTCACTTAACTCATGGACTCATCATTCACGTATATTGACAAATAAGGGCACTTTCACAAACCTCTCAAACAAACCTACGATGGCCCATGGCCGAATTAGTAGTATTATTCTCGAATCAAACAATAAAAAATTAAAATTTCATTCAAAGGGGGTGAAAACAGAACCAATGGGGGCAATATACAATGCTCAACAAGAACTATTGACATCCATAAATGTGAGGCCCACATTTTATTGATCCAACCATTTATCTGCAGGGCTCACCCATGAAAAGGTAACCCTACAAATAAAATAAATGTCTAGTTGTTCACCACCCAAGTATAGGGTTGCAATGTAGTAATAATCTCGGTAAGACCGAGGTCAAATCCATAGGGATTGTACCTTGTACGTAATCTGAAATTAACCAGAACTAGAACTAGAAGAAGATGTATCTAAACCAGGAATAATTAAGGGAATAATTGTGAATTTAATTTACCAAAATTTGTAAAATTCAAAGGTGGGAAACTAGGGTTTCCAAGGGTCCACTTGTAAAGATCAGGGAGAACTACGCTTGATTCAAGAACACAACTGGATTCAGAGTCCCATCTTCATCCAGTTGAAGGATATAACCATAAAAATAAAATCTGAACTTCCTTTGATCCAGTTTTCAAGAGATGAGAGGTATGAGAGTTAGACTTGATTCCATCACAAGACCATGCCCATGAGACAAAGTAAACAACATAATTTAACCAATCCACATCCAATCTGAGAGAGTTATAAACGTAGGGAAGGATTCCATCATCCAACCATGTCCATGAGACGATGGTGAACAACAGGGTTCCTACGACCATAAGGTCTATACATGCATGGAAAATACACCAAGATATCGCAGATCCATTGTAATTTAAGTCACAACAAACCATTAAAAACTATGAATATTCCATATAATCAAACTATAATCAGAGAGAGTTCATAAAACATGAATCAAAGCTGTAGAAAACTACCCATCACGCTACAAGCTTCACCTCTTAGCCCTAGCTAAGGGGTTTAGCTTGACATGATCAAGCTAAACTTGAAGGAAAGCATAAAAAGAAAGCAAGCAGGAAAAGGAAGAAGGATGAGAAGTTGTTGAGGTCGTCCCCGACTTTCTCTCTCTTGTGCTCCACTCCACGTCCAAGAATTGATGCTCACGTTCCCTTCTTTCTCTTTTTATAGCTGGAGAAGGTCCGCTGGGGTCTGTTTTACGCAGCTGCGTGAGTAACGGCAGCGGGAGTCCGCACTCTTCTTGCCGTTGGCCATTTTTTAGGGGCGGTGGAGGTCTGACCGTGGCATTTGCCACCTTGGCAATGGTCGGCCCCACCTTGGCCTTCGTATGGATGGTCCAAATCGACCGTCCGATCACTCCCATGATCACCGAATGGCCCGCTGTGGTCGGTTGCATCCGCTCGTGCGTAGTAGGAAGAATCTTGCGCTGAGATGCTCGGTGGGCCCCACAGTGATGTTTTTGGAGAGATCCACCCCGTTCATTGGATTCATGGCTCGATTTCAGTCGATAAGGAGTGGTTTTCGTCACATTTGGTGCGATCCACTGTATCGAATCTTCCCACCGTTCATCCTACATTTTCTGATGATCCACGTGCATACACGTGAATGGGACCAAAAGCTCAACATGGCTGGGGTCGTGGCCACCCTCCGGGACAAATGGACGGTTCATATCGTGCAATGGAATGATGGGGGAGGCCCACTAATCATTACAACATCCGTACCCTACGAACACTGCTTGTTTGCGAAAAATGCTTGGGTCAAGCGTGCTTGACCGGACTAGCTGGTCCGGTGCGGTGCTTGCTCATGCACATTATGTACACACTACTGTACATGTGGGGTCCACTGTGATGTATATGCAAAATCCGCTCCGTCCATCCATTTTTTCACCTTATTTAAGGGGTTAGAACCAAAATTGAGGCATATCTAGATATCTGGTGGGCCCCAAATCAGAGATTTGGTGTCCGATCTGTCCGTTGGGCCACTTACACAAGGATACAATGGTTGAAATTTGACGTATACGGTTAATTTAGGGTTCTCAGGCCAGATTTAAAGTTTCGAGTCAAACGGATGGTGGGAACCTTGTGATTTTGCATTGAGGATGACTTTTAGGCCCCTTTGGACCTAATAACTTGATTTTCTCGGATCTTCGGGGTGTAAATTCTTCGATCTCGGTTCCCTAAGATCTGTCCCTTACCTTGGTGATTTTCGATCGTTAAATCCATGCTTTTAGTACCCTCTTTTAGTTCAGGCTCATAAATTCACCTTGCAACACAAACATGATTAAAATAGGGCGTTTAATAGTATCATGTTCGTAAAATCAGGTAATAACTGGGGTCTAATATGCAATATTTAACCCTCAACACTAGTCCTAGCCATTTAGTAGTTGGCATGAAAATGGATGGCTAATAGTACATCCAATATCGAGTAGTCAACGTATAACGAGAAGAAGATCCACTAATCAGATAACTAGCATTTATTAGATCAAGGGGAATTTTGCCCATTGCTCATCCATGGCGAGATGCAGTCATACGCCAGACTAGATCACTGAAAGAGAGCCATTTGTACAAGATGGCAACTCAAACAAACAAGCCCCTAGTTTCTATAAGCATCGTATAATACCTTAGATCAAAGGACCTTTGCCTTTACCTGAGTCACTGATCTTCCTGATAAAATTTGACCTTGGTCTGACGGGACAAAAGAGTAGATGCATGCACTATTACTTGTGTAATGAGCATGGCTTTTGTTTTCCCGCGAGAACTCAAAAGATGTGTTGCCAACCCTCCCACCATCCATTGACTTCAGACAGAAATGACCATGCACAATTAAAATGGGAGACTTTAAAATTTAATTTTTGAACCAAAAAATATAGTCTTTGAGAAAAATACCGTGGTCACTGATTTAGGAATTTTTTTAAAAACACTTGATGGACAACAACTAATGCGATTACTTGTAGTGATAGATTATAATCCCAGTTACTTGGTTAATATAATAATTAAAGTTGTGTTTGGATGCACAAATGTATTTAATCGTAAAGTTTCAGTTTAAAAAAGAGAAAATATTATTTCCTAGTATTTATAATGAGAAAGATACTTCAATTTGCAGTTGCATTCATAACTCCAACTTGAAAGTAATGTAATAGCTTCGGGATGTCAATATTCTTGATGTTTCAATTGTTCGTTAGGGCCTATGGTTTAGGGATCCAAAACCATATTGATACGGAGTAACCTAAGTGGCCAATATGGTTAGAAAAAAGAATATAAATGATCCAAACAACATTCATAAATACAATGGATAGAATCATAATTTTATTTTTTTTGAAGGGAAAATCTTTGGAACATTGCCTATCCATGGTGGGGGAAATCACATGAAAAACTCAAAAAAAAAAAAAAAAAAAAAAAGAAGAAGAAGAAGAAGAAGAAGAAGAAGAAAAGAAATTAAAGTACATTGATATTTTTATCACAACACTCCAAAAGCAAAAAAGGAAAAACACTTAGAAAAAAAAAAAAAATAGATAGGTCCCAAGTATGCTTATACAATATAAACCTTGGTTGCCACAACAAGAGAGGGAGAGAGGGAGGGAGGAAGAGGGAGTTCTTGTTTTAGGTGAGTCAAGGGAATGGGTTTTGGGTGCAGGCATTGGAAAACAAGGGGTTGCGAAGGGTTTTGGGTGTGAGCGTCAGAAGACACGGGAGCTACAATGGGTTTTGAGTGATGGTGTTGGAAGATAGAGAGGGGGCTATGGTGGATTTTGGGGGCACATGTCAAAAGATGAGAAAATGCTAAGAGAGAGAGAGAGGCCCCTGCACAGTTTTTATTTGTTTATTAGTTTTTATTTTACATTTGAAACAGTTTAAAACCGTTTCAAATGTAGAACGGCCTACAACTGTTCAAAACTGAAAGAGTTATTTCAAATTTGGAATTTTAGTGCATGCAGTGACTAATACACTAGTTTGATAATGTAGGACCTGTGATTTGACAAAGGAAACCTAAGCAGATTGGTGGTAATTTCAGTTAGCAAGTTAGGGGATAAAACTACAACGGTCAAGAACGATAGTAGTAGATTAGATGGATGCAAGCATTGTATTTAGAAAAAGTTTATGGCGAGATCCATCGTATGTAAATTTGGGGATCATCATGCCAGTGGTCCCACATAGTCCCAACTTGAAATGCTGGCATAGTTGGATAGTAGATACAGTGAGCGCAACGTTTGAGCAGGTCACATGATACTCAATCCTAACTGTCCAAATTGCGAGAGCCATCATGGATGATGTTTCATAACCACATACGGAATGAATGGGTGGTTGAGTTGAAGAACAGTTGCTGAATTAATATTATTCGTTATCATTTAATAAAGAATTATTCCAACTATACGAATACTACTTGGCATTTAACTCTATCACCGATCATATTTTAATTTAGTTATAGGTTTTCGGGTCTTTTTTACTGCCTAACCCTCTTAGCAGTCTTAAAAATTCAACGTACCAAATGGCCATTCATCTGATTTTTACACGTGGGGTCCCTGCATGTTTGCCTAGGGTACACAAGCCACGTGCATGGGCCGGCATGTGGTCAAACTATTAAGTACGTACCAATGCTTTTATTTATTTATTAATCTTTGCTGGAAGATTATCCCTCGGAGATAGTTCCCCACCATTTTTCAAGTGGTGGGACTTGTTCTTTGATGGATAGGGGCTGCAACAGCATGTGCATATCTGTTTTATTTATTTATTTAATAAATTCATGCATGAGGTAACAGACCAACCACCAATTTGAAATCTAAAACAGTGGTGAACGATCAGTGGGAACCTGGACCTTGCTCGCTGGAAAGAAGGGAAGTAGCAACCAAAACATCTGGGAGGCTGACCTTGCTCAAAAGGGTAGGGAAACAGTCTACCAATTGCACGTGAAGGTGCTTTTAACGTATCCCATTGATGCGGATCTCATCTAGGAGAGACCCTATATATATATATATATATATATATATATATATATATATATATATATATATATATATATATATATATATATATATATATATATATATTTTAGGCCGAGTCTTTTGTCAGTGGGACTAGTAAATTTAATTCACAGCACCCTAGTTGCCCCACGCCCATTATTTCATGATCGGAACCGTTCATTGGCTTACCCTTGCGGTGGATGGGCCGTACGTGTGAAATGTATGAGTTGAGACAAATAAATAACCCTATTCATATGACCTATGGACAAATAAAATAACAGAATGATCAATGGGTTTTTTTTTTTTTTTTAAACATTACTTCCTTAAATTTATACATTGGTGGGCCCTACTTCTTACTCAAATCCCTAACTAGGATTTGACTTGAGTAGTTGGAAGGCCACCTTTTGTTTAGAATTATTATCCTGTAAGGGGGCTGGCCCTGGCCCTGGACGTACAATGTTAAATTGAAGCAAGCGGCAAGGAGACATGCAAGCAGTTGTGTCTGTGTGTCGGTTTGTGTGTATATGTATATATTCAGAGCTCTGATGCTTAGCCGTTGCTTAATTAATTCATTTTTAGATTCCATGCACAAACATATCCCCACCTTCATGGTTGTGTCAGCCATGTCCTTGAAGCTTTTAATGGGTGACTGTGGTAATCCATCATTGATTTGACCATTCATTCTTCCCTAATATAGGAGCAGACGAATAGTGTATGTTGTTGCTCAAATATGATCGACCCTGTTCTACATCTTATGAGCCGCCCTGGGTATTTATAAATTAATGAAGAACAATGAGACATTGGGGCACTTGTTGTGTCTGGGGACCCTCTGATGCCTAAGTTAGGTGTATGGACTTACTATATGTGTAGTAGAATCAGGGTAATTGTGTTTACCTTTCTCTTGGATAAAGTAATGTATTTATAGGTATTATTAGGTAACGTATCTTAGTTGATCTGAGATACGTTGGAGGGGCCCGTATTGGAATTGGAATTGGAATCTATTCTCGAGTATTTTCTGATTATGTCTTGATTGACATGATCTTCAGTTAGGATCTTGCTGGGCAGTCCCACCCATATACGGTGCGAGATTCTCTCCTAATGTTGTTGTTCTTAGCCCAAGGTCAGGATTCGAGGTCAAGTTCAAGGTCGTCATCTGAGATCGAGCTTAGTAGGTCTGTTGATCAGCCTTATACTTAAGTCGGGTTAACTGCTTCAGCTCGATCATCAAGTCTCCTTGCTCGGCTCATCTTCTCTAACCATTTGGTAGCTCAGAGGTTCTACTATGATTGTCCTTTCGCCACGTATCCCGTACATCGAGTCATCTCAATTTTACCCATAACAGTTGCCCCTACTTTCAAGCTCTATATTCATGAGCTCGGGAAGTAGGCAAATTTGAACTGATGTATGGGCAGAAAATTTTGAGCTTCTAACTGGAGGAGGTCGGCTTGTTCCATGTGTGTTTCTCAATTTTGTCACCTGATAGTTAATGCGGGAATTGGAAATGGATGGTGCATGTTGCGATGATCGAGGATGATATTATGATAGTGGTTCTGTACGAGGAAACGTGCACAGAAGGACGAGCGCCGTTTTGCCTCCGGGAGACTCACAAGCAGACACTTGTCCTTCATTAATGTAGGCCCTAAGCAAACCCTAGATCACCACATGGAGGTGATCGTGCGTTAAAGTGTCCTTTTATATCTTTGCAAGTAGTGTCGACATTAAATGCCCTGCTTCCGAGTTTCTTATAAATAGAGGTTTCCCCCTCATTCTTCCGCTCACTGATTCTGCAGAGTCCGAGTTCTGCCGACCACCTTTCTCTTCCTTTTCCTTCTTAATTCTTCTTCGTTCACTAAGTGGATCGTCCGATTACTTACCCATTTTCTGGTACATTTTCTTTTCTGTCCCTTCTTCTTTTTTACCCTTACCATCATGTCTTCAGAGGGTTGTAGGGGGGCCTTCCATGGGGAATCCATTCACGATAACATGGATTCCATCCTAGCAACGTTGTCGAGTGGGCCATCTCCAGCGATGGAAACTCGAGTTGAGGAGGTTCTTCCACCCTAAGCAGAGCTGACTTCTTCATCTTCTCAGGGACCGACCCCATCATTAGGTCCCTTGGATTCCAAGCTGCGGTCGGGGGATCTGGTTGCCCTTTGGTCGGACTTCTAGATCCTTAAGTTGGTGGGGCCACGGCTACCCTGAGTTGGGAAACTTCCAGGCAATCCTCCTGCAGGGGAGGTAGCCCTTTACCCTATTTTCTTTTCTTAAAGCTTGTGGCTACCTTTCCACTCAGTTGTGAGAGAGGTACTGTGCACCACTTGAGGTGTAACGCCATGAAAATTGGGGGTCGAGCATAAACTCAACTCCCGAGTTCCAACGCATCACTTATGCAACAAAATGAATGATGATTGAATGTTGTCTATATTAGTACATTGAACATGAGTGAGATTAAGCCAAAACAACATATCATACTCCAGAGACAGTTAAATTTGCAAGCGAAAGACTATGATAGATATATAAAATATATAAACTATGGTGAGTCTCCAGAGTGTGATAATGTTACCAGGTTAATTCATTATGAGTACAATTCTAAAATATACCAAGTTGTGGAAGTATAATGTCTTCTATCCCAAACACATAGCCCCGTCAATGCAATACCAGGTCTTCATATACTTGTCAGAGAGATACATGTAGGAGAACTCCTCCTCAACATCATAGTAGTAGTCCGACTCTGCTTCATAAGCATCGTCATCACCTGAAACTCAACGAATCAGGTTGGTGTGTACAACACCGTCCCGTAACGTGGGAGTGAGTGATCAACTCAGTGGAACAGTAAAGCATAGGTTAACATGTTATCAATTCAGTCAAGCAGTAATGATAAAGCAGTACATTCAAAAAATTCTAAATACTCTTATTAATGCAAGTATGAAATGACATGATGAATGCCCTTGCCAAACCACCCTCATGCGACACCATCTTACGTTCGCCACATGCGTTCATCCCTCAGTGCTCCACATCTACCAGGCACATGTAGTGCGATGATGAGCATGATTACCGAGTTGCTATTAGTCCATTTCAAACAGTAGTATTGGGAAACTAAGGTACCTCCCTTGTATCATTCCCAAACATGATCCATTCTAGGGTCCTCAGTCCTAGTTAATCTCATACGATGGTGTGTTTCTAGGTCGCTGCAAAGGCTGCCAGGGCTGTTACACGCATTCGTTACACCACTCCCCCATCACCTTTTTAACGGTTCATCACTAAATTGATACAGGCCTAGTTCATACTCTATTCAATGCGGCAAAACTCGTCACCTCACCGCAAATTTAGAGTATGCTCGAGGTCACTACAAAGGGTTGCCAGGGCTGTTGCTCGCAATCGTTGCACCACTCCCCCATCACCTTATCAATGTAGGCCGACAACACGAATATAGTGTCCCATACCACCATAATCGGCTCACTAGTCTGGTTGCTCACTGGTCACTACGGGGAGGCACGTGGCCCTAGCATAGGCCGACAGCTCGACCACGGTGTCCCATACCACCATGCCCGGCTCATGAGTCTTAGCGGATCGAGGTACCATGATTAAAGGAGATTTCACTGGTAAGTTTGGTACCTAGGTTCAAGCAGAGGCGTCCAAACATGGTGAACATACCGCCATGTTTGGATGCCTCTGGTGAACATACATGGTGAGGTACCATGGTTAAAGGGGATTTCACTGGTAAGTTTGGTACCCTAGGTTCAAGCAGAGGCGTCCAAACATGGTGAACATACATAAGACAGATTGGGTTGCTTGACGAGCTCGGCTAGCTCGAGCGCACAACAAGTTGAACGATATGAAGTGCATAAGCACTTCGTGTGGCCAACCACTATCACCAACCGAAGTACGACTCGGGTTCGTCGAACACATCTCATGTGGCGAATGAATCACAGCCACGAATTCAATCTCGTTACTGATTGCCTGGACTATAATCATAGCCCCAAACATAAACAATCCATGACCAGAATCATGTAGAGTAAAGCAGAATAAACAAAGTAATTCAAGCATGTTGACAAGCATGTCATAAAACATGTAATAAAACATAATATAAACAGGGAATACAAACACCTATATTTCATAAGTAAGCGGTTAAATTAAACAAGAAACATGGAGGAAATCATATACATCTTTAAGGTAGCTGAGAATCCTATCTCAACACCCTATTAAACTTAGTTCGTCACACAATTTCTCACACAGGCATTTTAGCAAACACTTAAACTACATACATCAACATACATGACATATGTTGGTCACATAAGTATAAGGCCAAATCCTTTCACTAGGGAGTTGCCCCAATTATAACACGTGTGCACCCACGACGGATAGTCATGGCAAGCAGGGATCTAAGTTCCATGTACATTCAGTCATTTCCACAAACACTTGGGCTACACAATTTAACATATATAGTGTATATTGGTTGTGGAGTGATTTAGGGCAAATCCTTTCGTCAAAGGGATATCGCCTATACAACGATCATATATCCATGACAATTAGTCATGGCGAGCACGAATGTGAATTCTATACTCATTCGGTCATTTTCACAAACACTTAAAATACACTATTTTAACATACATAGTGTATATTAGCAAAAACATGTATTAGGGCGAATCCTTTCGCCAAACAAGTATTTTATCCATATATCATATATCAATACAACAAATAATCATGGCAAACACATTTTCAAAATTTATACGTATACGGTACTTTCTACAAATACCTAGAGTATGTAAAATTCCATATTCTTCATCTTTAATCGAAACGGAAAACAGACAACACTTTTTACATGTGTAATTGCATGCAGATCATGAATCTATCATTATCTGACATTGAAAGCGTTGAAAACCATAACCTATACACCTAAAGTCTGCACCTTTTATCGTAGAATTGTAACGGAGTCGATAGATTCGCTAAGCTTTAGTATTTGGCAGTTTGGTAACCTATAGAACAAAATATGTTAGCTATTTCATAACCTACAACTATCAAAACCCCAAAACAGATTAGGGTTAGGGTTTATTACCTAGAAACAATGCCGGAATTGCCGGGAAAGCGATTAGAATGAAGTGGTTAAGCTCGTGTAGCGACAGGGAAGCATGACAGGGAGATGCTCCCACTTCTCTCTCACTTTCTCTCTCTTTTCTCTCTCTTTTCCTAGGGTTTTTCTCAAATTCGTATGGCTGTGAGAGAGAGGGTTCTAAGGTCCTTATATAGCCTAAAAACACACCGAAATAGACTTATGGTCAAGGTATACTTAGGTTATAACCAAAATGACCCTATTCCAGCTCAACGGAGGACTTCTGGCGGGCCTCCTCGAGCCAAAGGTCGGACTTAAGCTCACCAACCTTGGATCTAGGTGGAGTTAAGTTTTCATTTTAGTAGGGTTCTCAGATCACGAGTGGCGGACCAGTTTCAGTTCAACGGTCAGTGGATCTCGATCGGAGATTCCGAGTACATGGACATGTTTAGGGAAATATCCCTGATCCGAGGGTGTAATTTGACTTGATTCTGATGGTCTGGTTGCTTAATACTGATCCGCAAGCGAGAGGTGTCAGATTTCATAAATTTCTATTTTATTTTGAATTAATTTCACATTTCTCACACTCTTCACTTCGGGCTCAAGCGAATTACACTAGGACTATGTGGATTTGAATTCCGAGATGGTTGTCAAGCCCAGCAAGGCGGTCCTAATTCCTTAACTTCGTGTTAATCGGACTTCCGATGTGCGGTCCAGATCTGATACGGAGTTTCGAGATGCTCCCGAGAGCAGTCGGGTAATGTGATTGATCCTAGATTTTAGGGTACCCTAGCGTTAATGATTCTACAAGTTTTGGGTCTTGCAGATCGTATTTAAAGTGATTGGTGCTAATTTCACAGGTACTCTAGTTTCACACTGGCTAATTCTCGCCTCATTTCTAAAGGATTTAGTCCTGAGTAATTTTCGTCTAAGGTGGTACCTAGGCTTTTGTAGTTTGTATATAAAGTGATCCAAGTTATAATACTTAGCTAGTTTAAGATAGTGTCTAGAGTGAAAGTACTTAGAAAAATTGAAAGAACAGGGTGGTGAAGGGTGGGATTTGTGAAGGAAATTGGTTCAGAAGCAGTTTTAGACTTTGTGATTGAGTTCTGATAGGTTAATAAGGTGTTAGGATCGACCCATTGCCTAAGGACGTCTAATTCCAGGTTGGCAAAAATCCAGGATGTTACATGAGGCTTGTCCCAGGACCTTAATATGTGGTGAGTTGTCTTGTGTTATGTTTTATGGCACTAGCTTGGTCACGCCGAGCTGACTATAGATGAGCTTTTGCAACTATGTCAGGCCAAGAGTAGCCCAGGCTCTATTAGCTGGTATTATTTTTCTTCATGGACAGGCAAAGGCCAGACCATTATTATCAATAACCCCTCCTCCAATTAGGGCTGAAAGAACATGTGGTTCCTTACTACAGAAGGGTGGGAGGCCCTAGTGGTGGAATTGGGAGGGTTGTGGTCTCGAGTTCCTACCTAATTTGCCACTCCATGTCAGAACTGGAGTTATAACCACTAATTGTTGTATTTTATTTCTCATTTTCCCTTTTTGTAGCTTTTTGACCGATATGGTAATCTCTTTTGGCAACTCTCACTCGGCGTTAGCCTAAGCTCTTTGTGATCCAAGTTCACCAGGTCAGGGTCACCCAGGAGTGTCTATTAGCCCAGCAAGATTGATGGAAGTTGATCACTCTGACTCTCTTGGAGCAGGTCAGCTTATCCATAGCTGGGTCGGCAGGTATATCCAGTTTAGGTAGAACCTCGAAGGCTGTTAGTTTCATTATATTCCTTGACCAATTTGCTTATCATTTTTGTAGAGATAGTAGATCACCCTCGACCAAAGAAGCTGAAGCTCCCCTCAACAACAGAGCTAGAGCAGTTGAGGAGGGCTACTAGGAAGGATTCTCCCTTATCATTAGCTCGACGGGCTCCTGGGGTCGAGGCTTCAGAGATCAATGCAGGCAGGTCGGTGACAGAGGCTTCCCTCGAGGTTCCTCCCCCGACTAAACAGGCGGAGGCAGTGGTTATGGATGTTGCAACTAGGGTGCTCCAAGAAGTTGCCTCAGATGGTTCGGGCCGAGGTGCTCCTCCCTCACATGCCCCCTCGAGGGAGGTTGTTGACCTTGAGGTGTCCCTTGTCCATGCTGAGGAGGGAGGAGTAGAGGCCAATGCAGCTGTGAAGCCAGAGATAGTTGTTGGGAGCACCTCCAAGCGCTAGAATCCTGACGCCCTGAAAATCGGGGGTCGAGCGTAAACTCAACTCCCGAGTTCCAACGCATCACTTATACAATAAAATGAATGATGATTGAATGTTGTCAGTATTAGTGCATTGAACATGAGTGAGATTAAGCCAAAACAGCATATCATACTCCAAAGACAGTTAAATTGCAAGCGGAAGACTGTGATAGATATATATGCAATATAAAAACAGTGGTGGGTCTTCAGAGTGTGATAATGTTACCAGGTTAAATAATTACAAGTACAGTTCTAAAATATACCAAATGTGAGGAAGTGTAATGTCTTCTATCCCAAGTACCATAGCCCTATCAATACAATACCAGGTCTTCATAGACCTGTCAGAGAGTTACATGTAGGAGAACTCCTCAACATCATAGTAGTGGTCCAGCTCTGCTTCATAAGCATCGCCATCACCTGAAACTCAATAAATCTGGTTGGTGTGTACAACACTGTCCCTTAACGTGGGAGTGAGTGATCAACTCAGTGGAACAATAAAGCATAGGTTAACATGTTATCAATTTAGTCAAGCAGTAATGATAAAGCAGTACAATCAACAATTCTAAATACTCTTGTTAATGCAAGTATGGAATGCAGTCATGACGTATGCCCTTGCCAAACCACCCTCGTGTGACACCATCTTACGTTCGCAGTATGCTTTCATCCCTCAATGCTCCACATCTTTCAGGCACTTGCAATGCTACGATGAGCATGATTACCGAGTTGTTATTAGTCTATTTCAAACAGCAGTATTGGGAAACTAAGGTACCTCCCTTGTATCATTCCCAAACATGATCCATTTTAGGGTCGTCAGTCCTAGTTAATCTCATACGATGGTGTGTTTCTAGGTCACTGTTGAGGGTCAAATATTGCATATTAGACCCCAGTTATTGTTTGAATTTACAAACATGATACTGCGTAACGGTCTATCTTAGTCATATTTGTTGTGCAAGGTGAATTCACGAGCATAGAACTGAAAAGGATGCTAAGAGCGGGGATTTGATGCCCTGAAGCTACCAAGGTAAGGGACGAACTCCAGAGGACCAAGATCGAGGGATTTACACGTTAGGAAACTGCGGGAATTAAGTCGTTCACGTTAAATGGGCCTGAAAGTCAACAAGAATGCAAGATCACAGGGTTCCCACCATCAGTTCGGCTCGAAACTTCATACGTGGCCTGAAGACTCTATATTAACTGTACACGTCAAAAATCATCCATTGGATCGTTGTGGAAGTATCCTAACAAGCAGATCAGCCCCTTAAATCTCAATTTGGGGCCCACCTGATATCTGGATATATTTAAATTTCATTGTTAACGCTTTAAATTGGATCTGGAAAGGGATGGACGGATCAGATTTCTCACAAACATCTCTGTGGGACCCAATTATACAGTGCATGTGCACGGTACACTAGTGCACCAGGCGTGCACCAAAAATCTGAAAGTTGGTCAGCGTTTGCTGACCAACTCTTCTTCTCAAACTGATAAAACGCAACAACGTTTTTCCCGGCTCAGTTGGGACTTGTGGGCCCCACCTATCATCCAGATCATCGATCCGGACCGTCCATCAGCTCCCTATGGAGTTTCTTAACACTGCCTAGGTGGCAGAATTCCAAAATATCTCAAGGAGAGAAATCCAGCCGTCCAAACGCAGGATAGATGGTAGAGTGGAAGATATTGTGGGCCACACCGAATACAATCAGAAACTAGTCATTTTCGACTTTTTTTACTCCCCAAGTGCAGGGTTGTGATGTAGTAATAAACTCGGTAAGACCGAGGTCGAATCCACAGGGACTGAAACCTGTACGTTCTCTGAAAATAACCAGAACTAGAACTAGACTAAGATGAAATCTAAATCGAGTGTGATTTGAGGAATAATTGTGAAATTATTATCTAAAACGTAGGAGAAATTCAGAGGAGGGAAACTAGGGATTCAGAGGATCCACTTGTAGAGATCAGAGAGATCTTATGCCTGTTTTACGAATCATGGAAAATAACTGAACTGCTATTGATATAGTTTTCTAGAGATGAAGGGTATATGAATTAGAATGGATTCCATCACCAAACCATGTCCAGGAGACAAAGTAAACAACAGAATTAAACTAATTGACAACCAATCAGATGATTATGAAGGTTAGGAAGGGTACCGTCATCCGACCATGCCCAGGAGGCGATGGTGAACAACAGGGCTTCCTGACATCATAAACATAAAAAGAAAGAAAATATTAAAGCCATCACAGATCTACTGTAATTTCATTCACAATAAACCATTAATAACTAAAATAGTTTCTTAAAATCAAACTAGGATTAAATCAGTTCATAAGTATGAATCCAAGCCATTGAATCAGCCCATCACGCTACAAGCTTCACCCCTTAGCCCTAGCTAAGGGGTTTAGCCAATAAACATGATTTGGCTAAACATCATAAATAAATAAATAAATAAATAAAAACTCTAAAACACCTCTCTTTCTTCCTGCTCCACGACCAGCCCAAGCTCCTGGCTTCCTGCTCCTTTCCCTGGATGATCCCCCTCCCAGCTTTTCCTTCCTCCTTTTATAGAGCAAGGAGGGGTGGAGTTGGTGTGGAACTTATTCTGGATGTTCCGCAGTTCATGGCAAAACAGGACTCTGTTCCTGTGGAGAAGATGTATAACTTGATTGTGCTGTGACGTTGTTGAGGCCCACGGGTGATTTTTTTGACAAATCCAGTCTGCTCAGTAGATTACTCTCAGAATTTTGGTCAGAAGTGGTTGCGTTTGGATTGATTTTGATGCGGTCCACCTGATTTCTGCTCTGCCGTCGATCGTCTGTTTGAATGGTTGGATTTCGATCCTCGCGATATTTTGAAATTATTCCACCTAGGCAGTGATAAGAAGCTCCCTGGGGATCTTATAGACGGTTCGGATTGGACCTTTGAGACCGTATGGTGGCCCACAAGGATCACCCGCGACAGTCAGTGCGAACGCGCATCCCTGCGTAAACAGGGAAGCTGTGATGATCGGTGGGCCCCATATTTTCGTTTTTGATGAAATCCAATACGTCCATTGTATTCCTGATGAAAAATCAGTCAGGAAGGAGTGGTTTTTATCAGGTTTTGGTACGGTCCAGTGTATTAAACCAACTCACCATTCATTCTACGTTTGACGGTGGAAATCCCGTGATCGTGTGAATTGGCCAAAAAGGAAAGCTTGGACAAGGTTTTTGCCACCCTTTAGAGCATATGAATGGATCTGATTATCAAAATATGTGATGAGTGGGGTCCACTAGCACGAATCAGCGGCCGTGCGTAGAAGACGCTGTTGCGTCTTCTTGATTTTTGAGATTTCGTCGGTCAGCACAACGCTGACCGACTTGGTGGTTTCGGTGGGCGGCGGCCATGCATGTGTTGTGCACACGCACTAGCTAAGGTGGGTCCCACCTTGATGCATATGAAGAATCCTCTCCGCTCATTCCTTTCTTCATGTAAATTAAGTGGTTGAGACCAAAATTGAAGAATATCCAGATGTCTGGTGGGCCCCAAATCAGATATTCATGGGCTGATCTATCCGTTGGACCACTTCCATGGAGATCCGGGAGCTAAATTTCGACGTGTACGGTTAATTTATGGCCTTCAGGCCATGTATGAATTTTCGAGTTGAACGGATGGTGGGAACCCTGTGATCTTGCAATCTGGACGTCTTTCGGGCCACTTGAGCTTTAGTTTCTTGATTTTTTCGAGTCTCTGGCCTATAAATTTGTCGATCTTGGTCCCCTGGGGTCCGTCCCATACTTTTGTGAAATCTGATCATTAAATCTCGGCTGTTAGCATCTTTTTCAGTCCACGCTTGCAAATGTACCTTGCATCACAAACACAATTAAATTGGGCTTTTAAACGGTGGCATGTTCATAAATCCGGTAATAACTAGGGTCTAATATGCAATATCTGACCCTCAACACAACCCCCGACCAGCATTTTGCTAGTCCCAAGCAAAGTATGCGAAAAATAAGTTGAGAGTTATAGGATACTTCCTATGAACTGGAGTGATTTTTTTTTTAATGAAATAAACCAGATGCTAGAATTTTAAGATTCATGAATGTTGGGCATTAATTTCTCCTGAGCTAAAGTGTACGGTAAACTTCATAGTCAAGTTCAAAATATTAATCCATCAATTAGGCTAATTTTTAAACATTGAGTTCCATGGGTGTAAAGTGTAATCCCAACTTTCAATATTAATATTCAATTCTCTATTTCAGGATATTGTTGGTAACCAACAAGAGAATTCATGATAACCAAAACTTGCCTCAAAGATCATCTTTTCATTCCTTCAGCTTTTGATTTTTTTTTTTTTCATTAAAAGTAACGCCATGGAGGGGAATCACATCCTCACCTATAGGGAGCAAACCTATGGTAAAGACCATTCTCCTAGCCCTTTCCGACTGTTATTCTTGGGGAATTAAATCCTCACCTGTAGGGAGCAAACCTATGGGGAAGATCATTCGCCCAATCCTTTCAATTTCTCGGGTTGTTGATCACCAAGTTAATCTTTCAATATCGAGTTGAAACCTCAATGTGTAAGTGAGATGTGACATGTGAAATCATGACTCAATCAATGTTTAAAACTTCTAACAATGGATTAACAATTCAAACTTAACTGTGAAATCTAACAGATACTGAATCTAAGAGTCATGAATTACCAATTATCACTTATCTTGTAATTCTAAATCCAAGATGACCGTTAAAATCACTTCGAATTCATAAGAAATTCCAGAAAAAATTTAAATTTTTTCACAATTTTTGCTCAAGACCAAGAAAACACTGATTAGGTAACCTAATCTCCCACCCCTAACCTAAAATCTACATTGTCCTCAATGTAAAAGGTATGAGCATGCTATGCACATGGGACAACGAAAGTAAATGAGAAGTGATGGGAAGATAGTACCTGGATGACGTATCGAGAAAGACTTTCCAAGGATAGTAACGTAAAAGCGGATCATCACAAGAGAGAAAGTAAAACAGAAATAACCAAAGATAAAATCCTACCTATACCACTTTTGCAAGTGCTCTCGATTGTATTTAGCACATGCAACAAGCCTTTAAACCCCTAGGTTGCCCATAGTGGACGAGTTGTAGTCTCATGAGGGTTTGTAGTAATGTTACCCACAAACATTGAACTAACTAACTAGGAAAAATGAAATGAATTGAAAAGCTGGGTTACCTCCCAGGAGCGCTAAGTTTACCGTCTTCAGCCAGACAAATAAAGCAATTACCCTAGTCCTATGAAAGCGATAAACCTACCAATACCTCCATCAGACTAAGAGATCAGTCCTGGTAAACAGGATCATTCAGAGGCATGGACATGTCCTCTTAATCAAATTTCTCGACAAATGTTTTAATCGATGTCCATTTACTTTAAACTCCTTACCATTGTCGGGATCTCTTATCTCAACGGCCCCATGAGAATAAGCAGTAACAACAATGTAAGGGCCGGTCCAACGAGATCGAAGCTTACCCGGAAAGAGATGTAATCGAGAATTATACAAAAGGACTTTCTGACCTGACGTGAATGATTTTCGTAGAATATGTTGGTCATGAAACGCCTTCATCCTGTCCTTGTAAATTCTCGAGTTCCCATACGCGTCGTTCCGGATTTCTTAAAGTTCATTTAATTGAAGTTTGCGTAGCGAGCCAGCGTTGTTCAGATTGAAATTCAGATTTTTGATCGCCCAGTAGGCTCTATGTTCTAACTCCACAGGCAAGTGGCAAGCCTTCCCATAGACGAGTCTAAAGGGAGACATTCCAATAGGGGTTTTAAAAGCAGTACGGTAAGCCCATAAGGCATCGGTCAATCGGATTGACCAATCTTTACGATCAGGGTTAACCGTTTTCTCCAAAATGTGCTTGATCTCCCTATTAGAAATCTCAGCTTGCCCACTTGTCTGTGGGTGGTATGGGGTGCTCACCTTATAAGAGATACCGTATTTCTTCATTAAACTCTCGAATGGCCTATTACAAAAGTGTGAGCCCCCATCACTAATGATGGCTCGAGGCGTTCCGAATCAAGAAAGGATGTTTTCTTTTAGGAATTTAATGACCATGCGATGGTCATTCGTTCGACATGGAATCGCTTCGACCCATTTAGTGACATAGTCTATGGCAAGCAAAATATATAAATTCCCAAAAGATTGGGGGAATGGTCCCATAAAATCGATGCCCCAGCAATCAAATGCCTCTATGATAAGAATGAGATTCAAGGGCATCATATTTCGACGGGACAATGCTCCCAATTTCTGGCAACGCTCACAAGCTTTGCAGAACTCATGAGTGTCCCTGAACATAGTGGGCCAATAGAAGCCACACTGCAGAATCTTGGCCGTGGTTTTTTTGCAGAAAAGTGACCACCACAGGCCTGTGAGTGACAAAAGGAGATAACACTCTGATGCTCATCGTCTGGCACACATCTCCTTAAGATTTGGTCTGGGTAATATTTAAACAGATATGGATCGTCCTAGAAAAAATTGGGTACCTCGATAAAGAATTTCTTCTTATCTTGTGCAGTCCAATGTGTCGGTATGGAACCTGTAGCAAGATAATTAGCAATATCAGCGAACCAAGGTGAGAGACTCTGAACAGTTGTTCATCAGGGAACATGTCATTGATATGGGTCGCCTCAAGGGAATCAGAGGTATTAAGGCGAGACAAGTGATCGGCCACAACGTTCTCTACTCCCTTTTTATCTTTATTTTTCAAATCAAATTCTTGGAGTAGAAGGATTCATCGTATCAGGCGGGGCATAGAATCATTCTTAGAAAGAAGATATTTAAGTGCCGCATGATCTGTATAGATAATGATCTTGAATCCAATCAAATAGGACCTAAATTTGTCCAAGGCGAACACTACGGTTAAGAGTTCTTTTTTCGTAGTCGAGTAGTTCACTTGGGTAGGATTTAAAGTCCTACTTGCGTAATGGATGACGTATGGCCTCTTATCTTTTCTCTGGCCTAGAACCGCTCCAAGAGCATAATCAGAAGCGTCGCACATAAGCTCAAAAGGAAGGCTCCAGTCGGGTGGCTGCATGATGGGTGCAGTGGTTAACGTGCCTTTAAGCTTGGTGAAAGCTTCCTGGCATTGCTCAGTCCACTCGTATGGAGCATCCTTTTGAAGAAGATTACATAAAGGACGAGAGAGGAGACTAAAGTCTTTTATGAATCGCCTGTAAAATCCTACATGTCCTAAGAAGGATCGCACGTCCCTGATGTTCTTGGGTGGAGGTAGGTTAGAGATAAGATCGATTTTTGCCTTATCTACCTCAATTCCCTTGGACGAGATGATATGTCCAAGGACAATCCCCTTATGAACCATGAAATGACACTTCTCCCAATTAAGTACCAAGTTCTTTTCTTCACATCTTTTCAGCACACATTTAAGACTTTCCAAGCACTCGCTGAAAGATGAACCATAGATAGAGAAATCGTCCATGAAGACCTCTAGATATTTTCCCACCATATCAGAAAAGATACTCAGCATACATCGCTGAAAGGTGGCAGGGGCATTACATAGTCCAAATGGCATCCTTCGGTAAGCAAAGGTGCCGTAGGGACATGTAAAGGTGGTCTTTTCCTGGTCCTCAGGGGCGATTTCAATCTGATTATAGCCCGAATACCCGTCAAGGAAACAGTAATAGGAATGACCAGCTGGCCTTTCCAAGATTTGATCAATGAAGGGCAAAGGAAAGTGATCCTTCCTTGTGACGGTATTCAACTTTCTGTAGTCAATGCACATTCTCCAACCAGTAGTGACTCTAGTTGGCACGAGTTCATTATTAGCATTGGCTACGATGGTGATTCCGGACTTCTTAGGAACCACCTGAGTTGGACTCACCCATTGACTATTAGATATAGGGTATATAATACCCACATCCAATAGTTTAAGAACCTCGGCCTTAACCACTTCCTTCATATTTGGATTTAGTCTACGTTGTGGTTACCGAGCGGTCTTCGTATTATCCTCAAGATATATGTGGTGAGTACAAATCGAGGGGTCGATTCCCTTGAGGTCCGCTATCGTCCATCCTAGGGCTCCTTTATGCTCAATGAGAGTAGATATGAGCATACTCTCCTGTTCTTTCTCCAGGTGGGCAGAGATCACCACCGGGTATGTCTCATCTTGACCTAAATAGGCATATTTCAAATCAGAAGGTAAAGGTTTTTGGTCAAGCTTCAGTGCCATGAGGTTAGACGGTAGAGGCACTACATCAGTTTGTGACAATTCTTCAAATTGTGGCCTCCACCGGTTAACTTCAAGTACCGGTGCAGTATCCAGCAAGGCACATGTCTCCCTAATCATATCATCATCAAACTCATGGGAGTGGGCCAGGCACGTCTCTAGAGGGTCAGAGGATAAAGTCAGAGGTGTCGTATCTTCCACGAAAGAGTCAATCATCTTAATGTCGTGGAGATCGTCATCATCCTCTGAGTTGCTGCCGTTATTGAAAAAGATGTTCGACTCCAATGTCAAATTCCCAAAAGACATAGTCATGACACCATTCCTGCAATTGATAATTGCATTTGACGTGGCAAGGAATGGGCGACCAAGAATGACGGGAATCTGAGTGCTCATGTTATTGATGGGTTCGGTGTCCAGGACGATAAAATCTATAGGGTAGTAAAATCTATCGACTTGGACTAACACATCCTCAATAATCCCTCTTGGTACATGAACAGAGCGATCGGCAAGTTGTAGTGTGGTTAGGGTGGGTTTTAACTCACCCAAACCTAACTGTTTGTATACCGAGTAGGGAATCAGATTGACGCTCGCTCCTAAGTCGAGAAGTGCGTGATCAATTCGATGGTTCCCGATTACACATGATATGGTTGGGCTACCGGGATCCTTGAATTTTTGCGGCACGTCTTGCTTCAGGATGGCACTCACTTTCTCAGTCAAGAAAATCTTCTTTTAAATACTCTGCCGTCTTTTGGTCGTGCATAGGTCTTTTAGAAATTTTGCATATGAAGGAATCTGTTTTATGACATCAAGTAGAGGAATGTTGACTTTCACTTGTTTCAACACCTCCAGAATATCCTGAGAGTTAGAGAGACGTTTTGGTGCAACCAACCTTTGAGGGAACGGGGCAACTGGCTTCTCTAGAAGTTCCGGTTCTAATTTTTGTGGGGCATCACTAGATCCATCCTTATTGTCCTCTTGTGGTTCTTGAGGCTTTTCAGGCCTAACCGGAAGGGTTTTATTAATGATCTTCCCACTCCTAAGAGTGGTGATGGATTTAGCGTGCCCCATTTGATTTGAAGAGCTGGGACCACTTATCTCGTACTGCGGTTTAGGATTGGGGAGCGGTTGTGCAAGAAGCATCCCCTTTTCTATAACCGTCATACGAGAATCTATCTTTTGCATAAAATCTGTAAATCCTCGCATCGCCTGAGCCAACTCTTGTATGGAATTTTGAACCGGTTCTTCTTGAGGTTTCCCCTGATTTGGATTTTGAAAAAAACCTTGGGGGGTGATCGTTTGTCCATTTCTCTAACTAAAGTTTGGATGATTTTTCCAACCAGGATTGTACGTATTGGAGTTAGGTCCAGTAAAAGGTCTTTGATAGTTGTTTACGGCATTGGCTTGTTCATTCAACACTCCTCGAAAGGCAGGTATTGTAGGACAGTTTTCAGTTGTGTGAATGTTGCAATCACAGATGCCGCAAACAATTTCATTGACCTTATCCTTCTTTCCTTCCATGGCCTCAAATTTTCTTATGAGATTAGTCACTTTATAATTGAGGTCATCCTCTTCTTTCAGGAGATACAATCCACCTTTCTCCTTAGATTGAGTTGGCCTAGACGTGGTGTTTGATTTTGGGTAATAGTCCCAAGATCGTGTTTTTTCAGCCAGACTGTCGAGGTAGTCCCATACCTCATCGACATCTTTGTTAATGAACTCTCCATTGCACATTGTCTCGACCATTTGGCGCATGGAAGATGTCAATCCATCGTAGAAAAAATTTGTAATGCGCCACGTTTCAAAGTCGAGTTGTGGGCATGAACTGACCAAATCTTTGAACCTTTCCCAACATTGGAAGAATGTTTCATCTTCCTTTTGGGCGAAGTTCATGATTGCTTTCCTGAGGGTAATCGTTTTATGGTGTGGGAAAATTTTCTTTATGAATTCCCTCTGCATATCATTCCATGTGCCAATGGATCTAGGACGCAGTGAATGTAACCACGTCTTAGCCTTCTCTTTCAAGGAAAAAAGAAAGAGTTTTAGCCTGATTGTATCCTCAGATACATTGGAAAAGTATAAGGTGGCTATAATCTCATCGAACTCTTTCAAATGTAAGTATGGACTTTCTGATTCAAGCCCATGGAATTTAGGAAGGAGTTGGATGACTCCTGGCTTGATGTCCATCTGTCCTGTGTTTTCAGAAAAAATCATACATGAGGGCGTACTCACCCCCGCCGGTTGTAAATAATCTCATAAAGTACGAGGCGGGGGTGCTTGATGCACCTCATTCTCATCATGTACTTCCTCATCCCTATGGTGAGGTAGTGCTTGAGGTTGATTTGCAGCCATAACCTCAATTAACTCTGGGGAATTCCAGCGATGTCTAGTCCTACGATGGACAGTTAACCCCTCGACTAATCCTCCTTCAGTCAAGAGACGTCGAGTGTTGTCACGAGCCCACTTGGGCATGAAACACTCGCAGCCCTCAATTGATTTCTAAACCTAATCCTAAGAAAGAAAAATAAAAACTAGAAAGAAGAGAGGTTTGGAAGGAAGTTACCAAATTGAAGTCCCTAAGTTAAAACCTGCAAAATAAAACAAAACAAGTTAGTTTCTAAGGATAGTAGGCCTAAGAATGGAAAATTCCTAAGATAAAAAATAGTAATCAACTAAGTTCTAAACTAGAAAAGGGCAATCCCAAAAAAAAAAGTAGAAAACTTCTAAACAAATTAGGAAATTCTAAACTAGGAAATAAGTGAGTAATGAAAGAAATTTAAGAATTAGAAAGTAAAAGTTAGAAAGAGCTTACCAAATTAGAAATTAAAAACCTATAAAGCAGGAAAGTTAGTTTCTAAACAGAAAATTTCTAATAATAAAATAGGAGACAAGGTTAGATTCTAAAAGAATTTTAGAATTAGAAATTACTTAAAAAGGAAGACAAATCCTACTCTATAAATAAAAAGGAAAGAAGAAGAAAATTACCAATTTAGAAGTCTATCAGAGTCTACAAAACAAGAGAATTGGGTTAGTTTCTAAAAAGGAAACAAAGGCTATCTAACACTTAAAGAAATTAGACAGTTACTAAATCTAGAAAATTTCTAAAAGGAAAGCCTAGAAATTCTAAAACTAAAAATCCTAGAATTAAAAGAGTCCTAATCTTACACTAATCCTAATACCAGTTAATTTCAGAAAATCGTAGCCGTCAGTCCCCGGCAACGGCGCCAAAAACTTGTTCACCCCCCAAGTGCAGGGCTGTGATGTAGTAATAAACTCGGTAAGACCGAGGTCGAATCCACAGGGACTGAAACCTGTACGTTCTCTGAAAATAACCAGAACTAGAACTAGACTAAGATGAAATCTAAATCGAGTGTGATTTGAGGAATAATTGTGAAATTATTATTTAAAACTTAGGAGAAATTCAGAGGAGGGAAACTAGGGATTCAGAGGATCCACTTGTAGAGATCAGGGAGATCTTATGCCTGCTTTACGAATCATGAAAAATAACTGAACTGCTATTGATATAGTTTTCTAGAGATGAAGGGTATATGAATTAGAATGGATTCCATCACCAAACCATGCCCAGGAGACAAAGTAAACAACAGAATTAAACTAATTGACAACCAATCAGATGATTATGAAGGTTAGGAAGGGTACCGTCATCCGACCATGCCCAGGAGGCGATGGTGAACAACAGGGCTTCCTGACATCATAAACATAAAAGGAAAGAAAATATTAAAGCCATCACAGATCTACTGTAATTTCATTCACAATAAACCATTAATAACTAAAATAGTTTCTTAAAATCAAACTAGGATTAAATTAGTTCATAAGTATGAATCCAAGCCATTGAATCAGCCCATCACGCTACAAGCTTCACCCCTTAGCCCTAGCTAAGGGGTTTAGCCAATAAACATGATTTGGCTAAACATCATAAATAAATAAATAAATAAAAGCTCTAAAACACCTCTCTTTCTTCCTACTCCACGACCAGCCCAAGCTCCTGGCTTCCTGCTCCTTTCCCTGGATGATCCCCCTCCCAGCTTTTCCTTCCTCCTTTTATAGAGCAAGGAGGGGTGGAGTTGGTGCGGAACTTATTCTGGATGTTCCGCAGTTCATGGCAAAACAGGACTCTGTTCCTGTGGAGAAGATGTATAACTTAATTGTGTTGTGACGTTGTTGAGGCCCACGGGTGATTTTTTTGACAAATCCAGTCCGCTCAGTAGATTACTCTCAGAATTTCGGTCAGAAGTGGCTGCGTTTGGATTGATTTTGATGCGGTCCACCTGATTTCTGCTCTGACGTCGATCGTCTGTTTGAATGGTTGGATTTCGATCCTCGCAATATTTTGAAATTATTCCACCTAGGCAATTGTAAGAAGCTCCCTAGGGATCTTATAGACGGTTCAGATTGGACCTTTGAGACCGTATGGTGGCCCACAAGGATCACCCGCGACAGTCAGTGCGAACGCGCGTCCCTGCGTAAACAGGGAAGCTGTGATGATCGGTGGGCCCCATATTTTCGTTTTCGATGAAATCCAATACGTCCATTGTATTCCTGACGAAAAATCAGTCAGGAAGGAGTGGTTTTTATCAGGTTTTGGTACGGTCCAGTGTATTAAACCAACTCACCATTCATTCTACATTTGACGGTGGAAATCCCGTGATCGCGTGAATTGGCCAAAAAGGAAAGCTTGGACAAGGTTTTTGCCACCCTCTGGAGCATATGAATGGATCTGATTTTCAAAATATGTTATGAGTGGGGTCCACTAGCACGAATCAGCGACCGTGCGTAGAAGACGCTGTTGCGTCTTCTTGATTTTTGAGATTTCGTCGGTCAGCACAACACTGACCGACTTGGTGGTTTCGGTGGGCGGCGGCCATGCATGTGTTGTGCACACGCACTAGCTAAGTTGGGTCCCACCTTGATGCATATGAAGAATCCTCTCCGCTCGTTCCTTTCTTCATGTAAATTAAGTGGTTGAGACCAAAATTGAAGAATATCCAGATGTCTGGTGGGCCCCAAATCAGAGATTCGTGGGCTAATCTATCCGTTGGGCCAATTCCATGGAGATCCGGGAGTTGAATTTTGACGTGTACGGTTAACTTATGGCCTTCAGGCCATGTATGAATTTTTGAGCTGAACGGATGGTGGAAACCCTGTGATCTTGCATTCTGGACGTCTTTCAGGCCACTTGAGCTTTAGTTTCTTGATTTTTTTTGGGTCTCTGGAGTGTAAATTTGTCGATCTTGGTCCCCTGGGGTCCGTCCTATACTTTTGTGAAATTTGATCATTAAATCTCGGCTGTTAGCATCTTTTTCAGTCCACGCTTGCAAATGTACCTTGCATCACAAACACAATTAAATTGAGCTTTTAAACGGTGGCATGTTCATAAATCCGGTAATAACTAGGGTCTAATATGCAATATCTGACCCTCAACAGGAGTGAACAAGTTTTTGGCGCCGTTGCCGGGGACTGACGACTACGATTTTCTGAAATTAATTGGTTTTAGAATTAGTTTAAGATTAGGTTTTAATTTTAGGTTAAGATTTTCCTGATTTTTAGAAACTAACTTTTCTGTTTTATAGGCCTTTAAGATAGAAACTTCTAATTCAGTAAGCTCTTTCTAACCTCTACTTTCTATTTGTTAGATCTCTTTTATTAAGTTACTTTCTAGTCTAAGACTTTCCTAATTTATTTTAGAAATTTTCTACTTCCTTCTTTTTAGGAATTTCTTCTATTAGAAACTAACTTATTTTGTTTTGTTTTGCATGTCTTTAGCTTAGAGACTCTAATTTGGTAATTTCTTTCTAAACCTCTCTTTCTTTCTAGATTCTTTTTTTCTTTCTTAGGATTAGGTTTAGGATTTGATTGAGGGCTGCGAGTGTTTCATGCCCAAGTGGGCCCGTGACGACACTCGACGTCTCTTGACTGAAGGAAGATTGGTTGAGGGGTTGACTATCCATCGCAGGACTAGACACCACTCAAAATTCCTTGAGTTAACTGAAGTTATGGTCGAAAACCAACCTCTTCTACCTTAACCCAGGGTAGAGGACACTCAAGATGAGAATGAGGTGCATCAAGCGCCCCCGCCTCGTAATTTATGAGATTATTTACAACTGGTGGGTGAGTACGCCCTCATGCATGATTTTTCCTGAAAATACCGGACAAATGGACATCAAGCTAGGGGTTATCCAACTCCTTCCTAAATTCCATGGGCTTGAATCAGAAAGTCCATACTTAACCTGAAAGAGTTCGATGAGATTATAGCCACCTTATACTTTCCTAATGTATCCGAGGATACAATCAGGTTGAAACTCTTTCCTTTCTCCTTGAAAGAGAAGGCTAAGACATGGTTACATTCACTGCGTCCTAGATCCATTGGCACATGGAATGATATGCAGAGGGAATTTATAAAAAAAAATTTCTCACAGCATAAAACGATTACCCTCAGGAAAGCAATCATGAACTTCGCCCAAAAGGAAGATGAAACATTCTTCCAATGTTGGGAAAGGTTCAAAGATTTGGTCAGTTCATGCCCACAACACGGCTTTGAAACGTAGCGCATTACAAATTTTTTCTACTATGGATTGACATCTTCTATGCGCCAAATGGTCGAGACGATGTGTAATGGAGAGTTCATCAATAAAGACGTCGACGAGGTATGGGATTACCTTGATAGTCTGGCTGAAAAAACACAATCGTGGAACTATTACCCAAAATCAAACACCACGTCTAGGCCGACTCAATCTAAGGAGAAAGGTAGATTGTATCTCCTGAAAGAAGAGGATGATCTCAATTATAAAGTGACTAATCTCATAAGAAAATTTGAGGCCATGGAAGGAAAGAAGGGTAAGGTTAATGAAATTGTTTGTGGTATATGTGATGGCAACATTCACACAACTGAAAACTGTCCTACAATATCTGCTTTTCGAGGAGTGTTGAATGAACAAGCCAATGCCGTAAATAACTATCAAAGACCTTTCAAAGGACCTACCTCTAATACGTACAATCCTGGTTGGAAAAATCATCCAAACTTTAGTTGGAGAAATGGACAAACAGCTACCCCTCAAGGTTTCTTCAATCAAAATCCAAATCAAGGGAAACCTCAAGAAGAACCGGTTCAAAATTTCATACAAGAGCTGGCTCAGGCAATGCGAAGATTTACAGATTTTATGCAAAAAATGGATTCACGTATGACGGTTATAGAAAAGGGGATGCTTCCTGTACAACCTCTCCCCAATCCTAAACCGTAGTACAAGATAAGTGATCCCAGTTCTTCAAATCAAATGGGGCACGCTAAATCCATCATCACTCTTAGGAGTGGGAAGATCATTGATAAAACCCTTCCGGTTAGGCCCAAAAAGCCTTAAGAACCAGAAGAGGACAACAATGATGGATTTGGGGATGCCCCACAAAAATTAGAATCGGAACTTCTAGAAAAGCCAGTTGCTCCATTTTCCTAACGGTTGGTCGCACTAAAACCTCTTTCTAACTCTCAGGATAGTCTGGAGGTGTTGACACAAGTGAAAGTCAACATTCCTCTACTTGATGTCGTAAAACAGATTCATTCGTATGCCAAATTCCTGAAAGACCTATGCACGACCAAAAGACGGCAGAGTATTCAAAAGAAGATCTTCTTGACTGAGAAAGTGAGTGTCATCCTGAAGCAAGACGTGCCGCAGAAATTCAAGGATCCCGGTAGCCCAACCATATCATGTGTAATCGGGAACCATCGAATTGATCACACACTTCTTGACTTAGGAGCGAGCATCAATCTGATTCCCTACTCGGTATACAAACAGTTAGATTTGGGTGAATTAAAACCCACCCTAACCACACTACAACTTCCTGATCGCTCTGTTCGTGTACCAAGAGGGATAATTGAGGATGTGTTAGTCCAGGTCGATAGATTTTACTACCCTGTAGATTTTATCATCCTGGACACCGAACCCATCAATAACATGAGCACACAGATTCCCGTCATTCTTGGTCGCCCATTCCTTGATACGTCAAATGCGATTATCAATTGCAGGAATGGTGTCATGACTATGTCTTTTGGGAATTTGACATTAGAGTCAAACATCTTTTTCAATAACGGCAGCAACTCAGAGGATGATGACGATTTCCACGACATTAACATGATTGACTCTTTCGTGGAAAATATGACACCTCTGACCTTATCCTCCGACCCTCTAGAGACGTGCATAGCCCACTCCCATGAGTTTGATGATGATATGATTAGGGAGACGTGTGCCTTGCTGGATACTACACTGGTACTTAAAGTTAACCGGTGGAGGCCACAATTTGAAGAATTGCCACAAACCGATGCAGTGCCTCTACCGTCTAACCTCAAGCCACTGAAGCTTGACTTAAAACCTTTGCCTTTGATTTGAAATACGCTTATTTAGGTCAAGATGAGACATACCTGTTGGTGATCTCTGCCCACCTGGTTAAAGAACAGGAGAATTCATATCTACTCTCATTAAGCATAAAGGAGCCTTGGGATGGACGATAGCGGACCTCAAGGGAATCGACCCCTCGATTTATACTCACCGCATATATCTTGAGGATAATGCGAAGACCGCTCGACAACCACAACGAAGACTAAATCCAAACATGAAGGAAGTAGTTAAAGCCGAGGTTCTTAAACTATTGGATGTGGGTATCATATATCATATATCTGATAGTCAATGGGTGAGTGCAACTCAGGTGGTCCCTAAGAAGTCCGGAATCACTATCGTAGCTAATGCTAATAATGAACTCGTGCCAACTAGAGTCACTACTGGTTGGCGAATGTGCATTGACTACAGGAAGTTAAATACCGTCACGAGGAAAGACCACTTTCCTTTACCATTCATTGATCAGATCTTGGAAAGGTTAGCTGGTCATTCCTATTACTCTTTCCTTGGCGGGTATTCGGGCTACAACCAGATAGAGATAGCCCCTGAAGATCAGGAAAAGACTACATTTACATGTCCCTACGGCACCTTTGCTTACCGAAGGATGCCATTCGGACTATATAATGCCCCTGCCACCTTTCAGCGATGTATGCTTAGTATCTTTTCTGATATGGTGGGGCAATATCTAGAGGTCTTCATGGACGATTTCTCTGTCTACGGTCCATCTTTCAGCGAGTGCTTGGAAAGTCTTAAATGTGTGCTGAAAAGATGTAAAGAAAAGAACTTGGTACTTAATTGGGAGAAGTGTCATTTCATGGTTCATAAGGGAATTGTCCTTGGACATATCATCTCGTCTAAAGGAATCGAGATGGATAAGGCAAAAATTGATCTTATCTCTAACCTACCTCCACCCAAGAACATACGGGACGTGCGATCCTTCTTAGGACACGCTGGGTTCTACAGAAGATTCATAAAGGACTTTAGTCTCATATCTCGTCCTCTATGTAATCTACCTCAAAAGGATGCACCATACGAGTGGACTGAACCATGTCAGGAAGCTTTCACTAAGCTCAAGGGCATATTGACTAGTGCACCCATCATATAGCCACTTGACTGGAGCATTCCTTTTGAACTTATGTGCGACGCGTCTGATTATGCTCTTGGGGCAGTTCTAGGCCAGAGAAAAGATATGAAACCCTACGTTATTCATTACGCAAGTAAGACTCTAAATCCTGCCCAAGTGAACTACTCGACTACGGAAAAGAAACTCTTAGTCGTAGTGTTCGCCGTGGACAAATTTAGGTCCTACTTGATCGGATCCAAGATCATTATTTACACTGATCATGCGGCACTCAAGTATCTTCTATCTAAGAATGATGCTAAGCCTCGCCTTATACAATGGATCCTCCTACTCCAGGAATTTGACCTAGAAATAAAAGATAAGAAGGGAGTAGAAAACGTAGTGGCTGACCATCTTTCTCGCCTTAATCCCTCTGATTCCCTTGAGACGACACACATCAATGACATGTTCCCTGATGAACAGCTGTTTAGAGTCTCTCATTCGCCTTGGTTCGCTGACATCGCTAATTATCTTACCACAGGTTCCATACCGACACATTGGACTGCGCAAGATAAGAAGAAATTTTTTACCGAGGTGTGCAACTTCTTCTGAGATGATCCATACTTGTTTAAATATTGCCCAAACCAAATCTTGAGGAGATTGTGCCAGATGATGAGCATCAGAGTGTCATCTCCTTTTGTCACTCACAGGCCTGTGGTGGTCACTTTTCTGCAAAAAAGACCACGGCCAAGATTCTGTAGTGTGGCTTCTATTGGCCTACTATGTTCAGGGACACTCATGAGTTTTGTAAAGCTTGTGAGCGTTGTCAGAAATTAGGAGCATTGTCCCGTCGAAATATGATGCCCTTGAATCCCATTCTTATCATTGAGGCATTTGATTGTTGGGGCATCGATTTCATGGGACCATTCCCCCAATCTTTTGGAAATCTATATATTTTGTTCGCTGTAGACTATGTCACTAAATGGGTCGAAGCAATTCCGTGTCGGAATAATGACCATCGCACGGTCATTAAATTCCTAAAAGAGAACATCCTTTCCCGATTCGGAACGCCTCGAGCTATCATTAGTGATGGGGGCTCACACTTTTGTAATAGACCATTTGAGAGTTTAATGAAGAAATACGGTATCTCTCATAAGGTAAGCACCCCATACCAACCACAGACAAGTGGGCAAGTTGAGATTTCCAATAGGGAGATCAAACACATTTTGGAGAAAACGGTTAACCCTGACCGTAAGGATTGGTCAATTCGATTAACCGATGCCTTATGGGCATACCGTACTGCTTTTAAAACCCTATTGGAATGTCTCCCTTTAGACTTGTCTATGGGAAAGCTTGCCACTTGCCTGTGGAGTTGGAACATAGAGCCTACTGGGCGATCAAAAGTTTGAATTTCAATCTGGACAGCGCTGGCTCGCTACGCAAACTTCAGTTGAATGAACTCGAAGAAATTCGGAACGATGCGTATGAGAACTCGAGAATTTACAAGGACAGGATGAAGGCGTTTCATGACCAACATATTCTACGAAAATCATTCATGCCAGGCCAGAAAGTCCTCTTGTATAACTCTCGATTACATCTCTTTCCAGGTAAGCTTCGATCTCGTTGGACCGGCCCTTTTACTGTTATCACTGCATATCCTCATGGGGCCGTCGAGATAAGAGACCCCGACAATGGCAAAGAGTTTAAAGTAAATGGACATCGCTTAAAGCTATTTGTAGAGAAATTTGATTCAGAGGACATGTCCATGACTTTGACTGATCCTGTTTACCAGGCATGATATCCTAGTCTGATGGAGGTATAGGTAGGTTTCCTGTTTGCATAAGACTAGGGTAGTTGCTTTGGTCTGGCTGAAGACGTTAAACTTAGCGCTCCTGGGAGGCAACCCAACTTTTCATTTCATTTCTTTTTCATAATTAGTTAGTTCAATGTTTGTGGGTAACATTGCTGTAAACCCTCACGAGACTATAACTCGTCCACTAGGGGCAACCTAGGGGTTTAAAGGCTTGTTGCATATGCTAAATGCAATCGAGAGCACCTGCGAAAGTGGTATAAGTAGGATTTTATCTTTTGTTATTTTTGTTTTGTTTTCTCTCTCGTGCTAACCGGCTTCCATGCTGCGATCTCTTGGAAAGTCTCTCTCGATTCATCATCATGGTACTATCTTCCCATCACTTCACATTTACTTTCGTTGTCCCATGTGCATTGCATGCTCATATCTTTTACATTGAGGACAATGTAGATTTTAGGTTGGGGGTGGGAGATTAGGTTTCCTTATTAGTGTTTTCTTGGTCCTAAGCAAAAATTGTGAAAATTTTTAAAATTTTTCTGGAAATTATTGTGAATTTGAAGTGATTTTGATGGCCATCTTAGATTTAGAATTACAAGATACGTGATGTTGGTGATTTATGACTCTTGGATTCAGTATCTGTTAGAGTTCACAGTTAAGTTTAAATTGTTAATCTAAAATTAGAAGTTGTAAACATTGATTGAGTCATGATTTCACATGTCACATCTCGCTTACACATTAAGGTTTCAGTTTGATATTGAAGGGATAACTTGGTAATCACTAAGCATGTAAGGAACTAGCCTGAAAAATTTGTCGGTCATGATCAATTGAAGAAAAAGAAAAATACCCAGCTAAAAAATAATAATAATAATAATAATAATAATAATAATAATAATAATAATAATAATAAAATAAAAAAATAATAATAAATAATAAAAATAAAAATAAAAATAGATACCTTTGGAAAGGGTTGGGCGAATAATCCTCACCATAGGTTTGCTCCCTATAGGTGTAGAGTTAATTCCCCATGGGTGATATGTGGAAAAAGGTTGGGTGTACGGTCTTCACCATAGGTTTGCTCCCTATAGGTGAGGATTTGATTTCCCTCCTCTTCGATTGAAAAATCAAAAGATGGAAGAATGAAAAGAAGAACTGTAAGGCAAGTACTGGTTTAGGTTTTGATTGTCCTGAATGCTCTCTCGATCATCAATGTTATCATGGAACTTGACGATTGAATCTCTTAATGATGATAAGTCGAGACTACACTATATAACCATGGAACTCAATATTTAGAATTTTTTCTAATTGATGGATTAATACTTTGAAATTGACTATGGAATTTACCGTGCGCTCGAATTCAGGAGGAAGTAAGGCCCAACATTTATGAATCTTCGACTTTTAGTATCTGGATTGTTTTCAAATATCGCTCGAGTTCATAGAAATTGTCCTGTAATTCTCAACTTATTTTTCGCATAATTTGCTTGGGACTAGCAAAATGCTGGTTGGGGGTTGATAATGAAGGTTAGGAAGGGTAGCGACATCCAACCATGCTCAGGAGACAATGGTGAACAACAGGGCTTCCTAACGTCATAAACATAAAAAGGAAAGGAACATGCTTAAAGCCATCGCAGACCCATTGTAATTTTAGTCACAACAGACCATTAAAAACTAAAAACATTCCCTTAATTAAACTAAAATCAATATCAGTTTAGTATAAACAAAAGGCATAGAATAGAGTCTCCCATCATGCTACAAGCTTCACCTCTTAGCCCTAACTAAGAGGTTTAGCCACACATGAACATGATAAGTCTATAATCTCTCAAAAAGTATACTAAAAAGAGAAAAATAAATAAATAAGAAAGAACCGAAATACTCTTGTTAATGCAAGTATGGAATGCAGTCATAATGTATGCCCTTGCCAAACCACCCTCGTGCAACACCATCTTACGTTCACGGCATGCTTTCATCCCTCAGTGCTCCACATCTTTCAGGCACATGCAATGCTATATGAGCATGATTACTGAGTTGTTATTAGTCCATTTTAAACAGCAGTATTGGGAAACTAAGGTACCTCCCTTGTATCATTCCCAAACATGATCCATTCTAGGGTCGTCAGTCCTAGTTAATCTCATACGATGATGTGTTTCTAGGTCGCTGCAAGGGCTGTTACACGGAACCGTTACACCACTCCCCCATCACCCTTTTAACGGTTCATCACTAAATTGATATAGGCCTAGTTCATACTCTATTCACTGCGGCAAAACTCGTCACCTCACCGCAAATTAGGGTTGTTGCTCGCAATCGTTGCACCACTCCCCCATCACCTTATCAATGTAGGCCGACAGCACGAATATAGTGTCCCATACCACCATAATCGGCTCACGAGTTTGGTTGCTCACTAGTCACTACAGGGAGGCAGTGGCCCCAGCGTAGGCCAACAGCTCGACCACGGTGTCCCAACCACCATGCCCGGCTCATGAGTCTTAGCGGGTCGAGGTACCATGGTTAACGGGATTTCACTGGTAAGTTTGGTACCCTAGGTTCAAGCAGAGGCGTCCAAACACGGTGAACATACATAAGACAGATCGGGTTACTTGACGAGCTCGACTAGCACGAGCGGTCGTTGAGTTGTGCGATATGAAGTGCATAAGCACTTTGTGTGGCCTAACCACTGCTGACAAGCAACGCATGACTCGGGTTCGTTAAACGCGTCCTACGTGGCGAATGAATCTCAGCCACGAATTCGATCCCGTTACCGATCGCATGGACTATACAATAGCCCCAATCACATTCAATTTCAAATAGTTAAAGCAGTAATGGATCAAGATTCAAATCATACAATCAAAGTCTGATATTATCCGTTTAGGGCTGCCAGGGTTGTTGCACGCACTCGTTGCTCTACTCCCCCATCACCCATGACGGATCATACAATATAAACATGAATTTAAACATATGCATTACATAGATAAAATCATACCATCAGTTGAGCATGTTATGAAGCACAACACAAGCATGAGTTTGTACATATTCAATTCCTAATCACACAACTATCCAAGGAAATCATACACATAGTTAAAGGAGTTGAGAATCATATCTCAACACTCTTATACATTACAATTTACTAACTACTATTCATTCAAACGTTTCAACAAACACTTAGACTACATACATCAACATATATGACATATGTTGATCACATAGGTATTAGACCAAATCCTTTCACTAGGGAGTTGCCCCTATTATAACACGCGTGCACCCATGACGGATAGTCATGGCAAGCAGGAATCCAAGTTCCATGTTCATTCAGTCATTTCCACAAACACTTGGGCTACACGTTTTAGCATATATAGTGTATACTGGCCGTGGCGTGATTTAGGGCAAATCCTTTCGTTAAAGGGGTATCGCCAATACAACAATCATATATCCATGACATTTAGTCATGGCGAGCACGAATGAGAATTCTATACTCATTCAGTCATTTTCACAAACACTTAGAATACACTCTTTTCAACATACATAGTGTGCATTAGCAAAACAAGTATTAAGGCGAGTCCTTTCGCCAAACAAGTATTTTATCCACATGTATTATATTCATACAACAAATAATCATGGCAAACACATTCTCAAAATTTATACGTATACGGTACTTTCTACAAATACCTAGAGTATGTAAAATTCCATATTCTTCATCTTTAATCGAAACGGAAAACCGACAGCACTTTGTACATGTGCAATTGCATGCAGATCATGAATCTATCATTATCTGCCATTGAAAGCGTTGAAAACCATAACCTATACACCTAAAGTCCTCACCTTTTGTCGTAGAATCGTAACGAAGTCGATAGGTTTGCTAAGCTTCTGTATATGGCAGTTTGGCAACCTATGGAATTAAATAGGTTAGCTATTTCATAACCTACAACTATCAAAACCCCAAATCAGTTTAGGGTTAGGATTTCTTACCTAGAAACATGCCGAAATCGCCAGGAAAACGATGAGAATGGAGTGGTTAAGCATGGATAGCAGCAGGGAAGCAAGGCAGGGAAATGCTCCCACATCTCCCACACTTTTTCTCTCTTTTCTCTCTCCTCTCTCTAGGGTTTCTCTCAAATTTGTATGGCTATGAGAGAGAGGGTTCTAAGGTCCTTATATAGCCTAAAAACTCACTAAAATAGACTTGTGGTCAATGTATACTTAGGTTATAACCAAAGCGGACCTGCTTCAGCTCAACGGAGGACTTCTGGCGGGCCTCTTTGAGCCAAAGGTCGGACTTAAGCTCACTAACAATGAATTTATGTACAATTAAGTTTTTGTTCCAGTAGGGTTCTCAGATCACGCGTGACGGACCAGTTTCAGTTTAACGGTCAGTGGATCTCGATCGGAGATTCCGAGTACATGGATATGTTTGGAGAAATATCCTTGATCCGAGGGTGTAATTTGGTCTGATTCTGACGGTCTGGTTGCTTAATACTGATCCGCAAGCGAGAGGTGCCAGATTTCATAAATTTCTATTTTATTTTGAATTAATTTCACATTTCTCACACTCCCCGCTCCGAGCTCAAGCAAATAGCGTTGGGACACTATTTGGATTTGATTTCTGAGATGGTTGTCAAGCCCAGCAAGGCGGTCCTAATTCCTTAACTTCGTGTTAATTGGACTTCCGACGTGCGGTCCAGATCTGATACGGAGTTTCGAGATGCTCACGAGAGCAACCGGGTAATGAGATTGATCCTAGATTTTAGGGTAATGTAGCGTCAATGATTTTACAAGTTTTAGGTCTTGCAGATCGTATTTAAAGTGATTGGTTCTAATTTCACAGGTACTCTAGTTTAACACTGGCTAATTCTCGCCTAATTTCTAAAGGATTTAGTCCTGAGTAATTTCTGTCTGAGGTGGTACCTGGGCCTTTGTAGTTTGTATATAAAGTGATCCAAGTTGTAATACTTAGCTAGTTTAAGATAGTGTCTAGGGTGAAAGTACTTAGAAAAATTGAAAGAACAAGGTGGTGAAGGGTGGGATTTGTGAAGGAAATGGGTTCAAAAGCGATTTTAGACTTTGGGATTGAGTTCTGACAAGTTAATAAGGTGTTAGGAGCGACCCATTGCCTAAGGACGTCTAATTCCAGGCTGGCAAAAATCCGGGATGTTACAATAGGACTCCAATTCCAATTGTGTTTCTTAAATCAAGGTAGCATCCTGATAGCTACAAGTGGATCCTTGGTGCTCTAGTTCCCTTTGATTATTGATACTTTATTCACAATTACTCTCAACTATTCTAGATTTCAATTTACATCTTTTTCTAGTTCTAGTTATTTTCAAAATACGTACAAGTTTAGTCCATGTGGATTTGACCTCGGTCTCACCATGTTATTACTACATCGCAACCCTGCACTTGGGGTTGTAAACAAGTTTTTGACACCATTGCCGGGGACTACGGTTATGCTTTTCCGAGATTAATTGGTATTAGAATTATATTAGGAGTAGGATTAATTTTGTTGTGTTTTTATAGTAGGATTTTTTTGAAATTGTTTTTAAAAACTAACTTTGTTTTCTATTTTGTAGAACCTAACATAGCAACCCTAATTGAGTAACTTCTCTCCAACTCTCTCTTATCTTTTTAGATTTCTTATTTGATATAGGTTTTATCTTTCTTTCTCTTAGATTTCAATTGTTTAGTTACTTAAGGGCTGCAAGTGTTTCATGCCCAAGTGGGTTTGTGATAACACTCTCTGTCTCTTGAGTGAAGGAGGATTAGTTGAAGGGTTGCATATCCATCGCCGAATTAGACATCACTTAAGATCTTTGAGTTGGTAGAAGTTATGGTTGTATATCAACCTCAACACCTAGTTGAGGAGGCCCATGATGAGAATGAGGTGCATCACGCACCCCCACCTCGTACTCTACGAGATTATTTACAACCGGCGGGGGTGAGTACACCTTCCTGCATGATATTTTCATTGAATACAGGAACCGTGGATGTTAAACCGGAGGTGATTCAACTCCTTCCTAAGTTTCATAGATGAGAATCTAAAAGTCCATACTTGCATATGAAAGAGTTCATGAGATAATATCTACATTACACTTCTCAAACGTGTCTGAGGACAGAGTAAGACTGAAATTGTTTCCTTTCTATTTGAAGGAAAAGGCTAAGTCATGGTTACATTCCTTAAGACCACGGTCCATTGGCAGATGAGCTGAGATGACAAGGGAGTTCCTTAAAAAGTTCTTCCCATATTATAAAACGAATATCTTAAGGAAAGTAATCATGAATTTTATGTAAAAAGAGGATGAGACCTTCTTCTAATGTTGGGAGCAATTTAAGGATCTCATAAATTCATGTCCACAACATGGCTATGAAACATGGCGGATAACAAGCTTTTCCTATGAAAGATTGACCTCATCCATGCGTTGATTTGTGGAAATGATGTGTCATGGGGAAGTCATGAACAAGGAAGCTGATGATGCATGGGATTATTTTGATAAACTCACCAAAAATACGCAATCATGGGATGCCTCCTCAAGAACCACCACTTTTAAGCCTACTCAATCAAAGGAAAGGGAAGGAATTTATGTTTTAAAAGAGGAAGATGATATAAATGCAAGAGTGGCCAATCTCACAAGGAAAGTTGAGGCCATGAAATTTAAGAAGGCAAAACCCGAAAAGGTTGCGGAAGTTGTTTGTGGTATTTGTGCTTGTAACATACATACAACTAATAATTGCCCAACAATTCCTATTTTTCAAGAGATATTGAATGAGCAATCAAATACCGTAAACAACTACCAAAGACCTTTCAGAGCACCCGCAAATACATACAACTCCAGCTGAAGACACCATCCAAATTTTAGTTGGAGGAATAGACAAACGGCTAACCCATAAGAGGCCCTTACTCAATTTTTAAATCAAAAGAGGCCTCAAGAGGATACGATTTAAAAATTCTTGCAAAACCAAGAGTTATTCAACCAGAATACGGTACAAGCATTCCATGATCTTAAAATAATAATGGGAATGTTTGCATCGTTTATTCAAAGGATTGAGTCACACACGAGTGGGGAGAAAGGGATACTTCCAGCCCAACCCCTCCCCAATCCGAAACCACAATGTGAAATTAGTGACCCAAGCTCTTCAAATTAGATGAAGCAGGCTAGGTCTATCACTACTCTTAGGAGTGGGAAGATTATTTACAAAACCATTCTGGTGAGGGTTGAAAAGCCTAAGAACCCGAAAGAAATTGAGAATGATAGACCTAGCAATGCCCCACATGAGGAAGGACCAGAAAAAGTGAGTAAACCGATTGCGTCATTCCCGCAGCGGTTGATTGCACCAAAATCTCTAGCTAACTCACAGGATATTTTAGACGTGCTGAAATAAGTGAAAGTCAGCATCCCTCTGCTGGACGCTGTGAAACAAATCCCCTCTTACGCCAAATTTATGAAAGATTTATGTACAACCAAGAGATGATGGAGTATTTTAAAAAAAAAATTGACAGAAAAGGTAAGTGCCATCCTTAAGCAAGATGTGCCACAAAAATATAAAGATCCTAGTAGGCCAACTATCACCTGTATAATTGAAAATCACCAGATTGAGCACACACTTCTTGACTTTGGAGCAAGCGTTAATTTGATTCTTTTCTCGGTATACGAACAATTAGGTCTATGTGAATTAAAACCCACCCGGACCACATTACAACTTCTTGACATTCAGGCCGTGTACCAAGAGGGATAATCGATAATGTGTTAGTCCAGGATGACAAATTCTACTATTCATTAGATTTTATTGTCCTGGATACTCAACCTATAGTAGATATAAGCACTCAGATCCCCATCATCCTTGGTCACCCATTCCTTGCTACATCCAATGCCATTATCAACTGTAGGAATGGAGTTATGAATTTTTCTTTTGGGAATGGGACGTTGGAGCTCAATATCTTTTTTAACATGAGCAAACAGTCAGAGGATGTTGATGATATCTACGATGTTAACTTGATAGATTCTTTCGTGGAAGATAGAGCACTGATGACTCTACTCTCTGACCCTCTAGAGACGTGCTTGGCCCACTCCCCCGATTTAGATGATGACACAAATAGGGAGATGGATGCCTTGCTTGATTTTGTGCCAGTACTTGAAGTTAACCGGTGGAGGCAACAATTTGAGACCCTGCCCCAAACCAATGTAGTGCCTTTACCATCTAGCCTCAAAGTACCGAAGCTTGACTTAAAACCTCTGTCCGTTGATCTTAAATATGTATATTTAAGTTAAGATGAGACATAACCAGTGGTGATTTCTTCCCACCTTGAGAAAAAATAAGAGAGTATGCTTATTTCTACTCTCACTGAGCATAAAGGATCCATTGGATGGTCGATTGCGGACCTCAAGGAAATTGATCCTTTGATTTGTACTCACCACATTCATCTTGAGGATAATGTGAAGACCTCCCGACAACTACAATGTTGACTAAATCCAAATATGAAGGAAGTCGTTAAAGGAGAGGTCCTTAAGTTATTAGATGTGGGTATTATATACCCTATATCTGACAGTTAATGGGTGAGTCTAACTCAAGTGGTTCCTAAGAAGTCCGGAATCACCATCGTAGCCAATGCCGACAATGAACTCGTACCAACTAGAGTCATTGCTGGTTGGAGATGTGCATTGACTATGAAAAGTTGAATACAATCACATGGAAGGACCACTTTCCTTTGCCCTTCATTGATCAAATTTTGGAAAGGCTAGCTGGTCACTCTTACTAATATTTCCTTAACGGGTATTCGAGCTACAATTAAATAGAGATAGCCCTTGAAGATCAGGAGAAGACAATATTCACATGCCCTTATGGCACCTTTGCTTACCGAAGGATGTCATTCGGATTGTGTAATGTCCCTGCCACTTTTCAGCAATGTATGTTGAGTATATTTTCTGATATGGTAGAGCAATATCTAGAGGTCTTCATAGACGACTTCTCTGTTTTTGTTTTATCCTTCAACGAGTGTTTGAAAAATCTTTAAAATGTGTTGAAGCATTGTGAAGAAAAGAATTTAATTCTAAATTGGGAGAAATGTCATTTCATGGTTCCCAAGGGAATAGTGCTTGGACATATAATTTCCCTTTAAGGGAATTGAGGTAGACAAGGTTAAAATTGACCTTATCTCTAACCTACCTCCACCCAAGAGCATACGTGACATGCAATCCATCCTAGGATACACGGATGTTATAGACGATTCATAAAGGACTTTATCCACCTCTCTTGTCCTTTATGTAATCTCCTTTAAAACGATGCACCATACGAGTGGACTGAACAATGCCAAGAAATTTTCACTAAGCTCAAGACTATGTCGACAACCGCACCTATCATGCAACCACCCGATTAAAGCATACCTTTTATGATTATGTGCGATACATCTGACTATGCTATCGAGGCAGTGTTAGGCTAGAGGAAAGAGAAGAAGCCCTATGTGAATAGAACTTTAAATTCTACCCAAGTGAACTACTCTACTATGGAGAAGGAACTGTTAGCCATAATGTTCGCTTTGGACAAATTTAGGTCCTACTTGATTGGATCCAAGATCATCATTTACACTGATCATGCATCGTTAAAGTACCTTCTTTCTAAGATGGATGCTAAGCCTCGTTTGATAAGATGGATCCTCCTACTCCAAGAATTTGACATGGAAATATGAGATAAAATGAGTAGAGAACGAAGTGGCTGACTATCTCTCTAGGCTTGATCTTACCGATTAGGACTTAATGCTGTATTAAAGGGACATGAGGTGTTATGGTGTGATGAGGTCATGCATAGGATATGGAATGGAGAAGAGTTGACTTTGGACACACATGAGAGAGGGGTGGTATGGGTGTGTGACATCACACACATGGGTAGAGATTCTCTCACCCATGTGTGGCATGGTGCATGTGTGGTGCACATGTGTGGAATGGAATATATGGTGTCATGCGCACGTGATACACTAATTAACAATTCTTTGCGGCGTATCTCACTAACGGAGCGTCGTACAGATACACGGGTGGTACCTCCGCGATCGCGGCGATGGGCAGTCGATATGAAATAGGTTTCGAGGCCTTAGGGTTCCGATCAGTCGGGTGTGCACTATGCACGGCTAGTCTAGGTCTACCCAAGGGCATCGATCATCGTGCACATAGGCATAGAAAATGGTACAGAATGGACGGGGTCTTGCAGTCATTCCCCCAATCCTTTCAGAATTTGTACATTTTGTTAGCAGTAGACTATGTCACTAAGTGGGTCAAAGTGATCCCATGCGGGAACAATGACCATCGTATGATCATTCGATTTTTAAAAGAAAATATCCTTTCCCGGTTCGGAACGCTTCAGGCCATCATTAGTGATGGAGGTTCACACTTTCGTAATAGGACATTTAAAAACTTAATGAAGAAATATTACATCTCTCATACGGTGAGCACTCCATACCACCCACAGACAAATGGGTAAGCTGAGATTTTCAATAGGAAAATTAAACACATTCTAGAGAAAATGGTTAACCCTGACCGTAAGGATTGGTCAATCCATTTGACCAATGCTTTATGGGCATACCGTACAGCTTTTAAGACCCCCATTGGAATGTCTCCCTTTAGACTTGTCTATGAGAAAGCTTGTCACTTGCCTGTAGAGTTGGAACATAGAGCCTACTGGGCTATCAAAAATCTGAACTTCAATTTAGACAACGTCGGTTCACTGTGCAAACTATAGTTAAATGAACTTGAGGAAATCCAGAACGACACATATAAGAACTCGAGAATTTATAAGGATAGGATGAAGGTGTTCCACGACAGGAATATCCTTTGAAAATCATTCATAACCGGTCGAAAAGTCCTGTACAATTCTCGGTTACACCTTTTTCCTAGTAAACTTTGATCTCAATGGACCCGCCCTTTCACTATTACTAATGTCTATCCACATGGGGCCGTTGATATAAAGAATCCAACGAATGGCCAGTGAATGGACATCGTTTAAAGCCATTTGTTGAGAAATTTGACTCAGAGGACATGTCTATACCTGTGACTGATCCTGTGTACCAGGATTGATCTCCTAGTCTGATTGAGGTGTAGTTAGCTTTATTGGTTTTGTAGGATTTATGATTAGGATAGTTTGCTTTCAGTTTGTTTGAGTCTTTGTGCTAATCTATCTTCATATTGAGAACATTGGAAAAGCTTCAATCCCCTTTCTTCAGTACTACCTTTCCATCACTTCTCATTTCTTTTCGTTGTCTCATATGCATTACATACTTATATATATATTTTTTTACATTGAGGACAATGTAGATTTTAGGTTGGCAGGTGTGAATTAGGTAAACTAATCACTGTTTTCTTAGTTCTGAGCAACTTTTTTTTCTAAATTTTTAATGTTTCAAGTTGAAATCTATTTGAAAAATGATAAATTGTGTATATAAAGAATGTTTTGAGTATGATGATAAGATTGAGATTGAATTTTGAATTATTGGAGTTTAATCAACTAAGTAGTCTATCACTTACAGTTCTTGCACTCAATTGATTAAGAGCAAGTTTGAATATCATGTTAATCTAAGTCACAAGACACGCTCAAGTTACTTTTTGTGAATTATGTTAGAATTTCTAATTGTTAATACGTGAATCATTGATAGAAGATTGTTAATTAAGTCTGGAAAATTTTATCCACTGTAAAAGATGAAAAGAACCAGTTAAAAAAATAGTAAGATCGACAAAAAGGTCATATATGATGAAAAGACTAGAAAAGAATGAAAAGACTGTAAAAGAATGAAAAAGAATGGAAAGTCTAAAAAGAATAAATAAATAAAAAGAGACCGTCGATATAAAATCAAAAAACTGAAAAAATAAGGAAAAAGGGGAGAAGTTCAGAATCAGTACTTAATTATTCAATTAATCTTGAGGTGATGACCATGAATAATATTATGTAATGATAGTTTATTTTTGTGAAAGTAAGCTGGAATTCACTAAGCACGTTAGAAAAACTTGATATAGGAACTTATGCTCTGATTTAATCGATAAAGAACCTATTTGATGAATTGTTTATATGATTCGGCTCTAGGTTTTTAAAATCTCACTTTCTCGTCTTAATTCTACTTATCCATATTTGATTGCACAGAGGATTGATTTCTGAAAAAGGGTTTGAACATTGAGAATTGAGAATTATTTTATGCATGTTTTGCTCGGGACTAACAAAATGCTGGTTGGGGGTGTGTTGAGTGTGAAATATTGCATATTTTTTCCTATTTATACCTTAATTTTATAAACATGATGGTGCTTAATCGATTTAATTATGCGTTTTTCATGTGTGAGGCAATTTCGAGAGCTTAAGGTGAAATTGATGTCAAAAGAAAATTTTATGCTCAAAAGATTATTAAATGAAGATTTGGAGATTTGGAAGTCATTAATGAAGAACTCACATGCCAAAAATCTAAGAAAACCAAGCGATGAATGAAAAGAATCAAAGATTTGAAGTGAAGAAAAGGAATCCAAAAATTGTCCTGAAAACAAACATATTCCTGAAATTGTCCTAAAAAACATATTCTTAAACCCCGAGTCTATTTTGGAAAACTGCGCAGAGTGCGCAAATTTGATGCAATTTCAAGATTTTTCCAATTCGGTGCGAAAGTTGGAGTTCCACAACTATAAATAGGACTCCCTAGGATGCTCCAAAGCATATTTTAGGGTTTGGAAAGGTCTCAAGGAGCATAACACAAGGTTGGAGCAGTCGCCAAAGAGTTTTTCTTATTCTCTAGTTTATTTTTCATGCTTTATTTAAGAGATTTGGTTTCAATCATGTCTATGGTTGGTTAAACATCTTAGTTAGGGCTAAGAGATGAAGCTTGTAGTGTGTTTGGATGTTTATTTTACTTTGATTCTTGTTTTTATTAAACTTCATTAATTTCTAGTTTGATATTAAAGGAATATTTTCAGTTATCTATAATTTATTGTGACTCAAATTACAATAGACGTTGTAATAGCTTTGAATATCTTCTTTTCCTATTTTGAAATAGTGAGATTGGTAAATCTCATTGTTCACCATCGTCTCCTGGGCATAATAGGGTGATGGAATCCCTTCCAATCTTCACAATTCTCCTCCATTGAGATTTAGGTCAACGAAAAGTTTAAATTTGATTTAAATTGTTTTATCTTCCAATTGGATAGGATAAGATTCCAATTCCAATTGTGTTTATTGAATCAAACAAGGTAGTTTCTTAATAGCTATAAGTTGATCCTTGACACCCTAGTTCCCACCTTTAATTAATAGTTTAAACATTATTCACAATTACTCTTTTTTATTCCAGAATTTAGATTTAAATCTTCTTCTAGTTATAGTTCTAGTTCTAGTTGTTTTCAGAATACGTACAAATTTAGTCCATGTGGATTCGACCTCGTTCTCATGAGTTATTACTACATCGCGACCCTATACTTGGGGTTGTAAACAATGGGGTAACTTATCTAATGGCTAGGGTGGATTTTATATAAACACTATGTTGTGGCCATCCCAAGCCAGCAACTCCTCTTCCTCTTTAATTAACTTTTCCATACCCATCATTTATTAACGCTAATTAGCATTTAATTCAGACAGTTAGTTAGACGTTCTAATTAGTTGTGTGGGAGCATTTCTCATATATATATATATATATATATATATATATATATATATATATATATATATATATATAGAGAGAGAGAGAGAGAGAGAGAGAGAGAGATGCTCACACACAACTAGTTGAACAATTTAAATTAGTCCAACTAGCTAGCATTAAATAGAAAAAATAATTCTCTTTATTTATAGGTAATGCTTACTTATGAGATGGTACATGACATCAAGTTTTATATAGGTATAATAAAATATGTATCACATATCAAGTTCGTTTATCTAATAAGGCATGCTAATTTAATTTTATCTGCAAAAAAAATATTAAATGATCCTAATTGCTTGATCCACACATGCAAGTTAATTCTGAATTGTTGGAATGAATTTCTATCAACCCACTTTTCTTATAAAAGAAGATTATACTGTTAATTACAGAAAAGTAATAATTTTATATGCTTCACATGCTTAATTATAAGGGACCGTAAATATTTAACGGATCGGACTTGTTACACAAGTGGTACATGCCTCGATAAATCACAAGAGTTCAACATCTCTAAATATTCCATTTTCTTTTAAAACAAACTTCTCCTAAGATCCTTTCTCTTCTTTTAATCCCTCTTTATCGACGCGCTCTCTCCCCCATATTATTGGAAACAGAAGCCTACTACATCCGGCTGCAACTGGAAGCTAGTGGGGCCCACCATGATGTTTGTGATAAATGTAGCCCGCTCATCTGATTTTATAAATCATATTATGACATGGAATTAACAATGATATAGATCCAAACCTCGAGTGGGACACACGACAGGAAAAAGGTGAGAATTGAACTTTCACCATTAAAACATTCAAGCGTCTACAAAAGTTGTTTAAATGCGGCCACAAAAGTTTTGGATCATGCTAATGTTTTATAATTTCAGTTCATCACTATGATTCCTAGGAATGTTTCAATGGTAGGCATTCACCATCCACTGTTTCCTGTGGTGTGTTCTACTTGAGATTTGGATATGCCTTATTTGTAGGAAGTTGCACTAGAATGATTTGTGAGAACTTATGAACGGCCTAGATATACAGCACATATATCATGGTAGGTCCAATGGTGAACAGCCTAGATATACAGCACATATATCATGGTGGGTCCTATGGTTAGAGAAACACTCGCTGCCCATGTTGCTCGGGTAACACCTAATTCACTTCCTATGTTCTCGACATCGAAAATTTCATGTAACCAATAATCGTTTAACGAACGTCCACTTTTTCATTTTTTTCAAAGGGCCACCGTGATGTGTTCATGAGATCCACTCAGCTCATTAGATGTATAATGCTATGTTGGGCTTGGAGCCAAAAAAATCTGGCCATGCAATGATTTAAGTGGGTCATACCAACTAAAACAGTTAGGAGAGATATCCAACCTTAAGTTCTACATGGTCCACCGTGATGAGCATGTAAGCTTTACTCCAACCATTAGCTGTCGCACCAAATGTTAGTCCTCTAACCAAAAATCAGGCCCATAAAGGTAGAGATGGGCCACATCAAGGTAGAGAGTTTGGAGGGTAAGCTTTTTATATATACGTTCTCCAATTGTGTGGTTCACCTGAATCAGGGATGGGGCTGATCTTTTTGCATGGGGTCTAACATATAGTGACGCACCTATTGATTAGGTGGATTTCACGTTAATGCTACAGTGAGCCCTGTACAAACAACCTACTTCTTTTCGCGAATTACATGAAAAGGGTTTTAACATTAACTACTCATTAAATGACTCATCTAACTGGACCAACTTGAATGGTCAAACCAGTTGTGTGAGCATTCCTCAGAGATATATATATATATATATATATATATAGGTGTCGGCAAAAATCACATACACCCTCCGTGTTCGTGTCGGCAAAAATCACATACACCCTCTGTTTAACATCTAACTGATGTCATAGAGGCCGGACATGCAACTGCATGTCGCCAATCGCACGGCGTCCCATGATTTTGGCTTTTAGCGTCTGCCTCGGTTATTTTCCACTTTGATTATATATATATATATATATATATATATATATATATATATATATATGTGTGTGTGTGTGTGTGTGTGTGTGTGCGCGTGCGTGTGTGTGGAAAAGGTACTATGCGTTTTGAGCATCTACCCCATCAGTCAGATGCACCATTTCATCGTGGGCCTAAGTCTCAAAAATCAAGTCAATCCGTGACTTGTGTGGGCCACACCACATACAGAAGTGGAGAGGGGTCGTGCACCATTAAAACATTCATAACCATTTTTGATGGCCCACCGACATGTGGTTTGCAAATCCAACCCATCCATTATGTGTGTCCCACTTGAATGAGAGTTTAAACCAAGTTTCAGGTGCATGCAAAACTTAGGTGGGCCCCACCAAGTGCTTTTATATGTTTTAACGGTGTCTTCACATATTTTTAGATGGTATGACCCACCTGAGTTTTGTATACGGCTGATTTTTGGGATATCCCATAATTTAAAGGGTACCCATCAAATGCACGGTGTTGATGGTCGACACACATCACAGTGGGGCCCTCACAGCTCGGCCTCACAGGAGCTTACGGTCAGCTCAAGCGCATACCCCCCCCCCCCCCCCCCCCCAACATATATATAGACAATGCAAGAGTCACAACAAAATATATAGGTAACAAGACTGACTTCAAAACTATGTAGAAGCATCTTGATTGGATCCGTACATAACTGTCAGTCGTGCTTAGTTTTGATGAGATTGAATGACATAAGAGTCTCAGGTGATAAAGCTCTTGCCATAAAATAATCCAGCAACAAGGATGGATGTGTGGATATAACATTCATACATCAAGGTGGGCCTCATGGTAAGGGGTGTACCATCTTGGGTGAGGTTGGGACCGCACCTAATCCCTTCCTCTGAGATGCATGGGTTTTACCCAGATCAGCCATCATTTTTTTCATATTATTTTAGGGTATAAACCCAAAAATAGGAAGGTCCAAGGCTCAAGTGTATTGTACTTTGTGAAGCAATTGTGCCGGTGATAATGGGGCAGGGCCCTTGTTAAAACCTTCCTAAGACCAACCATGACGTTCATTTGCAATTTCAGATGGGTCATAAGAAGTTTTTGAGCTTATGTCTTATAACGGGGGAATTCATGTAACACTTCGTATATTTCACCATATTCAATTCTAGAATATACCTGGGTATTACCATTAAAGAAATGTATAAAATCAATTAAATACTCTTAGGAAGCTAGTACAAGTGCCCGATCACATAAATCTTAAGCCTAACCTTGCGGTCTATTAATTTATGGCTAAGATTTTGGTGTCCCACCATCAATTAATTAGAATAATCATAATTTAATGAAGATCCACGTAAAATCAAAATAACTAATTGATTAATCGATTAGATTTGAATTATCCCATTCACATAAATCAAATTAACTAAATTACCCTTATGGCCTTTAAATCAATGACATAAAATAATCATGGCCAAATCACTATTTCGCTAATCTTCCGAAAACCAAACGATAAACTTAAATAATCTAAACTCTTACCTCATTCACAAAAAAACTCCACTTCTCAAATCACCATAGAAATGGCTGAATTAACTAAACAAATTCTAAATCACTCGTTAAAGGGCCATTGACGACGAAGTTATAGAAAAATGTTCATCTTGACCGGCTTGACATCCCACATGGATCGAATTGTTTGAGACCTTGTGCTGAATCATTTAACTTGGAACCGCAAGTGAGCACATGAGATAGGTGAATATCCCTATTAGAGATTGGAAGTTTCTTAGTTATCCCCCGAAAGACAAGTTAGTTATTCTAATATGGACTTATTCAATGTTAAAGTGTACAGACTGTTGGTTTTCAATCGCATCAAGGATATTAACCAAAATAATCGTTATTCGGATATCCCTATATCCACGACCTTGATCGACCATCGATCACCACTAAATTGATCTCTTAACTGTATCCATCGATTGGCACGTCCAATTGCAGGGCAAGCATAGCCTTGCATAGATAGCCACCTGTTGTGACAATTTCACGGCTTAAATAAGCTTGTGCACTACAAAATGTACCCTAAAAACTAAAATCAACCTATCATTGTATTATCAAGCTATTAGCCTTCTTTCTAGGGTAACCAAATCTCTAAATGAGACTATAAATACATATTTTTGGGCAGCCTATATTTTCATCCTAATTTTGTCTTGCCTTAATTTAGTGAAATTAGAGTGTTACAAGAGAAATTTTAAAATTGAGGTAAGAGAGGGAGTTGAATTAGAGGTTTTTGTTTTAGGAGGGGAATTATTGAAATACACCATTGGAGATGCATGATTCCTCCATCTAATTCACATCTACCTGAAATTGGAGGTAAACATACACCTTACAATGTAATTAGATAAGTAATATATAATTCTCTATTCTTATTTGAGTTTTCCTGAAATTGAATTAGGGAAATTAGGCTTCTCTCAAATTTCTAACCATAAGCGCAATTAGAACAATAATCTCCATCTAAAGGTGAGGACTATTCCTTTTACGCTCCACTTTTATCAGCCCTTAATAGTTCAATTAGTGGTTACTTAATTTTACTGAATTTGCTTATATTACAAATGCTAGAACTACCTTATTACTATAATCATTATGCTATTTGTTGTTGATATGATAACATGCTTGATGAAATGTTTAATTGTATGGATTTATGAAATTATAATTCATCTATGCTCCTTGATATGTTGTGAGTATATATATAATTGTTTAGGTTGTTCAACATATGTTTGGATTCCAAATTGATTCAATATGATGTTGTATTAGAATGTTATGTGCTTATAACCATGTTCGTGATAATATGTATCTGCATTGCTATTGATTAAACTCTGAAAACTGTTGAGTAGTAGATTGTCTGCCCTTGGTTGGCCATTATGGACTTGTTCGATCGATCAAGCCAGAAAATGCTCGACTGATAGTAGTTATGGCTACACGGGTCGTTTTACACCCAATGTTGGTTTCAGCAGAGTTTCCTCTGTTCCAACGGTCGTTTTACACCCAATGTTGGACGTCTTGATTTATTGGGGGGGATCACATTTATGTTGGATGCTTATCAGCGATCAATCGGGACCGCGGCTATACAAAAATGAGCAGGGAAATATCCCTAACTCGTATCTCGAGTTTGGTCGCAGTCCGATAGTCGGAGAACTGCAACTTCACGAAAGAGTTGAGAGGCCCATTTTATTAAAATTGTCAATTCTAGTCTAGGGGATTCACATATCTCAAGCACCTGTCCTCCGGCCTAAATTGAGTGGTTCTACGCACTATCCTAGTTCACCATCTGCGATGGGTGCCCAACCCAGTAAGACGAACTATTCCTATAGTTTCGAGCTTAATGAACCTACGGTGTTAGGTTTAGCCCCTATTTGATTTATTCGAATGTTTTTGGAGTCAAACAAATCCCCAAGATTTACTCAGGGCCTTGGTCGCACCTAGGTTTAGTTATGCCTACGTTAGCATCACTTTATAACTTGTGTAAGTGCATGTTCGATCTTATTTACGTTAATTCCAGGGATTTTGTGCACTTGGCCCCTTTTGCGGCTAGGTCGATATGGTCCCCAGGCAGGTCTGTTGGTGGATGTCCTAGGACCCCAATGTCGTTTTGGCTTAGGTGTTACAATCGGTCACCTCTACTTCAAAAGTACTCGTCCTCGAGTTTTCGTCCTACTTTAGTTCATGATACTTGGTCAGGTCTGTGACGTTGAAAGTACGCGAGATATTCATGTCATCTGGAAGATCAACAGTACACACGTTGTCATTGATCTTTCGGAGGATCGGTACCAGCCCATTCTTCTTGTTCTTCAATTTGTTGTATGTGAAAGTGCCCAGGTTTGTCAATTAATGTGAGTGTTGAGTCAGTTCGTCTACAAAGCCTTATAGGAAGATCAATTCAAACGTCTGCCTCAACCGGATGTGTGTAAGCTCGCCACAGGTCTGAGCCTCACATCCCTTGTCCCAAATCACTAGGTATACTAAAACCCTTAAAACAAACTAGAACATCTTAGAGTTTTTAAGGTAAGAAAACGTTTTTCAAAATCAGAAAATTCTCTAAGTTTTCTTGCTTTGTCGATTTTATCGATACACATCTTGATATGATCGACCTGCGTTGTCGAGTCCTCAATGCTTCATTGATACCATCGAAAAGAGGACCAAATATGTCCAGCAACCTCACAAACATATCTCGACGAATTATCGATGTATCGATATACCTATCGATACCATCGATATTCAATTCTCGAGTCTATCGAAGTCAACTCGATATTATCGACAGATAGATTTCCGGCGCCCCTGTTTTTACTTAAGGAAATCTCTTTTACATCGTTATATCGGAGCTCCTCTCGAAACCATCGAAGTTCAAATCTCGATGATATCGGAAGACCTCCGATGGATCGATCTTGGGCACCAAGTTTTCCAGCAAAATATTTCAGGATGGTTTGTCTATGATTGGGGGTCACTCGATAGAATCGATATTCAAATATCGATGATATCGATACCAGGTCGATTGCATCGAATAAGGACATAAACTATCCAGCAAGCTTAATGAGATATCCGTTAGATTTATCGATGCCTCGACACTGATATCGATATCATCGACATTCAAATTCCAATAATCTTGAAGGTCCCTTGATCATTCTTGTAAACCTGAAATATCTCAATGTCAATTCTCTCTCATTTTTCAAGTGTCGATGGATTGATCCTATCGTCGATGAAATCGGAGTTCGAAATCCGATGACATCGACAATCATTTCTATTCATCGACCAGCTGGCAAAAGGTTTCAAAAGCATATGACATTGAGTTCGAGTCATCGAGTAGACCATTGATGCTATCGAGAGTATACGCTCGATGATATTAAACCTGCTCGATGATATCGAACTCTGTCATAAATGTGACTGTTTTATATCTGTTGGAACCTTTTGCCTATATAAAGAGGACTTGTCTATTGTTGCTATGAGAGAAAGAAGAGAGTGCTTTGGAGTGTTTAACTTAAGATCATATACCCAAAGCCCTTTCTCTCAGGGGAGTTCATCCTCCAATCCACCCTCATCATTGATATTCAATAGAGTGTATTGGGGAATGAACTCCCACATTGAAGGATCCTTTAGCTACTACCTTAATGGAAAATCATTACGTTGGGATGCCTTGAATGCATAGATGATTGGAATCACTCTACCCTCCTTATAGAAAAACATTTAATAGAGTATGATTCCATCATAACCTTGCCCCAACCCGAAGCCGTGCATTGGTACATCATCTGTGTTGCGGATCAAGGAAGCAGAAGAGACTTCATCAATAAGGAGGAGATCTTCGTCAACGGGTTGAATGGGACTCATCCACTTATCTGTAAGTAACTAGAGTTCAGAGGACACTTGTGATCATTCCTTTTAGGATTGGGTCTAAGGTGTTTCTCACCCTTGGCGGGAGTGTACGTGGTGGGTGCATTGTGTTTACCCTTGCTCTGTGGAGAGCATAAACAGTTAAGCCCTTGTAGAGGCCTCCGGCGGGAGTGTATGTGGTGGGTGCGTTATGTGGACCCTTGATCTGTGGAGAACATAAACATCTGGTTGAAGGTGAACCAGCAAAACCTTAGGTTTGAGGTGAACCGTGTGAAACCTCGGGTTTGAGGTGAACCATGTAGAAGCCTCCGGAAGGATCTTATGGAAGATCCTTGGCCAGTGTGCCTAAAAGTGGGTGTGTTGTGTTGACCCTTACTCGTGAGAGCATAAACAGTCAGCCTCAGTGTGGGTTGCAAAGGTTAAAGGTGAACCTGATTTAAAACCTTAGGTTTGAGGTGAACCGCTGTGAAACCTCCTTAGTGAAATCCGGCACACTCAAGGGTTGAGTGCGTTTGCCGGGAGTGGAGTAGACTGATCATCGAACCACTATAAAAATGATTGTGTTTGAGATTTTCATTCTCTGTTTGTGTGATTTACTTTAATATTTTCATATCTGAATATCTGAGATCACACCTCACACACATACACAGTCATATCCATCATAAACTAGTTTGCATATTGTTCACTCCTTAAATAATTTGTGATTGGATCCTCTACCGGGCTTGGAAGCCAGTAGAGTTACTTTTGAGTAATCCTAATATATGCTTACTGATTAGGATTAGTGTAATAGGATTTTAAATAAACCATAAAAACTTTAAAAGTCCTATTCACCCCCCTCTAGGACATATTGGCATATTCCAACTTCAACTAAAGCGATCTCCACCGCTATTTCAGTATGTCTCGGTCAAAAATCTCTCCTTGCATAGATGGACTATAACTTGGTCGCCCATCTCGAACACCTTTTGTTGACGATGTTTATCGGCTTGCTCTTTGTACTTATCATTCGAGGCATGTAACTTGGCTTCGACCTTCGCATGAATGCCCATGATTTTATCTATCATATGTTCTGTTGCAATGCTCATGCCTAAAAGCTTGGACAAAGGGACCAAGTCAAGTGTGTGGTGAGTTACTCAGCTGTAAATAACTTGGAATGGAGACTTCCCTGTCGAGCGGTTCACCATGTTGTTGAATGCAAACTCCGCTTGAGACAATGTTATACTCCATTGCTTTGGCTTTTCTCCTGAAATACATCGAAGGAGGTTCCCCAATAAGCAATTCACAACTTCAATTTTCTCATCAGTCTGTGGGTGGTAGGCACTACTGAATTGAAGTTGTGTACCGAACCGGTTCTACAAAGTCCACCAGAAGTGGCTAATAAACTTCGTATCGCAATCAAAAGTGATAGTCTTGGGGATCCCGTGTAGCCGCACGACCTCTTTGAAGAATAAATTTGTCACGTGCATCATGTTGAGGGTCTTCTTGTATGGTATGAAGTGTGTCATCTTCGATAAACGATTTACCACCAGGAACACTGAATCCATGTCACGATGTGTTCGTGGGAGACCCAATATGAAGCCCATCGATAGGTCCTCCCAAGGGCTATCAGGTACAAGTAACAGTGTGTAAAGGCCCGTATTCTGAGAATGCCCCTTGGAGACCTGGCAAACATGACAGTGCTGCACCGCTCTACCCGCATCACGTACTAATTATAGCCAGTAGTACCGTTCTTCAACAAGTGCTCGTATCTTGACCCGTCCAAGGTGTTCACTAAGGCCACCTTCATGTAGCTCTTAGATGATCTACTCCCTCAGCGAGCTTTTGGGGATGCACAATCGATTCCCTTTGAAAAGAAACTCGTATTGCATATGTAGGTCACTGGGTGACCTTCTTGGCATCTAACCCATGCGTCCTTGAAGTCTTCGGCGGCGGCATATATGTCCTTGAAGTGCTCGAACCCGACAACCTCACTGCTCATAGTGATTAATAAAGTTGCACGATGACTCAGTGCATTAACCACTTTATTCCGTTGCATAGACCTAAGTTTCAGCACAAATGTGAATTCTTGCAAAAATGAAACCCACCTAACATACACATGATTCATGTTAGCTTGGGTATTAATGAATTGAAGAGCTTGATGGTCTGTGAAAGGATGAACTCCATTTGAATCAAGTAATGTCGCCAATGTCGCAATGCCTAGACCACTGCGTGCAATTCGAACTCATATATTAACCATTTTTTGTGTGCTAAATTTTTTACTATAGAAGGCCACCAGCTGACCTTCTTGAGACAAGACTCCCCCAATTGTGACATAGGAAGCATCACATTCGACTTCGAATAATTTGTTAAAGTTGGAAAGTACAAGAACTGGGGTTGTGGACAACTTGTGTTTAATTTCAGTAAAGCTCATGTTGGCTTCATCAGTCCACTGAAATTGTCCCTTCTTCATGCAGTCTGTAATTAAAGATACAATGGTGCTAAAATTCTTCACGAACCGACGATAGAATATTGTCAATCCATGAAAACTTCGTACCTCATGGATGTTTGTTGAGACCGACCATTCCCTGATGGCTTTCACCTTTTTCTCATCCACTCGAATGCTCGTGGATGTCACGACAAAGCCCAAAAAAATACGTTATCTGTTAAAAAGACACATTTTTAAAAAATTGAGATACAACTTGCTTTCAGTGAGCACTTGAAGGACCTACCTGAGGTTCTCTATATAGCTTCCTTCATCCTGACTATATATTAAGATGTCATCAAAGTAGACCACGATGAACCACCCAATGAATGATTTCATAACTTGATTCATTAGTCTCATAAATGTACTAGGCGCATGCAAAAGATCAAAGGGCATGACCATCCATTCATACAATCCTTCCTTGATTTTAAAGGTCATCTTCCACTCATCACCCGTCCGTATTTGAATCTGATGGTAACCGCTCCTTAGGTGCAATTTTGAAAATATTTTTATGACCCTCAAGCATGTCCAATATATTGTCCAACCATGGTATGGAAAATCTATATTTTATGGTGATTTTGTTGATGACCCGGCCGTCGACACACATGCGCCAACTCCCATCTTTCTTAAGAGTTAATAGAGCCAGTACCGCACATAAGCTCTTGCTTTCTCGAATAAGACCCTTACAGATCAATTCCTCTAATTGCCCCTGCAGAATTTTACACTCATTTGGACTCATCTGATAATGAGGACGATTGGGTAAGTTGGACCCAGGGACTAGAGCTGTACACGAGTCGAGTCGAGTCAAGTATCGCCCTACTCGTACTCGGCTCTTAACGCCCGAGTACTGCTCGTACTCGGCTCTACTCGGCCAACGAGCATGGACTTCCTGCTCGTACTCTACTCGCCCGAGTACGAGCCGAGTACGAGTAGTAAACGAGTCGAGTCGAGTCTGAGTTTTTGAGGCGAGTTCGAGTACGAGCATAAATCGAGTCGAGTAGAGTCCGAGTTTTCGAGGCGAGTTCGAGTCCGAGTTTGAATTTGAACCCAATTCGAGCAGGGTTTTCGAGCAACGAGTTCGAGATTTGAGCCAAGTTTGAGTTATAAATTGAGATTCATTTGAATTTCAATTTGATTGTTAATTGGAATTCGAAGTTATACGAAACAATAAAATATATAAAATACACATAATTTATGATTAAAAAACTTTGATAATTACATTAAGATATTTACATTACATTATTCAAAATGACAATTTATAAGTAATAAACTCCATAAGAGAAGTGTCTTCCTATATTGTTATCTGATCCATCGGAACTGCTATCTATTTTTTCATATACAAATTAGTTCACTTCCTCTAAGTCAGAAGGCGAAGAGATATTTCCTTCGTGATCTTTTACACTTTGAACTAGATTTTTCAAACTTGTTTTATATGAAGAATTGTATGTAGTACCCAATGCCCTATAAAATTCACCGAGACGAGTTAGGAATTTGAATTTGTTACTCTTTTTCTTCTTCTTGTTTATCGTACTCGAGTAACTCGACTCTACTTCAACATCGTGTTGTCTTTGACTTGAATATCGCTGAAGTCTAGAAACATCTTCCATACTTCGTTTTAAGGCGAGTTGGAATTATTCTTCCTCCAAAGCTTTTAATCTGACTTCCTCCTCTGCATCTTTTATGGATGTCATTCGTGTAGTAGATCAAGAAGCAGAAGGTTTGGATGGAGTGGAAGGTTTTCTATTCGAATCTAACAGAGCTTGAAAAAGAATTTGGACATCCTTAGGGGCATTGGGGCATGGTTTTACATTACCACCTGAACATTACAAGTGTAAGCGAAAGCAATTAGTCTTGTTCACAAACTTTGCGCCACACAAACCACACTTTATAATCTTTATTTTTTCAGACCTTGGTGGTGATTCAACTAGGGAAGCATAGTCCCAAATGTTTGTCGATGGCTCAGATGACGACATATCTACATTCAATTTTTAATTTAAAAAAAAATCAGAATATTGATAAATAAATTGAACTTGATATAAGAATAAAAGAAAACAATATAAATGTATCAAAATTCAAAAATAAAAGCAAATGAACAGGCATATGTAAATAAATATCAAAGATCAAAAGTCTTCCAAACCACATTCCAAAAGGACCAATACTTTCGTGTTTACAGTTGCAGTGAAATAATATTACAAATCATTCAACCAAAAAAAATGAAAAATCGAAAATAATTACTAATTTATAGGTAGAGACTCGTCACGAATCTCAATCTCCTCTTCTTCATCATCATCATTCATATCTCCTCCCTACATTAGGCGCAATCAATCTTGCGTACAAATCAACGCTTTAACTATATTTGGTGAAAGTGAGCTTCGATACTTGCTAACAACCCTGCTCCCTGTGCTGAATGCGAATTCTGATGCTACCGTTGAAATTGGTATTGATAATATGTCCCATGCCATTACAGATAATGTAGGGTATTTTGATTCACTAACTCTCATCTTCCACCATTCTAACACATAAAATTCGGATCGCACTACGATTGGCTCCTTGAGGTACATTTCTAACTCTGATTCTTTAGTATCAACTCTCATTCGTGCTTGTGACAAGTATGATATGTATTCATTTAGCACATCCGGATTACCAGGTATAGAAATATCCGCATCTCTACTTTCTTCAATACCCGCTGCAGGTAAAGTATTAACATACGATTTGTACAAATCTTCAAGGGCTTGACGAACCTTAGACGTCTCTGCTGCCGGTCTTTCAGTAGGATAAAGCTTCATGAAAATAAAACTAACCAACCTCATATTACAATGAGGATCAAGAACAACTGCCAAGGACATCAACAGATGAAATTCGTCCTAGTATTTATCGAACTTCGTCTTCATGCCAACTGTCATCTGGCGTATGAAATATGGACCCACACTGGCATTTTTCTGTAGAGCATCCTTAATCTTCCAAAGAGATGGAAGAAACAGATTCGCGGTTGGATACTGATTCCCAGAAAAAATCTTCGTACAATCGTAGAAAACTTGGAGAAATGTGTGAACTTGTTGTGCTTTGGCCCAATCATCTGTACTCGGCAACCAAGAATACATTCCGTCACGCGCCGCGTATTCAGAAAATGCAAGCTGTAATTCCATTGCCGCATCTAACATTTCATAGGTCAAGTTCCAACGTGTACAGACATCTAACTTCAACGTTCTTTTAGATGGCACATTCAAACGTTAGATGATGTCATTCCATACACTCAATCTCGATGGCGACCCCCTTATATATTTCACACTTTCTCTTATGTTCTTTATAGTGTCGTCGATTGCTTTCAGCCCTTCTTATACAATCAAATTTACAATATGGGCACAACATCTGACCTGGAATATTTTTCCTTCAAAAAATAAATTTCTTGTAGCCCTGAACTGGTTACGTAAGCATGAAATGACACTGTCATTTGTTGAAGCATTGTCTAAAATTATTGCTGAAATTTTCTTCTCAATGCCCCAGCCTTCTAGACAACTGTATATGCAATATGAAATAAGTAAACCAGTATGTGGAGGAGGAAGGTTGCGGAAATTCAAAATTCTCTTGCATAGTTTCCAATCCTTATCGACATAGTGAGCGGTTAATGAAATGTATCCTTTTCTTTGAATGGACGTCGACCATTAATCAGAAGTCAAAGCTATTCTGGTCATTGAAGCCAAAACTTCTTTCAGTTTCATCTTGTCCTTAGCGTACATCTTCATGCACTCTCTCTGCACTGTGAGGGTTAAGGAATTGACAGAAAGCCCTAAACCCTTTACTTTCTATCATTCTAAAAGATTTTTCTTCCAGAATCACTAATCTACCATACCACTCATTCAACTTCTCTTTGTCATACTTATGAGTGGACACTACGCCTTGGGAGTCGTCCCTTTCTGACTTCGTAAATGACAACATCTGTTGGCCGGGAGGAGGGAGTCTTGCTTTCTTAGGACACATCTTCAAATGTCTAATTAAATGTGTTGTAGATCCTCCTGAAATCTTTCTGAATAACCCTTTGCAGTGATTACACTTTATCTTCTCTACACCGTTAACTGTCACATCTTCAAAATCATCCCATATTGCTGATCTCTTCTTCTTCCCTTTGCATGCAGTCGACGTGTCTGTATGTGTATCTCCCTCTACAGTTAGAGGAGATGGGGCTGATGCACCAATTCCAGAGGTATTTGGGCTTTCGTCTTGACCAGCCATCTATAAAATAAAGTTCTCGATATGTTATACGGCTATACCTAGGGTCCTAGACAGCTAGACCACTAGACGGGCATAATTACTTAACTGTCTAAATCAGTCACCCATTCAAAGTTAGATAGATTGTAATGCTTCATTTTTCAATTTAAATGCTACACCGAAATTCCGGCAGCATCTCCCCTTATCTCTCAAGAATATATTAATCTTTTATTTGATTCTCATGTCAATCATCAAAACAAAGTGTGAACATTTGACGACGAAAATAAATACATGAAATATATCCAGAGAGAAAAAGGAGAGATGAAACTAGAATAGGCATATGCATTTAAATTGGAATAAATGAAGACATTACAATCTATCTAACCTTAAACTATCCAAAAAGGGACAATTTGAGAATTTCTATGCATCTAAGAACACACTGAATTTATGTCTGGCAACATAGAAATCCTCAAATGGGCAACTGATTATCCTATACTACAAGTCTACAACTAGAACAGTACAAATAATTCATATCTATACAAACAAAGGAGCATGCTGAAATTGACATTCATCATCTAGCTAATTAATAACAAAATGTCAAATGAAAAACCAAAGGCATCTTAAAGTGATAGCATTCAACACTAACAAAGTAACAAGTAAACTGTCATTTATAAAGTAAATTAAGAAACATGAAAAACATAACTATTAGAGCATGAGACTTGAATAGTATAGGACAATAATTACCATATTTTTATAGTAACATTAACATATTAATATAGAAATTGTTCGTCGCTCGGGGCCTCACTTCGTAGGTGAGATTGTTGTGATTCAACTATTTGTTCGTTGCTCGACTGAGCTTCGTAGGCAAGATGACCGTAGTTTAGACGATAATTTGTTCGTTGTAGAGTTGAACTTTGTAGGCAAGATAGTCGGTAGAATTTCTAAGCACATAGGTAAAAAAGCTCCATTAGCATTTTGGTGAAAACTTAGAGATCTTCCTAACAGTCTAACGGTGTGATCGCAGACATAAGGTGGAAAGATAAATAACGTAATCAATCCATGCTTTCTGCAGTATTGTGCAAGCTGGCAATGAAGTTAGTCTAAGACTAAGTTAAAGCTAAACTAAACTGGGATATTCATCCATGAGTGACAAAGGATAGGTAGCGTTGCGCTCTAAGAGAATTTTGTTGGACAATCGTGGGTCCGGAGTTCTTCGCTCTTTGCTTTATTTATAGGCATGTAAAGTTGTTGGCAAAAAAAATTGTATACGGAATTAATCTTCATGATCTTTTCTCAATTAATTGCTAATAAGAGATGTGGCCGATTACACTTCTTTCTTAAGGACAACTTCATATGATCTTCGTATTTCTGAGCGTAGTAAATCACATTCCGTCATTTGTCTTACAACATATCATCAATAACTAGTTATTTAATTTCTCGCTCTCCTGGGCCATTACCTAAACTATGGTCTCTTGCATTCCACCATATGTGTGTGGCAACTGCATGCTCTCAGTCTCTATGATTGTCTAACACTTGTCCCAAGACGACGACCATCTTGATCTCCTATAATTTCCTTCTACCAATTGTATGAGTTATAAGGATCTCATCTTAACCTCTCGTGTGACCATGCTAAAATGTAATGACATTTTTAGCCATATGATATGATGATGTCAAGTTAGGTATAAGCATGAATAGTTTTTTCATTTACCACAGTAAAATGATAGTAAATAAATAATGATAACATTTTAATATTGTCTAAAAAAATTATATATTAACATTAGCAAATATTAGGTTAATCCCAAAACTATATTAAACACTTTCTAAAAATAAAAAATCAAACCCACACATTACCGGGCGAGCTAAGCAGGAACGACCATCAGCTGCGTGCAGGGCAGGGCGATGATGGACGAGTGGCAGCCTGACAAGGACGAGCTGCGACACCGGACGAGTGGCAGGGACGAGCTCCGTTACCGGACAGGGGCACCGGACAGTCCGCAGGGACGAGCGGCAGGGTGGGACAGGGGCGAGTGAGAGAGAGAGAGAGAGAGAGAGAGAGAGAGAGAGAGAGGGAAGAAGAGGGATGACTGGAGTCCAGACGAGCGCTGGGAGAGGGAGGGGAGAGAGAGAGAGAGGGGGGGTTTCCAAATGGGCTAGGGAGGGAAGAAGGGTTTGGACGCTCGCTGATTGAAAATGACGGGTGGGTGGGGTAGGATTTTTTTTAGGCGCTGGGTTGCTTGCTGGTTGAAAATGACGGGTGGGTGGGGTAGGGTATTTTTTGGGCGCTCGGCTGCTTGCTGGTTGAAAATGAAGAGTGGGTGGGGTAGGATTTTTTTTGGGCGAGCTTATATATACAGGTACGAGTCGAGTACCGAGTCGAGTACCTCTAGACTCATACTCTACTCGTAATGTAAACGAGTCGTGGAAACCCGCTCGTACTCGGCTCTAACTCAGACGAGTCAAGTATCGAGTCGAGTCGATCGAGTACCTGAGCTTACCCTACTCGTGTACAGCTCTACCAGGGACAAGGTCGATATGGTGCTAGATATCTTGCATGGGAGGTAATTCATCGGGAATATCATTAGGACAAATTTCTTTGAATTTATGCAACAAGGGCTTTAGTCTTCCAGGGATAATGATAGGTTCGAGTTCCTCCCCTTTTACAATTTATGCATAGGCTTGTCATGTTTCTTTAGATTTCTCCATGAAGACTCATATGGTTAAGAGAGAACGACCCTCCACTGTATAAGTATTAGGTGGCTACTCTGGATCTATAGGGGCTAATATGGTTTTCCGACCATTCTTGATGAAAATATACACACTATCTCGCCTTTTATGAGTGTCGTCACAATTGGATTGCCAAGGTCAATTGAGTAGCATGTGACAAGCCTTCATGTCAACTACATCACATACTACTTCTTCGTTATAATGTTTGCCAATTGAAAATGATATGGTGCACTGTTTAGTTACCTTCGTTTTATTGACCTTCTTGATCCAACCGATCGTATATGGGGAGGGATGACGCTATCTTTAATTCCACCATGACCTTGGAGACGTTGTTCTCACTGCTCTCACTGTCAATGATTACGACACAAACTTTTCGATTCACCGTACACCTAGTTCGGAAGATGTTATGTCACTGGGGGTATACTTCTTCACATGGCGCATACAATAGTCGCCTTACGACAAGCGACTCGCCGTGATCCTATTGAATCCAACCTATCTCATCTACCGCATCCTCTATAGCGTGCTCTTGTTTCTCAACTTCTAGGTCTTCATCATCGTTTTTAGCACTACCGTCATTGATGGTAAGGTTCGCGACTTATCGTTGGGAACAAGTATTTGATAGGTGACCCGGTTGGCCACAACGATAGCAATTGTCGGGTCTTGGTCGAGCATAGGGGTTCGGGATCCTGCTTGGACCAGCAGCAGTCGATACACCCCATTAAGGCTTAGCTTGCCCACTTTTCCCTGATCCCGGTTTATGGTTGTAGGAAGTTGAGTGCGCACTCCTACGGGTTCTTTCCCTTTAGGTTATGGAGCTCCTTGGGATAGAACCGCCACAACGACCCTGGCGGTAGAATAGGTCCGTGTGTTAAGGCTTCCAAGATGTGCTTCTGCTCAAGTAGCCAATTTAATGACATCATTCATTGTCCAAACGGCCTGCATCTAGACTCGATCGTGAATGGTCATACGTAATCCATCGTTGAATAGGGTGACTTGTTGCGATTCAGTCTCGACCAAGTCATTACGTGCCGCCAAGCGGTAGAATTCTTCTACGTAATCCCTCACTAATCGACTACCTTGCTGACAATTCTGATACTGTTGGAATAATACCTGATTGTAGTTGGTAGGGAGAAATCGCGTGCATAGCAGTTACTTCATCCGCTACCATGTGTGGATTGGTGCTTTCGTTTGTCTCGTCCGTGCGAGTTATAGTTGCTCCCATCAAGCTATAGCTCCGCCCTTCAACTTGTAGGCCACAAGTTTGACCTTCTTCACTTCAGGGATCTCCATGTAGTCGAAGAATTGCTCAACTTTAGAAAGTCAATCGAGGAAATCCTTAATGTGCAGTTGGTCATTAAAGCTAGGGATATCGACCTTCATCCTAGATTCTCGATTTGATCGATCTGCTCGATCACCACCTTGTCTGGAATGTTGGAGGATAATGACGTCGACCTCCTCGTCACTGGATTCTCCTTCCTTAGGGATGATCCTTTGGTTCACTGCTGGCACCATCCTGCGATCAGGGCGATTATGAGTTCCAGCAACTGTTGGAGGCGGATCACCGCCATGAACATGGAGCTGCCTTAGGGCCTCTGTCATACGATCCATCATGCAATCGATGGAATCCTGCAACCCTTGCATGGCTTGCCGATTCTCTCGATGTGTTGCTTCAAAAGTTGTTAGAAGATGATTCCATGGAGCACTGTTCATGGGATTGTTGCACGACCCGTCGTTAGAAGACATCGATCCGAGGAAAAAAAAAGGCTTCTCTCTAATACCAAACTGATGCAAGGAAGGATATGTAGAGATCGAGCACCGTCATCCTCTAAGATAACTACTCCGAATCCATGGAGTTTCTCTGGACTCCTCATAGAGATTTCTCGAATCCACGAAAAAAGAAATAAGAAAACATGAATAAATTCTAGAAAATTCATAATTAGATTAATGATTCCAATAAACAAGTTTACAACCCTTTAAATAGGGATACTAAGCCATGGGAGAAATTTTGGAATCAAACTATAACTAAAACTCCTAGAATTCGTGACTTACTATTTATAGACGGTCGTGATGTCTACTAGTGCGCATGGTTTTTGGTCAAAAATAGTAAGTGTCCTACTTGGCTGAATCGTGATGTTCTCCTAATTATTCTAAGCACTTTTTATGTTGGGCACAACTCCTAAAGCCCAACGGATGAAGAGTTATGCTTATACTAAAAGTTACTATAAATAGTGAAAAACGAAATTAAAACGGAAATTCGACCGTCGATCTGATGGTATTTCGCAAATTCGGCTTACGCAACTCGGTATAATGGGTTAGGTGGCTAAATTTGTTCGTCATACCCCAAAATTATATATGGTACGTTGAATAACTCATTCCAGATTGCGAGATACACCCGATTTAAAGTCCCGACGGTCCGGATCGCTTCTGCTTGCGATTGAGCCTTTTCTTGTCCGTCTTGGCCATGAAATTATCCACGACCTGCTCTACATCACATTCATTCATTTTTTCCATCTAATGTTAGGACATAAACCCAAAAATAAGGTAGATCTAAATCTCATGTGGACTACACAACAAGAAACCATGGTGATTGAACGCCTAACGTTAAAATTTTCTCGGGGGCCACAGAAGTTTTGGATTAAGCTGAAACTTTTGTTTTCATTCATCCAGGTATGCGTGGCCTAATCAACAGGTTGGATGGTAAATAAATATTACAATAGGCCTTGGGAAGATTTTAATAATGAGCATTCAATCACTAGGTTTTCTATGGCTTAAGTGGGCTGGTGCTCTAAAATAATCTAGACAAATGAATGGACGATACAGATAAAACAGATACATCATGCTGGGCCCACAAAAGCAACATACAGATAAAACACATGCATAATGCTGCTGGGTCAGTATGCAATCGGCGTGCCTTCAGTGTCCAAGATTATCTCATGTAATAAGCTTTGATTTCAAACCCACAGTTATTGAAAGAACCATCTAAGAAATGAGGCAGCTTTGAGCCATTGACGGACATTACACAGTGGGTCCCCCCCATTGACGGACATTACACAGTGCCCCCCCACTCGTAGGGGCGACTCCACTGTAGATATCCTCTTTCTCAGTTAATGTCCATGACATAACTTTCCCTGAAGACATACACCCCATGGGGGTCTGTCTGGTTGCACTCGCTCGATCAAAACAGGATTTCTGAAAAAGTGAAATTCAGCCCGCTTTTTGGGGAGCGGATTAGGGTTTACTCGGGTTACTGTGTGGCCCACTTTGATGATCTGTTGTATACCGTACGTCCATCCGTTTTTCCAGCTCATTTTAGGAGGTGGTCCCAATAATTAAGTATATATTAATCTCAGGTGTAATACATTACAAGAGAAAGTGGTTATATATATTGAACTCTCACCGTTAAAAAACTTTCCAGGGCCCACCCTAAGAAGATCTATAATGTTTATTTGCCATCCAACCTGTTGATAAGGTCAACCAGACCTGTATGAAGGGAAATTACAAAGATAAGATTCATTCAAAATTTATGTGGACTTTGAAAAGTTTTTAATTCACTGACGGGGTCTGCTGGAGATTTGGATATTATTAAATTTTAGCATAAAGTCCTGAAATGAGCTGAAAAATTGGACAGGTGGTGTCGATATACCACAAAAAAAAAAAAAAAAAAAAAAAAAAAAAAAAAAAACCTTAATCAAGTTGGCCCCACATGGTAAGGGTAACACTACCCGGGTAACATACTAACAACTAATCCGCTCCCGCTTTTTGATTGGTTATGTGTTTTAGTACTTATTTAAAATAATAATAATAATATTATTGAAGGAGAAGGTTGTATGAACGGCTACACTTACGAGGGTATGCAGGGCAGGCATGGACGTCACTCTTAAACTCTTTTGATTGTTGGTCCCTAGTGGATGGAGTATACCCTAGATCACTATCTTATTAGACGGATTTCTGGGAACCCGTGAGTGTGGGGTGGGGCCCACCTTAATGTATATGCTTTATATCCATCCATTTTTACAGCTCATTTCAGGGCTTAGTACAAAAATGAAAAATATCCAAATCACGAGGGGATGACACCACAGGAAACGGTGGTCATTGAATGCCTACCGCTAAAAAACCACAAAAGTAGTCGATGAAGCTGATATTTTTGAAATCGGATTGCGTACTGAGTAAACTCTGTTGGGCCCACCTTTAATGCATTTAGTTTATCCACTCCGTCCATCCGATTTTAAAGATCATTTTAGGCATTGAGAACAAAATTGAAGTATATCCACACCTCAAATGGACCATACCACATGAAACAGTGGAAGTATTGATTTCCACCGTTGAAACCTTTCTAAGGCACGCAGTGATGTTTACTTTTCATCCAACCTGTTCATAAGATGATCTTTTTAGTTTTTATAGGCTTAGTTTTTGGAATAAAGCCATAAAATTATCTGTTAAAATAGATGAACGGGTTGGATAAAATTCAATGAAGGTGGCCCCACAGAGTTAACTCAGTACGCTTACGGTACTGAGTTACTCAGTAAGCAATCCCCTACCGATATTTGTGTTTTCCCTTAATTCAACACGTTTGGATGGCAAATAAACATTATGGTATGCCTTTGGAAAATTTTAATGGTGACTATTCAATCAACACTGTTTCTTGTGGTGTGGTTCACTTGAGATTTGGATTTGCTTTAATTTTTTCCACCGTGCCTTAAAATGAGCTAAAAAAACAGATGAACGGTGTGGATATAAAACACATGCATCATGGTAGGCTCCACATGCAGTAACAGTTTGATTGACCTCGTCCCATCTTATTATTCCTATTTTGAATATATATATATATATATATATATATATATATATATATATATATATATACCAATTGGATGGTCACGAGAAGTTGATCAGCAACAATGTCAGTCCATGATCCGCCGACAACGGGGCCGGCCATTGGGATGGTCGGAATATTATTAGATGGGCGGATGAGTGTAAGTAGATTAGTTTGAATCCGTACATGAAAACCATTTAAGATAAATGGGAGAGAGAGAGAGAGAGAGAGACAGAGAGAGAGAGTTGGATTGTCCTCACCTTCACATACAAGGAGACGGAGAGAATAAAAGCACAGGTGATGCCCAGACTTGAATCTTCAATGGTCAGGCTACATGCCAAACTCGGTACCTTTTGTCTTTTTAAATATGGTGTCCCTGGCCTGAAAAGGACCGTGTTCCCAAAAATAGGGTATGGGCGAGTTGCAGCCCATCCAATGGGGGTGGGTGGGACCATCCTGAGCATGGATTTTGTTGATGCGAAAAATCGGATCAATCTCTTCCTGTACTTCGACCTGCAACACAATGAGGGAGAAAGAGAGACCCTGGTTAGAGCTGGGGGTACTCCGATGCTTAAGTTAGTAAGGGCTCAAGAAAAGGAGTTTGTTAGGGTTTATCTTGCCTACCTTTAATCCTAGAGAGCCCTCTTTTTATAGGAGTGAGAGGTCCCGGCGTAAGGGGATCCTCTCCTGATTTCCCGGGAGATTTGATATAGCTGATATTTTGTTTACGGATACTTCCCGATCCTGAGATTTCCGGGGTCGAGAATCCTTTTACAAGATTCTCGGGACGGTGTTTAAGATTACTCCGTCTCTCATTTGCTTGGCTCGGCCTTAATAGATTTGCAATCTCGGCTGGCTTATAAAGAAAGCTTTTTGCCTACTGTCGGACGAAACTGAGTCGGTTCAGAACCGATGTTTTTCATCTATCCGATAGCCGACATTACAACCAACCTTACATAGGTCAGTTTCATAGTCGGTCAAGTGGCCTTCAGCTTTAGGGCCTTTAATAGGTCCCTATAGACATTGCTGCCTTGTTAACCGAGTCAACTTGATGTGTCTTATACTTACTTAAGGCTCTTGACTCTTTCACCTTTGGTCAGGATTCATTTCCTACAAATCCGAGCTAAGTCTCTCCTTTAGGCTTTATCTTATCTCAGTCCGAACTATTCGCTCGGACTCTCGGATAAGTTTTAGTAGAGTTGGTCCATTCCATAACCGAGTCTCAGGACTTGTCATATTTTTTCCCAACAGTAAGCCCCCTACTCCTCGTGTCAGTTATATCGGCACTAAGGAGTAATGTATTGCTAAGTCGGTATGTACTGGAGATCGAGGTTATGATGGGGCATTTATTGCTTCTTACGTCGTTCTTAACGTGCGACGGATCGTTACTCGAGGTCGTACGAGCGGACAGCCATCAAGTCGTTTCATCCGCTTATGAGCGTCAGACACGTGGCGAAGACATTACTTACATCAGTCGGCGTGCGCCACGCGTCGGGCGGGGGAGTCGAAGCAGGCGTCGATTCAACTCCTCCTTAAATATTACTGCCATGTGGCTCGGCTATAAAAGGAGGAGCGGGATCGACTTTCGCACTTTCATCTGCCCGCTCAATTTCCTCTTCTTTTGTTCTCTCTTCTTCCTCCTTTTTCTTCTTTACTGTGCTTGCGACCTACCATTTTTCTCCGTCCTTGCTTTCTTCCTTCCTCCTCAACTGTGTGCTTTTCGCCTCTCCGGTGAGTCTTCTCTCCCTCCCTTTTTCTCTTCGACGTTTAGTGACAATGTACCCTTCAAGTCCCCTAGAGGGGATTTTCGGTGATGAGGGCGAAACGAAGCATTTTTGGAATGTTTCGGAATCGCCTTCCTTACTGACAGAGATGGCGATGAGTGCCAATGAGGCTTTCCAACCTACTGCTAGGATGTCCAGCGGGATTCCAGCGGAACGCCCCGCTCCAGAGGGTCCCTCTATCTTGAAACATGCCCTGGGCAGGCCTACTCCCTTTTTCCTTGGGGACGACTTAGAAGAAGAGGAAAAGGAATTAAGAACCTCTGAGTCAGATCTCCTAAGAGACCGGTGAGGACTGAGTTTGGAGGAACCACTGAGTCAGTTCCCATACGGAGATCGGCTCGGTTTGCTGAGTCGGCAGCTGAAGAAGGAGAGGCTGCTGAGAGTGAGGAGATTGAAGACGAACAAAAGGAATCGATCCCCTCAGTTTTGATTGAGACGGATTTGGATAGGATCCAAGTTGGGTATCATGTCCCCAACTCAATAATTCTTCAACTTCCACTCCCGAATGAATTGCCTGACCATCCCCCTCCTGGGATGGTCGCAATTTTTCAAGTTGCCATGCAATGTGGCATGCGTCTGCCCTTACAACCCATTGTTTGGGATTTTCTTTCCCGACTTAGAATTGCTCCCGGGCAGATATTTCTGAATGGGTTGAGGAACTTGTTCGGATGTGCAGTGTTGTGGACTGAGGCAGAACAGCCTCCACTAACCATGGACGAGTTCCTCTATCTATACCAGGTTCGGCCGAACACTTCGCAGCTCGGCTGGTATCTCTTGAGCGCTTGGGGAAACAAGGGCAGTTCTTTGATAACCAACCCTCCCACCTCTAACAAGCACTGGAGAGAGAGGTGGTTCTGGGCATGCGGTCACTAGGAGACTGCTGAGCCTGGGTTGTTCGAACCTCTCGTTCCCCGGGCATTCTCTAAAGTAGGTGACTCGACATGCATTTTCCTTCATTTTTTCTTGTTATAATCCTCCTGAGTCTGACTGAATGTATTCTTCAGATATTCCCAAGAAAAAACTGAAGCTAGCAGCCAACGCTTTAACTCAGACAGAGACCTATGGACGTTGAGTCCAGAAGATAGGTCTTGGAAGTCTCTTTTACAACCGGAGCGCCTTCTTCTTTCGGGCCTGGATTCATTCGTGATAGGTATCTTTAAGTTATTCAGACACATCCTTCTTGAATTTTTCTAACTCTGCATTTTATCCGACAGAGAAATGGATGAAGCTCGACTCCTTCTGAGGGCAAAGTTGAAAGCTCCTCCTAGGTCAGCACTTCTGTCGGAGCCTCGGCCTCTAAAGAAGGCAAAAACTGCTCCCTCGATCGTGGAGCCATCCGCCCCAGTCGCCACCACTTCGGCCGTCCCGACCGTCGTTGTCCTTTCTGACCCCGAAGAGGGGGCGGAGGACATTCCGGTCGAATCCCAGGCAACTACTGAGCCAGGACCCGTTACAGGACGGGTCTCGAGAAGAAGGGAGGAATAGAGAGGAGAGACTTCAAGGAGGGAGTCGGCTCCACAGGAGCAATCATCCTTCTGTCGGGCTGTGGCAGACATGGTCATTTGGGCTGTTTCTGCCGGGAGTGAGAAGGAGTTCACTTCCATCTTCGAAGCCTCTAGGAGTCGGATACTCTCCCATGTTGCAAAGATCTTGCTTTAGGTAGGATTTAAATTTATCTTTTAGCTCCTTGTCTCTTTCGGCTTTAATCAGACTTCGTCCATTTCTTATGCAGCTCGCTCCTTGCTTGCTGAGAGCTAGCGAAGATCTGACTGAGGCTGAGAAGGCCCAGAAAGATGTGGCAGACATCGAAGCGGCTCGGAAATGGGCAGCAGAGGCAGAGGCTCAACTTGAGATTACCTCAATTCGGGTCAGCCATTTAATTGGCGAGTTGGGCCTTACTCGCAAGGCGGCTGAAGATGCTAAAGCTGAATATGCTCAGATGGCTCAGCTATTGAAGGAAGCCTATGATGAGAGTCGGCAACTCCACCTGGCTCGTGATGCCTCTTAGGAGAAGCTGGCTCAGCTGAAGGACGATACAAAAGCAGCACTCGAGGTGGCCAAGAAAGAGGCAGGGGAGAAGGCTATAAAAGACTTCCTTGAATCTCCGGAGTTTGAAGATGAGAGGGATCGCTTATATGTGAGTGGGTACAAAGCTTGCATCCAAGTGGTGAAGCAGTTTTTTCCCGATCTCGATCTCTCGAGATTTGAGGAAGGGCCTCCCAAGGATCCGACGACTGAAGTAGCTGAGTCTGATGATGTTGCGGGTGGTACTAGGGTCGAGTCTGAAACAGCTCCGGCTCCAGAGGTCACTCCGAGCGACCTTTGATAGTCTCAGAGCTCGGTTTTTTGTACCATCATCGGCTCCATTTTTGGCACTCACACCAGCTCCCGGCAAGCTCGAGAATAGTATTAGCCGAGGAAGAGATTTGCACGTTGTGGCCGATCTTTGTTTCGCCCTTAACCCTTTCTAGTCTAATCAATGTAATACTGAAGCAAGATATAACCCGATGTAACAAACATACCGACAAATGAATATGCTCAATTTCATTTTATTCATTTTGACTCAGTTTACATGCCTGTTATTTTCGAGCCCTTTTCATTGCTTTGCCATGCTGACTTTAGGGGTAATAGATTTTTAGATGTTCGGCATTCCACGGATGAAGCAGTAATCGTCCGGTTAGGTCTTCCAATCGATACGTCCCCGGTTGGATGGTGCTTGAGACGATATAAGGTCCTTCCCTGTTGGGTCCCAGTGTACCCGAGCCAACTTCCTTTGTATTGAGAAACGTCTTTCGGAGAACCATGTCTCCAACTCGAAAATGTTTGACCTTGACTCGGGTATTATAGAATCGAGCTACCTGCTGTTGCCGAGCTCCCACACGTAGCCGAGCACTTTCTCTTTGTTCGTCCATAAGATCGAGTCTGAGTGCTAAGAGTTCTGTTGCGCAGCACGCCAACAACGCAGTGAGCCTAGATCCAATCTAAGGCCTCACCCACAAACGATAGACAGGAAGAAATATAAACTAGAAATAGATCAAAGCAATCCAAAACAAACCACAAGACAAGATATACGTGGAAAAACCCCAAACTAGGGTAAAAAACCACGGATGCAAAATTCCACTATGAAGAGAAACGAAGATTACAAGGCAATATACTAACCTCTCCCTTGGAAGTACAGAGAAAATCCTTTGCCCACACCTCAGAATAATTTCCTAAAATTCACCTTAATCTAGAATAGCCTTAGGGACCCCAATTTATAGTTTTGGCAACTTCCCTTTCCGCATCCCAGTTGCGAAAAGACTTGCGACACGAAATTTGCGAAACTCCTTTCGCATCCCAGTTGCGAAAGGACTTGCGACACGAAATTCGCGAAACTCCTTTCGCATCCCAGTTGCGAAAGGACTTGCGACACGAAATCCGCGCAACCTCGACTGGTCGTGGGCGACCCCAGATGTGGTTCCACTTCTCAACAATCTCCCACTTAGAGACACATCTCCATAAACCTTTATCTTCTTCATCCGGAGTGCACCACCTCCCCGTCTTCAAGCCTGAAGACCAATCAAAGCTGAACAGAGCTTCAGCTTCTCCCTTGTGACCGCCTTGGTCAGCATATCCGCAGGATTCTCACTTGTATGAATCTTCTCCAGAGCAATCGATCCATCTTCCAGTAACGAACGTATGAAGTGATATCTGATGGCAATATGCTTGGTCCTTGAATGAAAGGCTGAATTCTTAGCCAAGTGTATTGCACTCTGACTGTCACTGTACAGCTTGCAATCTGCTTGCTTCTTACACAACTCTTCCATAAAACCTTGCATCTACACCATCTCCTTGCATGCTTCTGTAGCCGCAACATATTCTGCTTCTGTCGTACTGATAGATACTATCTTTTGTAACTGAGAGACCCAACTGACTGCAGCACTACCCAGAGTAAAAACATAACCCGTAGTGCTTCTTCTGTTGTCGATATCTCCCGCTAAATCTGAATCCACGTAGCCTGGTAACTTGATTTTCGATCCACCATAACACAGCCCTACGTCCTTAGTACCTACCAAGTACCTAAGGATCCACTTCATAGCTTCCCAATGTTCCTTCCCGGGGTTGTTCATGAACCTGCTAACAACTCCCATTGCTTAAGCAATGTCTGGCCTCGTGCTCACCATAGCATACATGAGACTCCCAATAGCTGACGCGTATAGGACTTTAGCCATGTAGTCCTGTTCCTCCTGCGTCTTTGCACATTGCTCCTTAGATAGCTTGAAGTGGTTGGCTAATGGAGTGTTAACTGGCTTAGCACCTCCCATATTGAATCGATCAAGTACCTTGGCTATGTACTCTGCCTGTGACAAAACTAATTTCTTGTTTTCCCTGTCACGCTTTATCCTCATGCCTAGGATTTGTTTTGCAGCTCCTAAATCCTTCATGGCAAATTCTCTAGACAATTGTCTTTTGAGATCTGAGATGTCCTCCATGCTTGAGCCAGCCACAAGCATATCATCAACGTACAGAAGAAGGATGATGTATGACGTATCAAACTTCTTCAAGTAACAACAGTGGTCTGCATGACATCTTCTAAAACCGTTTCCCGACATGAAACTATCGAACTTCTTGTACCACTGCCTCGGGGCCTGCTTCAGGCCATATAGACTCTTCTTCAGTCTGCACACCTTGTTCTCATTACCTAGTGCCACGTATCCTGTCGGTTGATGCATATATATCTCTTCTTCAAGGTCCCCATGAAGAAAGGCTGTCTTAACATCTAGTTGTTCTAAATGTAAGTCCTCTGAAGCCACTATACTCAAGACCATGCGAATCGTAGACATTTTCACTACCGGTGAAAATATTTCAGTGAAATCGATACCTGCCTTTTGTTGAAACCCTTTCACAACCAATCTGGCCTTTTACCGTTTCGAACCATCGTGCTCCTCCTTCAGTCTGTAAACCCACTTGTTATGAAGAGCTTTCTTACCCTTGGGTAGAGTGACTAGCTCCCATGTACGATTAGACTCAAGAGAGTCCATCTCATCATCCATGGCCTGCTCCCACTTAACCCGTATATCTGACTGTAACGCCTCTTCAAAACACTCTGGCTCACCATTATCTGTCAGTAGTAGATAATGTAAGGAGGGCGAGTATCGGACCGTGGGTCTCCTCTCCCGAGTAGACCTCCTCACAACTGGTGTATGCGGCTCTGCCTCATCCTGTGGTACTATAACACCCATGTCCGGTAACTCTTCCAACTCTACGAATTCCTTTTTCTCGGCCTTATTTTCCTGCACACTGTCCTTATGCATCACTTTTTCATTAAAGACTACGTCCTTGCTTCTGATGATTTTTCTATTTTCATCCCAGAACCTATAGCCAAAATCATGTTGCCCATAGCCTATAAACGTGCACCTCCTGGACTTCGCATCCAGCTTGTTTCTGTGCTCTGCATCAATGTGAACATATGAAGTACAACCGAACACTCTGAGATGTGCAAAGTTCACTTCTTTCCCAGTCCACGCTTCTTCTGGTAGCCCACCATCCAATGGTGCTGAGGGACTTCTATTAATGAGATATGCGGCAGTATTCACAGCATCTGCCCAAAAGGTCTTGGGCAACCCTGCATGTGACCTCATGCTCCTGGCACGCTCAAGGATGGTCCTGTTAATACGCTCAGCCATACCATTCTGCTGTGGTGTCCCTGGAATCATTTTCTGATGTTTGATTCCATTTGCTGCACAATACTCCTCAAACCTCTTATCACAATACTCTCCCCCATTGTCAGATCTGAGACACTTTAGTGTTTTACCTGTCTCATTTTCTACCATAACTTTTCACTTCTTAAATACATCAAATACATCAGATTTATGTTTTAAGAAGTAGACCCACAGTTTTCTACTAGCATCATCAATAAAGGTAACAAAATAACGTGAGCCACCAAGAGATAATACCTGTGCCGGTCCCCACACATCAGTGTGTACAAGCTCCAACAGATGTGTCTTTGTAGCGCGTTCCGTCTTCTTAAAGCGTACCCTCTTCTTCTTGCCATACACGCAGTCCTCGCAGAATTCCAAGTCAATAGACTTCACTTTTCAACAATATTGCACGGCTCATCATCACCCAGGTAGACTCTCCCAAAGTTACCTGACACATAATCATGCAGAACTTCCTTACACGAAGTAGCATGAAACGAAGCACCCGAGTCTATAACCCAAGACTCATTCCTCGCATCAAGAGATAAGATCAACGCCTCTGTGTCGCTCTCCTCGGACAGATTCACTGAATCTTTCCCACCTTGAGAGCTTCCTTCTTGTTTCTTAAGCGCCCTGCAATCACGTTTCATGTGCCCCTTCTTGCCGCAATGCCAACACCCGTCTTTGTCTTTCGGTCCCTTGGACTTATTCCTTGACTTAGAACGCCCGTGTTTGTTGCCTCCTTTATTCAGCGATCTTCCTCTTCCTTCAACGTTTAGAGCATTCCCTGAATCCCCTGAAACTCCTAATGTCTTCCTTCTAGATTCTTCGCTGAGAATTAGACCGGCCACATCATCAAATTTCAGCTTTGTCGATCCTGAAGAATTGCTCACAGCAATCACCAAACCATCCCAACTGTCTGGCAAACTGGATAAGATCAATAACGCCCTGACCTCATCCTCAAAAGCAATGCCAACGGATTCCAACTGGCTCGTGACTGTATTGAACTCGTTTAGATGTTCAGCCATGCTCCCACCATCTGACATCTTCATGTTGAATAGTTGTTTCATAAGATGAACCTTGTTGGATGCTGAGGGCTTTTCATACATGGTGGCTAGGGCTTCCATTAATTCTTTTGTCGTTTTTACCTTGGATATATTGAAGGCGACACTCTTAGACAAAGAGAGTCGGATCGTTCCTAAAGCCTTCCTATCCAGTAAAAACCATTCATCATTTGTCAACTTTTCTGGTTTCTTCTCTTTTCCTCCTAGAGGAATATAGAGGTCCTTCTGATACAGATAATCCTCCATCTGCATCTTCCAGAAGGCAAAGTTTGAACCATCAAACTTCTCAATTCTAGTTTTCCCATCTTCTGTCATCGCTCCCAATAGAACTAAACCAATAGCTCTGATACCAGTTGTTGCGAAGCACGCCAACAACGCAGTGAGCATAGATCCAATCTAAGGCCTCACCCACAAACGATAGACAGGAAGAAATATAAACTAGAAATAGATCAAAGCAATCCAAAACAAACCACAAGACAAGATATACGTGGAAAAACCCCAAACTAGGGTAAAAAACCACAGATGCAAAATTCCACTATGAAGAGAAACGAAGATTACAAGGCAATATACTAACCTCTCCCTTGGCAGTACAGAGAAAATCCTTTGCCCACACCTCAGAATAATTTCCTAAAATTCACCTTAACCTAGAATAGCCCTAGGGACCCCAATTTATAGTTTTGGCAACTTCCCTTTCCGCATCCCAGTTGCGAAAGGACTTGCGACACGAAATCCGCGAAACTCCTTTCGCATCCCAGTTGCGAAAGGACTTGCGACTCGAAATTCGCGAAACTCCTTTCGCATCCCAGTTGCAAAAGGACTTGCGACACGAAATCCGCGCAACCTCGACTGGTCGTAGGCGGCCCCAGATGTGGCTCCACTTCTCAACAAGTTCTTCATTATCCTCTGCATTGAACGAACTGACTCGGGCTGAATGCAACCCGATCTCGACAGGAGTAACGGCTTCCGAGCCATAAGCAAGGGAGAAAGGAGTTTCTCCCGTGGCGGTTCGAGTTGTAGGTCAATATGCCCACAATATTTTCAGGAGTTCTTCAGCCCATGCTCCTTTGTCTCGTTCAATGTTGGTCCAGAGATGTTATTTGATGATCTTGTTGACCGCCTCAACCTGTCCGTTCGTCTGAAGATGGTGGGGTGATGAGTACACATTTCTTATCCCGAGATTGTCACACATCTCGCGAAAGCTCCTATTGTCGAACTTCTTTCCATTGTCGGTAACAATGGTCCAGGGTACCCCGAACCAACAGACAATGTTCTTCCATACAAAATCAGTGATCTTCTGTTCGATTATTTTTGTCAGTTGCTCAGCCCCGGCCCACTTCATGAAATAGTCCACGGCTACGACAACAAACTTGGTCTAGCCTTTTCCCATAGGGAGTGGCCCTATGATGTCGATTCCCCACTGTGGGAAGGGTCAAGGACCAGTCATAGGCGTTAGCACTTCGGGAGGTTGTCTCGGGATAACCGCAAATCTCTAACACCTGTCGCATCTCTGAGCGAGCTTGTAAGCGTCGTGTTGGATAGTCAGCCAGTAGTATCCTTGACATAATACCTTATGCACGAGTGATCGTCCTCCTGAATGGTTTCCGTAGATCCCTTCGTGGATTTCCCGTAGTACATAGTCAGCTTCACTGGGGTTTAGGCATCGCAGTAATGGAGTATAATAACCTTTCTTGTATAAAGTTCCGTTAAGTATGGTATAACGGGAGGCTCAGATCTTCAATCGTCAGGCCTCGGCACGGTCTTCAGGCAGCTCACCCTTGTCGAGATATTGGACGATCGGATCAAGACAAGAAGGTTCCGAGTCAATCGTATGTACTGTCGAGCTAACTGGTTCATTAATACTCGGTTTAGCGACGTACTCGATCGGAACAGACCTGGGTATGTCGTCTTTGTCAGCGGTGGCGAGTTTCGCTAATAGGTCGGCTTTGACATTTTCTGTCCGAGGGATCCGAGTGACGACACAAAACTGAAAACCGCTGATCAGTTCTTTAGCTTTCTCCATGTATGCTTTTAATTGCTCTTTTTGTATTTGATATACATTGGTAACTTGGTTGACAGCCAGCTGAGAATCACTGAAAGCATTTAGATGCGTAACACCCAAGCTAGCCGCGAGTCGGAGGCCGAGTAATAATGCTTCATATTTGGTTGTATTGTTTGAAGCTTGAAATCCAAGTCTTAAGGCATACTACATGTAGATTTGATCAGGAGTTTCCAGAACTACTCCGACCCCACTTGCCTTAGAGTTGGAGTAGCCGTCGACATACAGCTTTCAGGGTATTAGGTCGGGCAATGACTCGGGAGAAGCAGTAGTTGATTCTTCAGCAGGCTCGGTCGTATGCCCAATCATCAGGTTGGTTTGTGGTGTTACTTCAACAATGAAGTCGGTCACGGCTTGCCCTTTGATTGCTACTCTTGGCTTATACAGAATGTCGAATTCGCTGAGTTTGATAGCTCATTTCGTAAGTCGGTCGGATGCTTCTGGTTTCTGTAAAATCTGACGTAGTGGGAGATCGGTCATAATGACAATGGTATAGGCTTGAAAAATGGTCGAAGTCCGCGCGAGGAGACTACTAGAACTAGGGCAACTTTTTCCAAGAGTGGGTATCTCGTCTCTGCCGGTAATAGTGTTTTGCTGACATAGTAAACTGGCAGCTACTTTCCTTTGTGCTCTCATATCAGGGCTGAGCTAACTGTTGCCTCGGACACCGCTAAATACAGCAGCAGATCTTCTCCTGGCTCGAGCTTTGATAAGAGAGGTGGAGATTCGAGATAAGACTTTAATTGCTAGAACGCTGCTTCGCACTCTTCCGTCCAATCCACCATTTGTCATCCCTTCAAATATTTGAAGAACGGGAGACATTTATCCATGGCTTTGGATAGGAAACGATTAAGTGCCGCTACTCGTCCAGTCAGTTTTTGTATGTCTTTAATCGTTTTCAGAGATTCCATGTCGAGCAGGGCTTTTATCTTTTCCAGTTTTGCCTCTATTCCTCGCTGACTGACCAAGAAATCGAGAAACTTTTCCGAGCTTACATCAAAGGCACACTTACTCGGGTTCAATTTCATTCAGAACTTGCGCAAGATAAGGAACATTTCTTCTAGGTCGGCTATATGGTCGGCCGCGGGTACACTTTTGACGAGCATGTCGTCAATGTACACTTCCATGGTTCGGCCGATCAGCCGAGCAAAGATTTTGTTCACTAATCTTTGATAAGTCACACCAGCAGTTTTCAAACCAAATAGCATCACTCGGTAGCAATAAAGGCTTTTGCCAGTGACAAAGGTAGTTTTAAATTTATTGAACTGATGCATTACAATTTGATTCTATCCTAAATACGTATCCATAAAGCTAATAAGTTCGTGCCCTGCAGTACTATCTACCAGCTGGTCTATCCTCGGAAGAAGAAAACTATCTTTTGGGCAGGCTTTATTTAGGTCTGTATAGTCAATACAGACTCGCCACTTTCCATTAGCTTTCTTCACAAGTACGACATTAGCTACCCATTCCGGATAGTATATCTCTTCTATGAATTTTGTCTTGAGGAGCTTACTGACATCTTCTTCAATGACAGCGTACCTTTTGGGGCCAAGTAGTCGTTATTTTTGTCGGATTGGCCGATAAGTCGAATCGATATTGAGTCGGTGAGTGATCAATGATGGGTCGATCGTAGGCATATCTTCATGGCTCCATGCAAATACATCAGCATATCGTCAGAGCAGTGCTATCAAATCATCTTTCAAGGGCGATCGCAGAGATGAGCCAATTTGCACTGTTTTAGATCCATCTGTCTCGACCAAAGGCACCGAGATAAGATCTTCAACTGGATGCCCTCGTTCATGAGTCTCGACCCGAGGATCTAGCACTCAATCATCGATACTTCGGTTGAAGTTTTCTCGACAGGAATTTTTACAGCTGTCACGTAACAACATCTCGCGTCTTGCTAATCTCCTTTGACAACTCCTACTCCCGACTTAGTCAAAAATTTCATGGATAAATGGTATGTAGATACCACGGCCTGGAGGAGACTCAGAGAGGGTCGACCGAGTATAACATTGTACACGGAGGTTTGGTCGACTATCAGGAAATCAACCATTGTCGTCGTTTGGTACGGAAGGTTCCCGACTGTGAGTGGCAATGAGATGATCCCTTCTGGGAGTACTTGTCCTCCCGAGAATCCGACCAATAGGGTACGAACCGGTCGCAATGCCGATCGCTTAACTCCCATTTTATCATACGCTTGAGTGAACAGTACGTCAACTGACAATCCTGTGTCGACTAGGATGCAGAACACCTTTCGATTCGCGATAGTGAGAGTGACAACTAGTACGTCGTCATGGGGGTGACAGATGTCTCGGGCATCCTCATCCGTAAATGAGATGCGGTACTTCTCTCTTTTCTTTTCTTTTGAAGGTCGAGCTATAATCGGGAGCTCGGACTCGGGTCGGCTGATGCTTCTGGCATGGTTTTTTCGAGCATTATTTGAGTCGCCTCCGCCTCGAGGACCACGGATGATAGTCCGAATATCCTCCGTGGGTCGGTTGTCGCTTGGGGGTTCTTCAACTGTCCCGGTCCTTTCAACATGTTCGGTGAGTCGGCCTTCTCGGATGAGCTTTTCAATCTCTTCTTTCAAGTGATAGCAGTCGCTCGTATTGTGCCCGTGATCTCGATGATAATGGCAATACTTGCTCTTATTTCGTCGATTGGGATTGCTTCGAAGTCTGTCAGGCCAATTGACGAATCCCTCACTCTTGATCTCCATCAGCACCTGTTCTTACGATTTGTTGAGTGGAGTGTTCGCAGAGAATTTTAGAACGGGTCGCTTACCCAATTTGCGCTCGTCACGCGTTCAGTCGTTCTTATGCTTCTTCCCTCTAGCTGAGTCAACTTCTTTTTTGGCTGACTCTTTGTCCGAGGCTTTCGCGTTCTGGCCGGCCTCACGCATGATTCACATTTCTTTGGCATCCGCGTATTTTTCTGATCGAGTCATGAACTCGGCCAGAGTCATTGGTGGATTCTTGTCTAGTGACGCAAGAAACGACTTGTCCCTAATGCCTTGCATAAGGGAATTGAGCGCTGTCTCTTCTGAGTGTTTTCGAACCATAGTGATTCGAAGTTGAAACGCTTAATGTAGTCTTTCAATAGCTCTCCCTCCTTTTGAACTATATTGTTCAGATGTGCAGGGGGCTTTAATTTCTTCTTCTAGCCAATAAAATTGGTGAGGAAGGCGTTGTTGAGCTCCGCGAACGAACTGATTGACTTCAGTTTCAACTGTTTAAACCAAAGTCGAGCTATATCGGCTAAGGTGAGGGAAAAAGCTCGACACGTCACGGCGTTCGAAGCATCGTGCAATTCCATATACGTCCGAAAGCACTCAAGGTGTTCAGTTGGGTCAGTCTTACCGGTGAAAAGGGTAATTTGTGGCAGACGAAACCTTTCCGATAGCCGAGCTCGCATTATTTCGTTGATGAAAGGGGATGCTTTGTTTTTAAGCCAGTTTTGACGTGTATCCCGACCTTGCTTCATATCTGTCATCTCCTCCCGCACTTCTTTCTTGAAGTCTTGGAGGTCGGCTTTGAAGGGCTCGTCACTTTCTGCCATAGCCTCATCCGGAAGCTGGTTGCACCTTCTCCAATCTATTTTGTGTCGGAGATTAGTGGGAGGCAGCTCAGCAGTCGCGGAATGAGCGGGCACTGGCTCAGATGGCCCATGAGGCTGACTCGGCTGTGGAAGGGATCGCTGAACGGTTGGCTGAGGGTCAGTAACTTGTTGCGGAACGTTCATCGCCTGACCCTGATTAAGCTGCTGCATTTGCTAATGGTGCATTTGTTCCAACATTTGTTTCATGACGTTTATATCAGATCTAAGCTCTTTGACTCCGTGATCTAATCGTCCATTGTCTCAGTTCCGCTGAACGTTAGTTGCCACAGAAGTAGCTGGACGAGGGGCAGAACTTTGGCGATTATCGGGTTGATTCTGTGCCCCCTGGGCTGCGCTTGTTCCTAGTTGTCCAGTGACGGCAGCGTCACCCGGTTCTTCAAGCTCTGTTCTTCTGGTTCTTGCCATTAGAATGTATCTACAGCTCCTTGGGTAGAATGTAAAAAACAAAATTGACTTTTTGTATCGTATTTCCACAGACGGCGCCAAACTGTTGATGCGAAAAACTTGATCAACATCTTCCTGTACTTCGACCTGCAATACAATGAGGGAGAAAGAGAGACCCTGGCTAGAGCCGAGGGTACTCCGATGCTTAAGTTAGTAAGAGCTCAGGAAGAGGAGTTTGTTAGGGTTTATCTTGCCTACCTTTAATCCTGGAGAGCCCTCTTTTTATAGGAGTGAGAGGTCCCGGCGTAAGGGGATCCTCTCCTGATTTCCTGGGAGATTTGATTTAGTTGATATTTTGTTTACAAATACTTCCCGATCTCGAGATTTCCGTGGTCGGGAATCCTTTTACAAGATTCTCGGGAATGTGTTTAAGATTACTCCGTCTCTCCTTTGCTTGGCTCGGCCTTAATAGATTTGCAATCTCGGCTGGCTTACAAAGAAAGCTTTTTGCCTACTATCGGACAAAACCGAGTCAGTTCAGGACCGATGTTTTTCTTCTATCCGATAGCCGACACTACAACCAACCTTACATAGGTCGGTTTCATAGTCGGTCAGGTGGCTTTCAGCTTTAGGACCTTTAATAGGTCCCTATAGACATTGCTGCCTCGTTAACTGAGTCAACTTGATGTATCTTATACTTGCTTAAGGCTCTTGACTCTTTCAGCTTCGGTCGAGATTCATTTCCTACAAATCCGAGCTAAGTCTCTCCTTTAGGATTTATCTTATCTCAGTCCGAACTATTGGCTCGGACTCTTGGATAAGTTTTAGTAGAGTTGGTCCATTCCATAACCGAGTCTCCGGACTTGTCATATTTTTCTCCAACAGATTTCTTCTCTAACTGTTTATTCCAACTGTCTAATTTATGTTACAGATGAGTCCCACCTACAAATTGACACTATGATGGATGGTTCTGATCTCGCAGACAATTTCCCCACCTTAACTGGATGGTTCTATTACCCAAAAATAACAGCATTCCAAAACTTAGATGGGCTGTAATACTTGAATTTAGAGGTTTATAGGCTGAACAAGGAAGGAGTGATATGTATAATGGGCGGGTGGATTTTCGTTTCCCGAACGTTAGTAGGAAGTAGGCGTGGATGACAAGATTTATTTCATGGCGCAAATAGGCGTGGGAAATTGGGAAAAGAGACAGCATCAAATCGGGTAGGCGGAAAGGCCAGCAAGGACAGAGACAGATGGAAAAAGAGTGAATGAGCTCAGCGCTCGCGTCGAGGACGGGCTCTCCCTAGCCTTGTCGGTATGTCCCTAGTACCGCTCCCGACCCTGTCTAAATGCATCTCCCTACCTTTGTCTAAATGCCTCTACCTTTGTCTAAATGCCTCTCTCTCTCTCTCTCTCTCTCTCTCTCTCTCTCTCTCTCTCTCTCTCTCTCTCTCTCTCTCTCTCTCTCTCTCTCTCTCTCTCTCTCTCTCTCTCTCTCTCTCTCTATATATATATATATATAGATCGCTCAACTATACTCCGCGTGCTACAACTCCCTTCCTCCCATCTCCTCTTACTTGTAATACTGCTACTGTTTTATTTGTGTTACCGTTCAAGTATTATTAATATATAATAGATGGAGCTTGAATTAGGCCTGGCTCCTCCTAACCATTTGATCAAGTGTTTTGATCTAAACACCCCCACCCACATATGGGGCCGTTGCTGTGGATTCAGTGGCACCAAGAGGGGTTTTGATGAGGCCTTCGACCCAACTTGTGCTGTGATTAAGACACTCCCTCTCTTCTGGAATGATGGAAGCCATGACCACGGTGATGATGGTGACGATGATGGCGATGATGCTGGTGCCTGCTTCCAAATGAACCCATCATCATGCCCAATAAATAAGTAAGTTGGCCTTTTCAATAGTAAGTAGACTAGCAATTAGCTTATATAATGCTAGGAGAGCATTGCAGTATTTTATATATAAAATTCACATGAGGCTGAGCTTGTGGTAAGGTCGAGCTGTGTGGCACTCGTACCAGCTCTAGACCATTCACTAAGTATGCGATTGCTCATGCCCTCATAAGGTAGGACGCAAATGGGTGTTGCCCAAATGATGAGTAGAGCATTCTGATTTATTGAACAATTCAAATTAAATGTGGATATCCCAACCTAATCAACAGCCTGGATCTCATCACACGCTTCGTAAGTCTCTACATATTTGTATATATCGTAATTTGATTTGTGTTGATCAAAAGTAGAATTGTGGGGTGGCCTCCAATCAAATCATCACTAAAGCTTCAAAGGGGAGATATTACAGACAGCTACGTCGCTCCAAATTCTCTTTACGTTAAAGTGAAGATGGATGGCATGGCAATCGGAAGGAAGGTTGATCTCTCCCTCCATGATTCATACCAGACACTCACCCAGGCATTGGAACGCATGTTTGGAATACGTTAGTAACTTCTCATCATCATTAAACTTAGTTCAATGTGTTCTTTTTGGAATTACAATGGAATTGAATTTCAGTTACAATAATCGTCATCTTCACTTTTGCTTGTTTCGATATGCATTAGATGAGAAGGGGAAGATTGGGGACATTGCACATCGCCCAAACTACAGGATCACTTATCAAGACAAGGAAGGCGATTGGATGCTCATCAGAGATGTATCTTGGCCGTACGTATATTTCATTTAATTCATGCATCTATCTGTCTCTTGAGGAAATAGCCTTGCCCATCCTAGAACAACTACATACTCCAATTCAGCATGTATGTAGGAGATCTGAGCTTTACTTTAGTTGGGACAGTGTCTAAGATCTTTTGGTCTAAAAAATCATCCTAGTTGGTTAAAAATAGAAACTGAAGAAGAAGAAGAACACGATGATGATGATGATTATTTCAAAAAAAAAAAAAAAAAAACTTTTTTCTTTTTAACTTTTTGGTTGCAATGTCGACCTAAGTGAGATGACCATATTTTTGGACCCGAAAATCTATCCACTTGGACCAAACTGACGAGAAGCTCTGTTCCTGCACTCATGTGGCATGGTGAGGAGGTGTGTTTCAATGGGCTGTTCTCCACAAGCTTGTGGGCTTATTAATCATTTCAATATATATATATATATATATATATATATATATATATTCCTTTGAAGCAGATTAGTTTCCTCTGGAGGTTTGACCCACTAAATTGTGCAGTGAGGAGTATAGCCTGGTATGGATAATCTATGGGGCCTACCAAGATGTATGTGCTTTATCTTTGCTGCCCATAGTCTTTTCTGTTCATCGTAGGGCATAAGCCCAACATTGAAGTTTATCCAAAGCTAAAGTAGACCACACCACAAGAAATAGTGGGAATGAAATGTCTACTGTTGAAAACTTCTTCAGGGCCATGAAGTTTCCTAGTAAGCTAATATTTGTGTTTTCTCTTCATCCAAGTCCTTATGAACAGAGTCAATGACAAATAAACATCACTGTGGACCCTAGGAAGGTTTCAATGGTGGATGTCATTACCTCCAATATTGTTTTTGTGGCATGGTCCACGACCTTTGGATATGCTTCGATTTTGGGGCCATGCCCAAAAATGTTGATAGGAAATGGATGGACGGCGTGGATATATAAAACACATACATCATGATGGGCCCCATAGAGTATCCATGCTACGCGGGGAGCTCCTCGCTACTCAATCTGCATCCCTAATAAGTGGGCCTGGCCTTTCTTCACTTAGTGTGATTCATTTAAGATTTTTATATTGTAGTGATCCTTTCTATGCCAAAAAATTAAAGAGAACCAAGGGTCTGAAAATTCTGAGGGGTTAGTTCATTTCTATTATAGTGTTCATTTGTATCACTGAGAAATTTTGCTCTTCAAAATTAGTTATTTTACAAATCCAAAGCTCCAGCTTAATGCTCTTATTTTGTATAAATGCTTTCCAAATAAATGGATTTACATATTAACCAAAAAATATACTTTAAGAGAAGGTTTAGAGTATAAACCTGTTGGACCACAGCTTTTGATCCACTTAGTGGATTTAGCATCCAAACCATCCAAAAGGTTGGCCCCACCACTGGGATCACCTTATCCAAACAATCAATCATATCCACTCATCGAGTTGACCTTACACATTTTTTTGAACCACTTGATCATTGACCTTTTCCAATCAATGATTTTTGTAGTCGATCATCCTCCTGGTGGTCCAACCTATTGAAAGGACTTGATCATACCAACTTAACAGGTTATTTACTGGTTGGACTGTAACATGTGGTCCAACCGGTTAGACTTTAAGAGCTTCTCATACTTTTTTAAAGTAATTTCGTTTCCCAACCCTAATACATCTATATTCTCATTTTACTGATATGAAATCCAGATAACAAACATTCAAACATGATACCAGAAGGAAAATTGTTAAAAGGTATTTGTGTGAGAAGAGAGATTGAAGACCTCTCAATGTTCTGACCCATCTACTATGTGGGAGCTCCACTTGTCAGCCGAGCAACACCTACATTGAATCATAGTTTTAAACTGGAAACTTGGACTGGACTTGATGTTCTTTGCACAGGTCGTTCTGACTTATTAGATGTGTTGGTTTGCCTGATTTACGGGCCAAGGTATGTGAGCCCCACCTATTGATTAGTCTGCAACAATTCACCTCTCCAATCAAAATCCTTCAAATCACCTAATTATAATTTTCAAAGAATAATTATTTACATGGCGGCATCAGCTATTTAAGTTGTCGGTGGGATCACTCACATATCATTTATTTACTTTTATAGGGGATGAACTGGACCATGATGTTAAAAGAATTATATGGGCAGAGCCTGTCCTTGGTACTTAAGTCCATTCATGTTCCGGTGATCCAGTAGACCACCTCATAAAAATGTTTTTCTTTCTTGATACTAAGTCCGTGCATGTTCCAGTCATCCAGCAGACCACCCAATAAATGATGTTCTTTCTTTCTTTCTTTTTTAATTTTTTTGAAGGCCACGTCTTCACAATAACTGCTAAAAATATCAAACCCTACCCACATTTTTTACTTAGGACTTTATCAATGTTTCTATAGACACACAATGGAATTTTACATAAAACTATCTACATAATATCAAATTTACAATGCTGTACCTTTTTCAAAAAAATAATAATAATCAATAAGCTGCTTCATTAATTTAAGTAATTATCATGAGAGCACCTTCTATTAGATTTCTTAAGAGCCACCCAAATCGACCATGCCAACAAAGGTGTCAGCATCTTAGGTGGGCCCCCACCCTAATGTTTATGTAAAATCAACCAGACCACCACAAGGTGCATCACCCCCTATTAGGCCCAGCAACTGAAACTCAGCTCCATCTATGATTCAAGTGGACCACATGTTGGAAACACTGTACAAGACAATGCTCAATCTCCAAACTATTTTCCTTGGTGTGGAACTCCTGAATCAGGGATGGGCCTGATTTTTAGGGCTCAGGCATAAATTTTGGTTTTACATTTAGTGGTTGGAGTAGATTTCATGAAACAATTGGAAGAGGGACAGTGCCTTTAATTAATTTATTTTTTTTTCACAGGGCCCACTATGATGTATATGTAAAATTCATTCCAACCACTGGATGTGTAATCTAGTGTGAGGTCCAGAGCTAAAAAAATTATAAAAAAAAAAAATAATAAATAAATAAAATCAGCCTTACCTGTGATTCAGGTGGATCACACCTAAGGAAATAGTTGGGAAAGACACATCAACCCTTGAGATTTTTATAGGGCCCACTGTGATGATTATATAAAATCTACTCGAACCATTTGATACCACACCAAAATTTAGACTAGATGCCCAAAAGTCTGCTTTGAGTGATGATAAGAAATCTGCCAATGTGTCGCATATGCACAATGTCCTATCCGTATAGAAGATGATCACCTGGTCTCAAGATCATAATGATGCATTCATTAGGTGGGCAAAGCTGACAGATTGGACGGTTCAGATTAGCCAATAAAGGTAACTTTGAGCCATGTTTGCAACCAGACGAATGGTTCAGATCAGCCAGCATGAAACCATGAGGAGTGCTAAGATCTTGATGTCATTATATCTGAAAAGTTATTTGAGCACGTGATAATGTTACATGAAACCATGTAAAATTACATTAGTGCGTTTTCTCAGTAGTTGAGAATTATAGCATTTTGATGGAAATGGTTATGTGAATGCAGAACTTTCATAAAGTCGGTGCAACGCCTCAAGATACAAAAGAATGGAGACTGAAATGGGCCTATGCTGATGGATGATATCTCTACAAATTAAGGAGGAATGATATTTGCAACCACGCATCTACAGGCACCAAACACTAGTAACCCAAATGTGCCAACCTGGCATGTGTGTTCGAGAGATCCTGAACGTTCATCAAGCTTTTTTTAATTACTATTATTCGACTGTCCATGTGTTTCTTACATGTACGTACGTGTGTGACCCATCCGCTTGATTGGACCATTGACCATGGTTCGCATGACATTTCGTGCCCCATCGGGCAGGTTTGGATCGCTTGAGTTTGGTGTGTGCGGAAGCACAACTGCAAATATCACTCCTCATTCATCTATAGCTGGTAATTAATTCTACTTAAGTTACTAGAACGAGAGTTGCATAGCTTGTAATAGCTGTTTGGATGTATTTATTTATACATATATACAAGTATGTAATGGAAGGTAACTAGCTCCATGCATGACATTATCATTTGTAGCTTCTATGTTTGTTGCAAGAACTAAATGGATTTCATATTATTTTAATTTATAATAATGTTTGGATCTTAATGACGGTATAGAAAACTGCGCTACTTTTAAAATTTTTCTACTACCAGACTGCACCTCCACATACTTGTGGAAAATGCCTCTTGTAATTTTCATTACTAACGGTTTTTTTTTTTTCCTTTTATATTGACCGCACCAATTATTATGGATACTCTTGTACACTTGCATCTAATCTTTAATAATGTATTTCAGACGGTATTGCATTCAGAACCTTTGTTTATTTTAAGTCTTTGATTTTTTAAGCTTTGCATAGAGATTTGTAATGTTTTGATGTATATACTTTATTTGGATCACTTGTTTTTGTTGCGAAAGTTATAATGAGAATTACTCACTAGACTTTACAACTTATCTTTTTGAGATTTTAAATTTTAGGAATTAGATCTCAAGAAAGTATGGGAGAGAATGAATAATTGCTTTTATTCATAATTTGATCTGCATAATTTCTTTTATGCTTTTTAAATTCATTGTAATAGACCTTAATTAAGAGCTTAGATTATGGTGGTGATTGGATGTTTTTAAGACATAGATATGGTGATGTTTTTAATAGTTGGGGCGTGAATATTTTATTTTTCTTTAAAATATAGTTATTTGTGTAGTTTGAGATATTATATTTTATAAATGGAAATCATGTGATGATGTATGTGTGAATTATGAAATATAAGCGTACAACATTTAAATCAAGCCCTCGGGTAATGGACTAGGGTCAAATATACACGGATGCTAGATTTTAAGGTATGACATTGCCAACTATGAATCTCCTCTTTCAAACTCACTTATTGTAGGCCTGAGCGATCCTCTTTTATAGCACTGTGAGTGGCTCAGTGCGCACATGCATTTTTCATTTACCAACTAGAGTTGATCGTATCAAGTTTGTTATCACTCACCTTCATCAACTTCACTTTCCAATAACACTCGTAATGACATAATATCTACCTCAACTAGTAGGACTGCCTTCATTTCATACATCAGCTTATAAGGAGTTGCACCCATAGCGATTCTTATGGATGTCTAAGAGGCAACACTAATATTGGTGGATTTAGTATGTACTTTTTTTTATCTTATCAAAAGAAACTTGATAATTATCATTCCATTTGCGAATTCTTCTAAAGTAGCTTGAAGATGGCCTCACAAATGTGTATTAGTTGCGTAATTAAGCGATTGATGTTCTAGATTCTGCCAAAAAAGCCACAAATTTCTTTCTCAATCTTCGGAGGTGGCATCTTGATGATAACTTTGGTTGGTTTTATTAACCTTAATACATTCCTCACTGATAGTGAAGCCGAAAAACTTATCCCCAATTGCATCAAAGACACACTTTTGCGAGTTGAGACGGAGCTTGAACTTTTCTAAATAGTCGAAGAGCTTCTTCAAATTTTCAAAATGCCCTTTAATGGTCAGAGACTTAACAATCATATCATCCATGTAGGCATTCATTTCATGTTCATCATGTCATGGAACAAGGCTTTCATATCTCGCTAGTATGTAAAACAATGTTTTTCAACCCTAATGGCATGACTCGGTAGTAAGAGATTCCTACTTCATGATAAATGATGTCTTCTCTCAGTCTGATATGCCCATCTTGATTTGGTTATAGTCTGAGAAGACATCCATGAACAAGATCTTGTGACCAGTCATGTTGTCTACTACAGTGTTAATGTGAGTTAGGATAGACTTTGTTGAGGTCTCGAAAGTCAATGTACATCCAAACCTTGCTATCTTTCTTTGGAATTAGTGTAATGTTGGCGAAACATTTCGAGTAGTTGAATACTACCAAAAAGCTTGCATTGCACTACTTGATGGCTTCTTTCTTGATCTTCAGAATCTACTCTAGTCTCATTCTTCTCAGCTTCTTCTTGATTGTCTTAATTTTGAACTTCGTAAGCGGATGATGTATAATTAGATCATCATCAAGTCTGGGCATGTCTTTCTATGAGAAGATGAAATTTGACAACCACAATCTTAGGAACTCAATCATTCTCTACTTATTCTCAGGGCATAGGGACCTTCCAATATGCACTTCCTAGGGTTTTGGATGACCCTAAGTTCACGACTTCAAAATCTTTCGGAATAACATTGGCTTTTGCTTCGAACTTTTTGAAGAGATCCTCTACTTCGAGAGTTGGATCATCATTTTTCATGCCATCGGCTTCGTCTAAACCCATGAGTTCGTTATCATCAAGTTCTAGATCAAAATCATAAAAGTTAACTTCAAACCCAAACGCTTAAACAGGCAAATCAGGCACCTTGTTTCTTGAAAATTTTAAAAGTTTTTCTAAATTTTTAGGATTTTATATTCTTTTATATTGTAATGGAGTTTTGGGTATTTTTTGGTGTTTTGCTTCTTTTCTAATGTTTTTGGGTTTTCACGGGTATTTAAATTTTTGGAGGCCCCATACACTGCGAACCAGGAAGAGTCCTAGTCTAACTCAAGGAGTCAAAAGCTATTTACATGTGTGTTTTCTTTTCTGAGACCAATGTCCTTGGAAGACTCACCGATCGATTCTACCATTATGGAGACAGTGAACCAATCATTGCCTTAACTTCTCTCTCCTCAGGAGGTAGGGCCTAAAAGAGTAAGACCCTCATCATTATTCTTAATCATCATGATGTTCACACAATTGGGCTCAGAGTCTGACTCGAAATCGGGTCCACTTGGGCCTTTCTCCAAGGATTGAAGTTCTTTTGGCTTCTCCTTATTTGACAGGACTTGCACCTCGGTCTAGTCGATTAAGGACAATTTTTGCCCCTTATCCACATCCTCACTAGGTGATTCAGTTAGCCTCAACCCTTGTAGTTGGTTTTCTAGGGGGCTCTAACTTACTGCTAGGATAGATGATCCATGTATTGATAAATTTAGTTGGTATGCATATGAAGATTGTCTTTTTCATCCTAATGGCCTCGACCTCATTTGCAACCCCCATCACTTTGATTTCTCTCCTAGAGGGGCCTAATATCCCAACCCTAACCTTCCAGGGCTCTCCCAAGCCTCGACAATTTTGGTTGTCCTAATGTGTGGACTTGAAAGTGAATGATTTGGCATTCAACAAGAGGGGTGACATAATCAAGTCTGAGGGGATATTGGGCAGGGATGTAGTTTACATTTTCAAACTCAAAATCATGTTATGAAATGTCCTCCTCGAAGTATTGTATGTCAATGATTGAGATATCAAGATCTGAAGGGTTCGCGAGCTTAACAAAGAAGATTTATTCAAGTTTAGCAAGTACGGAGATGACTTTGTCTCTAGATGTGTACTTGACCCTTTGGCGAATGATCGAATGGGCTCACCCCAACTATGTGGAATCAAGGCCTGTCGAGGAGGAGATTGAATGAGGTTGAGATTCCACCCCAACTATGTGGAATTAGGGCCCTTAGATTCTAATTAATTATTAAATTGACATTGTGACTTATTTTACACTAACTACAATTCAAATCCTAAAATCTAAGTTTAAGACTAAACTTAAGGATGAAACCTTAATTATACATCAAATCCTAAGAATAATCAATTCAAACCTTAGGCCATGAGTGCATGGAACTCGAATCTAATTGTACAATTTCATAACTCCTGGTAGGGTCGACCCTAAGGGCGCACGCACTTCCTAGCAATGACGTAGACGGTTCAAAACATCAGGTGATGATTCTTCCCCTTGAGCTTTCCATCTTTCCCATTAACATAAGTAATAGTTTTATTTTAACTTTGAATTTTTAATTGATATCTTGCCTCGTGAGTACATATGCTAATCGTGAAATTGATATACTAGATAACATGCTTAATAATTATTCTGCATATTTTGCTCATACTTGTGGATTACTTGTGGTTTGCTTATGGAACTTAAACTGGTACATCAGTGGAAAACCCCCCACATGTAAGTGTACACCCATACTTGGGATGTAACCTGATTGATTGTGATTATAATGGGCCTTCGACTTAGTGGTTGTTGAATGACGGTTTGAATTGGATATTGATGTGGGCCTACCATCCATGAGTCGTTGTGTTAATTGGTTTTTAAGGATGGTCTTTATCGCATGATTTTAATAATCATCCTATGTGACTTGCTTTCAAAAATTCGCCCTATATGGCTTAGTTTCAAAATTCATCCTGTGTGGCTCAGTTTTGACATTTACCCTATGTGGCTCGGTTTTGGTATTTGCCTTATGTGGCTTGATGTACCATTTTTATATAACCATGCGATGGTAAGCCCCATATACTATAATATGATTGGTCAGTAGTCGACGGGTTTCCATTAAACATCCTAAGATGGTAGCCTCATGAGCCGGGGATGGTAGTATGGGACCTATGCCCAAGCTGTCGGCCTACGCTGGCAACTAGCCCCCGTAGTGACCATTGAGCTTATTTAAATTGGCTTATTGTAACTAAACAAATAATGATTTGGCTAATTATGCATACATGGCACAGACCAACGACTATCTCTAACGTATGTGATATACGATAGGCAGTCGTTACGCCGCACTTAGTATGGTTTCGCTGATGACTAGCATCTGTCCAACTGAATGTTTTTCGCAGGTCGATGATTGCATTCTTCACGGTTGACTCCAGGGCGTTGATTGCATATTTGCATGGGTGACAAGCCCAAATTCACGGATGAGCATCTTCGGGGCGTGACTGCATTCACGCATCCATACATCTAATAAGACCTGCATCATATATTGTTTTGTATGCTTTGTTTTATAACTATACTTACCTAATGCGGTAGTGTGTAATCTTGAGGGGAATTCACACTGAGTTGGTCACTCATTCATCAAATATACAGCCGTACAGGTAGTACAGGTGGCCCAGATGATGTTCACATTCATATTGGTGAGGAGAAGGCTATGGTTGACAAGGGTGCATGATTGTATTTGCTAAGGGCCGCTACAAGATTTCACAGCTGTTGAGGGTCAAATACTGCATATTAGACCCCTGTTACGGCTTGTATTTACGTACATGATACTGTTTAATGGTGTGATTTAACCATGTTTGTGATGCAGAGCGTATTTACGAGCCTGGATCGAAATAAGATGTTAAAAGATAAGATTTAACACTCAAAATTCACCAGAGCAAGGGACGGACTTCATGGAACCAAGATCGACGAATTTACGCACCAGAGATCCGAGAAAATCGAGAAACTGAAGACTCAGGTGGTCTAAAAGTTGTCCAGAACGCAAGATCACAGGGTTCCCACTATCCGTTCAGCTTGAAAATTCATACATGGCCTGAAGACCATAAATTGACCGTACACGTCGAATTTTAGCTAATGGATCCTTCTGGAAGTGGCCCATCGGACAGATCAGCCCCTTAAATCCTTAAGTGGGGCCCTCTTGATATCTGGATATACTTCAATATCATTTTCAATGCCTTAAAGTGGATGGGGAAAAGGATGGACGGAACGGATTTCTCAAGAACGTCATAGTGGATCCCACATGTACACATGCGTGTACATAGTATATTTTCACCGGCCGCACACTGGTCTTCAAGAACTCGGTCAGCGCTTGCTGACCGAGAATTTCTTTAAAAACTTAAAAAACGCAACAGCGTTTCCGCCGTCCGATGTGGTTTTTGCCTAGTGGGGCCCACCTGTTATCCAATGGCCAGATCTGGACCGTTAATTGCATTCATAGGGCGGGTGTAACTCATGCCTAGGAGTCCTTTTTCTCCCATGCGAGCGATCGGAAGATTCTTTCTGTTAAATGCAGGATGGACAGCGGAGCAGAAAGATCAGTGGACCACATCTAATCCAAGCCAAACAAACCCTTTACAAACGGTTTTTTCGAGGGCATTTCAATGGACGGTGTGGATTTCCTGCCTGACGTCAATCAGTGGGACACCAGCCATCACAGCGTCGACGTGCGTTGACTCTGCTTCGCAACAGCGAGTTGCATTTGATTCCTGGTGGGCCACTATCATCATATATTTCGATGATCCACACCGTTCATCAGATGCGGGAGTTCAAACCGACCGTACCCTAACATGAAGCCCGAGTTTCTCAAACACTGCACGTACATGAAGTCTCAGACACTGAACGGCCGGTAAAGTGAGAAATCTGGTGGTCCACACCGAGATCACTCCAAACTCATCATGTCTGACCGGTTTCACGAGACTAATCCAATGGACGGCTTGGATTTCTCCAAAATACATCGAAGTGGACCCCACCAGCTTCGTCGGCGCAAGTGAATGATCTCTGTTTCGCAGGCGTCTGCGAAAACCGGAATTTTCGGGCGGTTATGGCCCGCTATCTTTGATCAATGGATGATCCAAACCGTCCATCATGTAGCTAGTTCAGAGATTACCCAAGTGATGTTAAGCTTTTGGAAAGAAAGAATGAATAGTGACACTTTTTCGGATAGTTTTTTTGGCTGCGTAAACATCCTTACGCATAGGTTCTTTGTTGCGTAAGACGACTCCAGCACCGATTTCACTCCTCGCTACTGCCTATAAAAACAGAGGTGAAGTCAGAGACGAGGGGGCGGGGGAGCTTAGGCTGGAACGTTCAGAGAGAGAGAGAGAGAGAGAGAGAGATCGGGAACGTGAACGTGGAGCCAACACAGAGTGGAGCACGGGCAAGCTTCAAGAGTTCTTTTTCTCCTCTTTTCTTAATTTCTACTCATGTTTATTTGAGATGTTTAGCGTCATCATGTTCATGAGTAGCTAAGCCTCTTAGCTAGGGCTAAGAGGTGAAGCTTGTAGCGTGATGGGAGACTCTGTTTTATGCGTTTAATTAATTTTAATTTAGGAATTGATGTTGATTGTAGTTGATTTAAGGGAATGCTTGCAGTTTTTAATGGTTTGTTGTGACTGAAATTACAATAGATCTGCGATGGCTTTGAGTATTTCTTTCTCCTTTTTATGTTTATGACGTCAGGAAGCCCTATTGTTCACCATAGTCTCTGGGCATGGTCGGATGACGGTACCCTTCCTAACCCTGATAAGCATGTTGATTGGTTGGTAATTAGTTTAATTATGTTATTTGCTTTGCCTCCTAGGCATGGTTTGGTGATAGAATCCATTCTAATTCATATACCTTTTATCTCTTGAAGACTATATCAACGTCAGTTCAGTTTAATTTCCATGATTCTTGAAGCATGCATGAGATCTCCCTGAACTCTATAAGTGGATCCTCTGAATCCCTAGTGTCCCTCCTCTGAATTTCTCCTAAGTTTTAGATAATAATTTCACAATCATTCCTCAAATTACAAATCAATTTAGATTTCATCTTATTCTAGTTCTACATCTAGTTAGTTTTCAGATTACGAACAGGTTTCAGTCCCTGTGGATTCAACCTCGGTCTTACCGAGTTTATTACTACATCACAACCCTATACTTGGGGAGTGAACAAGTTTTTGGCGCCGTTGCCGGGGACTGACGGCTACGATTTTCTGAAATTAACTGGTATTAGGATTAATGTAAGATTAGGATTCTTTTAGTTTTTAGGATTTTTAGTTTTAGAATTTCCAGGCTTTCCTTTTAGAAATTTTCTATTTTTAGTAACTTTCTAATTTCTTTAAGTGTTAGATAGTTTTTGTTTCCTTTTTAGAAACTAACCCAATTCTCTTGTTTTGTAGACTCTGATAGACTTCTAAATTGGTAACTTTCTTTTCCTTTCTATTTATAGAGTAGGATTTGTCTTCCTTTTTGGGTAATTTCTAATTCTAAATTCTTTTAGAATCTAACCTTGTCTCCTATTTTATTATTAGAAATTTTCTATTTAGAAACTAACTTTCTTACTTTATAGGTTTTAAGATAGAAATTTCTAATTTGGTAAGCTCTTTCTAACTTTTACTTTCTAATTTTCAAATTTCTTTCATTACTCACTTACTTCCTAGTCTAGGACTTTTCTAATTTGCTTTAGGAACTTCTACTTTCTAATTTAGGAATTCTTCCTTGTTTCTTTTTATTTCTATCTTTCTTTTTCTTAGGATATTGCTTTTAGAAACTAATTTGTTTTGGTTTGTTTTGTAGGATTTAACTTAGGGACTCCAATTTGGTAACTTCCTTTCAACTCTCTCTTTCTTTCTAGATTCTCATTTTCTTTCTTAGGATTAGGTTTAGAATTTGATTGAGGGTTGCGAGTGTTTCATGCCTAAGTGGGCTCGTGACAACACTCGACGTCTCTTGACTGAAGGAGGATTAGTCGAGGGGTTAACTGTCCATCGCAGGACTAGACATCGCTCGAATTCCCCTGAGTTAATTGAGGTCATGGATGCAAATCAACCTCAAGCACTACCTCAACATAGGGATGAGGAAGTACATGATGAGAATGAGGTGCATCAAGCACCCCCGCCTCGTACTTTACGGGATTATTTACAACCGGCGGGGGTGAGTACGCCCTCATGCATGATTTTTTCTGAAAATACAGGACAAATGGACATCAAGCCAGGGGTTATACAACTCCTTCCTAAATTTCATGGGCTTGAATCAGAAAGTCCATACTTACACCTGAAAAGTTCGATGAGATTATAGCCACCTTATACTTTCCTAATGTATCCGAGGATACAATCAGGCTGAAACTCTTTTTTTTTTCGTCGAAAGAGAAGGTTAAGACGTGGTTACATTCACTGCGTCTTAGATCCATTGGCACATGGAATGATATGTAGAGGGAATTCATAAAGAAATTTTTCCCACACCATAAAACGATTACCCTCAGGAAAGCAATCCTGAACTTCGCCCAAAAGGAAGATGAAACATTCTTCCAATGTTGGGAAAGGTTCAAAGATTTGGTCAGTTCATGCCCACAACACGGCTTCGAAATGTGGCGCATTACAAATTTTTTCTATGATGGATTGACATCTTCTATGCGCTAAATAGTCGAGACGATGTGTAATGAAGAGTTCATCAATAAAGATGTTGACGAGGTATGGGATTACCTTGATAGTCTGGCTGAAAAAACACGATCATGGGACTATTACCCAAAATCAAACACCACGTCTAGGCCAACTCTATCTAAGGAGAAAGGTGGATTGTATCTCTTGAAAGAAGAGGATGATCTCAATTATAAAGTGACTAATCTCATAAGATAATTTGAGGCCATGAAAGGAAAGAAGGATAAGGTCAATGAAATTGTTTGCGGCATCTGTGATTGCAACATTCACACAACTGAAAACTGTCCTACAGTACCTGCCTTTCGAGGAGTGTTGAATGGACAAGCCAATGCCGTAAACAACTATCAAAGACCTTTTACTGGACCTAACTCCAATACGTACAATCCTGGTTGGAAAAATCATCCAAACTTTAGTTGGAGAAATGGACAAACGGCTACCCCCCAAGGTTTTTTCAATCAAAATCCAAATCAAGGAAAACCTCAAGAAGAACTGGTTCAAAATTCCATACAAGAGCTGGCTCAGGCGATGCGAGAATTTACAGATTTTATGCAAAAGATAGATTCTCGTATGACGGTTATAGAAAAGGGGATGCTTCCTGCACAACCTCTCCTCAATCCTAAACCGCAGTACGAGATAAGTGATCTCAGCTCTTAATCAAATGGGGCACTCTAAATCCATCACCACTCTTAGGAGTGGGAAGATCATTAATAAAACCCTTCCGGTTAGGCCTGAAAAGCCTCAAGAACCAGAAGAGGAAAATAATGATGGATCTAGTGATGCCCCACAAAAATTAGAACCGGAACTTCTAGAGAAGTCAGTTGCTCCGTTCCCCCGACGGTTGGTTGCACCAAAACGTCTTTCCAACTCTCAGGATATTCTAGAGGTGTTGAAGCAAGTGAAAGTCAACATTCCTCTACTTGATGTCGTAAAACAGATTCCTTCATATGCAAAATTTTTGAAAGACCTATATACGACCAAAAGACGACAGAGTATTCAAAAGAAGATTTTCTTGACTGAGAAAGTGAGTGCCATCCTGAAGCAAGACGTGCCGCAGAAATTCAAGGATCCCGGTAGCCCAACCATATCATGTGTAATCGGGAACCATCGAATTGATCACGCACTTCTTGACTTAGGAGCGAGCGTCAATCTGATTCCCTACTCGGTATACAAACAGTTAGATATGGGTGAGTTAAAACCCACCGTAACCACACTACAACTCGCCGATCGCTCTGTTCGTGTACCAAGAGGGATAATTGAGGATGTGTTAGTCCAAGTCGATAGATTTTACTACCCTATAGATTTTATCATCCTGGACACCGAACCCATCAATAACATGAGCACTCAGATTCCCGTCATCCTTGGTCGCCCATTCCTTGCCACGTCAAATGCAATTATCAATTGCAGGAATGATGTCATGACTATGTCTTTTGGAAATTTGACATTGGAGTCAAACATCTTTTTCAATAACGGCAGCAACTCAGAGGATGATGACGATTTCCATGACATTAACATGATTGACTCTTTCGTGAAAGATACGACACCTCTGACCTTATCCTCCGACCCTCTAGAGACGTGCCTGGCCCACTCCCATGAGTATGATGATGATATGATTAGGGAGACGTGTGCCTTGCTGGATACTGCACCGGTACTTGAAGTTAACCGGTGGAGGCCACAATTTGAAGAATTGCCACAAACTGATGTAGTGCCTCTACCATCTAACCTCAAGGCACCGAAGCTTGACCTAAAACCTTTGCCCTCTGATTTGAAATATGCCTATTTAAGTCAAGATGAGACATACCCGGTGGTGATCTCTGCTCACCTGGAGAAAGAACAGGAGAGTATGCTCATATCTACTCTCATTGAGCATAAAGGAGCCCTAGGATGGACAATAGCGGACCTCAAGGGAATCGACCCCTCGATTTGTACTCACCGCATATATCTTGAGATAATGCGAAGACCGCTCGGCAACCACAATGTAGACTAAATCCAAACATGAAGGAAGTGGTTAAGGCCGAGGTTCTTAAACTATTGGATGTGGGTATTATATACCCTATATCTGATAGTCAATGGGTGAGTCCAACTCAGGTGGTTCCTAAGAAGTCCGGAATCACCATCGTAGCCAATGCTATTAATGAACTCGTGCCAACTAGAGTCACTACTGGTTGGAGAATGTGCATCGACTACAGAAAGTTGAATACTGTCACATGGAAGGATCACTTTCCTTTACCCTTCATTGATCAAATCTTGGAAAGGCTAGCTGGTCATTCCTATTACTGTTTCCTTGACGGGTATTCGGGCTACAATCAGATTGAAATCGCCCCTGAGGACTAGGAAAAGACCACATTTACATGTCCCTACGGCACCTTTGCTTACCGAAAGATGCCATTTGGACTATGTAATGCCCCTGCCACCTTTCAGCGATGTATGCTGAGTATCTTTTCTGATATGGTGGGGCAATATCTAGAGGTCTTCATGGACGATTTCTCTGTCTACGGTTCATCTTTCAGCGAGTGCTTGGAAAGTCTTAAATGTGTGCTGAAAAGATGTGAAGAAAATAACTTGGTACTTAATTGGCAAAAGTGTCATTTCATGGTTCATAAGGGGATTGTCCTTGGACATATCATCTCGTCCAAGGGAATTGAGGTAGATAAGGCAAAAATTGATCTTATCTCTAACCTACCTCCACCCAAGAACATCAGGGACGTGCGATCCTTCTTAGGACACGCAGGATTTTACAGGTGATTCATAAAGGACTTTAGTCTCCTCTCTCGTCATTTATGTAATCTTCTTCAAAAAGATGCCCCATACGAGTGGACTGAGCAATGCCATGAAGCTTTCACCAAGCTTAAAGGCATGTTAACCACTGCACCCATCATGCCAGGAAGCTTCTGATTTTGCTCTTGGAGCGGCTCTAGGCCAGAGAAAAGATAAGAGGCCCTACGTTATCCATTACGCGAGTAGGACTTTAAATCTTGCCCAAGTGAACTACTCAACTACGGAAAAGAAACTTTTAGCCGTAGTGTTCGCCTTGGACAAATTTAGGTCCTATCTGATCGGATCCAAGATTATTATCTATACAGATCATGCGGCACTTAAGTATCTTCTTTCTAAGAATGATTCTAAGCCCCGCCTGATACGATGGATCCTTCTATTCCAAGAATTTGGTTTGAAAATTAAAGATAAAAAGGGAGTAGAGAACGTAGTGGCCGATCACCTTTTGCGCCTTAATACCTCTGATTCCCTTGAGGCGACCCATATCAACGACATGTTCTCTAATGAACAACTGTTCAGAGTCTCCCATTCACCTTGGTTCGCTGATATTACTAATTATCTTGCTACAGGTTCCATACCGACACATTGGACCGCACAAGATAAGAAAAAATTCTTTACCGAGGTACGCAATTTTTCTGGGACGATCCATATCTGTTTAAATATATCTCAGACCAAATCTTAAGGAGATGTGTGCCAGACGATGAGCATCAGAGTGTCATCTCCTTTTGTCACTCACAGGCCTGTGGTGGTCACTTTTCTGCTAAAAAGACCACGACCAAAATTCTGCAGTGTGGCTTCTATTGGCCCACTATGTTCATAGACACTCATGAGTTTTGCAAAACTTGTGAGCGTTGTCAGAAATTGGGAGCATTGTCCCGTCGGAATATGATGCCCTTGAATCTCATTCTTATCATAGAGGCATTTGATTGCTGTGGCATTGATTTCATGGGGCCATTCCCTCAATCTTTTGAAAATTTATATATTTTGCTTGCCGTAGACTATGTCACTAAATGGGTCGAAGCGATTCCATGTCGAACTAATGACCATCGCACGGTCATTAAATTCTTAAAAGAAAACATCATTTCCCGATTCGGAACGCCTCGAGCCATCATTAATGATGGGGGTTCACACTTTTGTAATAGGTCATTCGAGAGTTTAATGAAGAAATATGGTATCTCTCATAAAGTGACCACCCCATACCACCCACAGACAAGTGGGCAAGCTGAGATTTCTAATAGGGAGATCAAACACATTTTGGAGAAAACGGTTAACCCTGATCGTAAGGACTGGTCAATCCGATTGACCGATGCCTTATGGGCTTACCGTACTGCTTTTAAAACCCCTATTGGAATGTCTCCCTTTAGACTCGTCTATGGGAAGGCTTGCACTTGCCTGTGGAGTTGGAACATAGAGCCTATTGGGCAATCAAAAATCTGAATTTCAATCTGAACAACGCTGGCTCGCTACGCAAACTTCAATTAAATGAACTTGAAGAAATCCGGAATGACGCGTACGAGAACTCGAGAATTTACAAGGACAGGATGAAGGCGTTTCATGACCAACATATTCTACGAAAATCATTTACGCCAGGTCAGAAAGTCCTTTTGTATAATTCTCGATTACATCTCTTTCCGGGTAAGCTTCGATCTCGTTGGACCGGCCCTTACATTGTTGTTACTGCTTATCCTCATGGGGCCGTTGAAATAAGAGATCCCGACAATGACAAGGAATTTAAAGTAAATGGACATCGATTAAAACCATTTGTCGAGAAATTTGATTCAGATGACATGTCCACGCCTCTGAATGATCCTGTTTACCAGGACTGATCTCCTAGTCTGATAGAGGTATAGGTAGGTTTATTGCTTTCTTAGGACTGGGGTAGTTGCTTTATTTGTCTGGCTGAATACGGTAAACTTAGCGCTCCTGGGAGGCAACCCAGCTTTTCAATTTATTTAATTTTCCTAGTTAGTTAGTTCAATGTTTGTGGGTAACATTGCTGCAAACCCTCACAAGACTACAACTCGTCCACTAGGGGCAACCTAGGGGTTTAAAGGCTTGTTGCATGCGCTAAATGCAACCGAGAGCACCTGCGAAAGTGGTATAGGTAGGATTTTATTTTTGTTAGTTTTGTGTTGCTTTCTCTCTCGTGCTGATTGGATTCCATGCTGCGATCTCTTGGAAAGTCTCTCACAATTCATCATCCAGGTACTATCTTTCCATCACTTCACATTTACTTTTGTTGTCCCATGTGCATTCCATGCTCATATCTTTTACATTGAGGACAATGTAGCTTTTAGGTTGGGGGTGGAAGATTAGGTTACCTAATCAGTGTTTTCTTCGTCTTGAGCAGAAATTGTGAAAATTTTTAAAATTTTCTGGAATTTCTTGTGAATTCGAAGTGATTTTGATGATTATCTTAGATTTAGAATTACAAGATAAGTGATGTTGGTAATTTATAATTCTTGCGTTCAAACTATTTGTTAGATTTCACAGTTAAGTTTGAATTATTGATCAATAATTAGAAGATTGTAAACATTGATTGAGTCATGATTTCACATGTCATATCTCACTTTCACATTAAGGTCAGTTTGATATTGAAGGGTTAACTTGGTAATCACTAAGCATGTAAGGAACCAGCTTGAAAAATTTACCCGTTAGGATCAATTGAAGAAAAAGAAAATATCTATAAAAAATAATAATAATAATAATAATAATAATAATAATAATAATTAATTAATTAATTAAAAAGAAAAAAAGAAAAGAAAAACAGATACCTTTAGAAAAGGGTGGCGAATAATCTTCACCATAGGTTTGCTCCCTAGAGGTGTAGATTGAATTCCCCATGGATGATATGTAAAAAGGGTTGAGTATACGGTCTTCACCATAGGTTTGCTCCCTATAAGTGAGGATTTGATTCCCCTTCTTGGCATTACTTCAAAAAAAAAAAAAAAAAATCAAAATCAAAATCAAAATCAAAATCAAAAGCTGGAATAATGAAAAAAAATAATCTGTGAGGCAAGCTTTGGTTATCATGACTTCTCTTGTTGATTACCAATGATATTCTGAAATAGAGAAGTGAATCTTAATGATGATAAGTTAAGATTACACTATACACCCATGGAACTCAATGTTTAGAATTAGCCTAATTGATGGATAAATATTTTGAACTTGACTATGAAGTTTACCGTACACTTGAGCTTAGGAGAAATTAATGCCCAACATTCATGAATCTTAGAATTCTAGTATCTGAAAAGTTTTTTCGAAATATCACTTCAATTCATAGAGATTGTCCTGTAATTCTCAATTTATTTTTCGCATACTTTGCTCGGGACTAACAAAATGCTGGTTAGGGGTTGTGTTGAGGGTCAAATACTGCATACTAGACCCCTGTTACGGCCTGTATTTACGTACACGATACTGTTTAATGGTTTAATTTAACCATGTTTGTGATGCAGCACGTATTTACGAGCCTAGATCGAAATAAGATGTTAAAAGATAAGATTTAACACTCAAAATTCACCAGAGCAAGGGACGGACTTCAGGGAACCAAGATCGACGAATTTACGCACCAGAGATCCGAGAAAATCGAGAAACTGAAGACTCAGGTGGTCTATAAGTCGTCTAGAACGCAAGATCACAGGGTTCCCACTATCGGTTCAGCTTGAAAATTCATACATGGCCTGAGGACCATAAATTGACCGTACACGTCGAATTTTAGCTAATGGATCCTTCTGGAAGTGGCCCATCGGACAGATCAGCCCCTTAAATCCTTAAGTGGGGCCCGCTTGATATCTGGATATACTTCAATATCATTTTCAATGCCTTAAAGTGGATGGGGAAAAGGATGGACGGAATGGATTTCTCAAGAACGTCACAGTGGATCCCACATGTACACATGTGTGTACATGGTATATTTTCACCGGCCGCACACCGGTCTTCAAGAACTCGGTCAGCGCTTGCTGACCGAGAATTTCTTTAAAAACTTAAAAAATGCAACAGCGTTTTCGCCGTCCGACGTGGTTTTTGCCTAGTGGGGCCCACCTGTTATCCAATGGCCAGATCTGGACCGTTAATTGCATTCATAGGGCGGGTGTAACTCATGCCTAGGAGTCCTTTTTCTCCCATGCGAGCGATCGGAAGATTCTTTCTGTTAAATGCAGGATGGACGGCGAAGCAGAAAGATCAGTGGACCACATCTAATCCAAGCCAAACAAACCCTTTACAAACGGTTTTTTCGAGGGCATTTCAATGGACGGTGTGGATTTCCTGCCTGACGTCAATCAGTGGGACACCAGCCATCACAGCGTCGACTCTGCTTCGCAACAGCGGGTTACATTCGATTCTTGGTGAGCCACTATCATCATATATTTCGATGATCCACACCGTTCATCAGATGCGGGAGTTCAAACCGACCGTACCCTAACATGAAGCCCGAGTTTCTCAAGCATTGCACGTACATGAAGTCTCAAACACTGAACGGCCAGTAAAGTGAGAAATTTGGTGGTCCACACCGAGATCACTCCAAACTCATCATGTCTGACCGGTTTCACGAGACCAATCCAATGGACGGCTTGGATTTCTCCAAAATACATCGAAGTGGACCCCACCAGCTCCGTCAGCGCAAGTGAATGATCTCTGTTTCGCAGACGTCCGCGAAAACCGGAATTTCCGGGCGGTTGTGGCCCGCTATCTTTGATCAGATGGATGATCCAAACCGTCCATCGTGTAGCTAGTTCAGAGATTACCCAAGTGATGTTAAGCTTTTGGAAAGAAAGAATGAAAAGTGGCGCTTTTTCGGATAGTTTTTTTTTGCTGCGTAAACATCCTTACGCATAGGTTCTTTGCTGCGTAAGACGACTCCAGCACCGATTTCACTCCTCCCTACTGCCTATAAAAACAGAGGTGAAGTCAGAGACGAGGGGGCGGGGGAGCTTAGGCTGGAACATTTAGAGAGAGAGAGAGAGAGACAGAGATCGGGAACGTGAACGTGGAGCCAACACAGAGTGGAGCACGAGCAAGCTTCAAGAGTTCTTTTTCTCCTCTTTTCTTAATTTCTACTCATGTTTATTTGGGATGTTTAGCGTCATCATGTTCATGAGTAGTTACGCCTCTTAGCTAGGGCTAAGAGGTGAAGCTTGTAGCGTGATGGGAGACTCTGTTTTATGCGTTTAATTAATTTTAATTTAGGAATTGATGTTGATTGTAGTTGATTTAAGGGAATGCTTTCAGTTTTTAATGGTTTGTTGTGACTGAAATTACAATAGATCTGCGATGGCTTTGAGTATTTCTTTCTCCTTTTTATGTTTATGACGTCAGGAAGCCCTGTTGTTCACCATAGTCTCTGGGCATGGTCGGATGACGGTACCCTTTCTAACCCTCATAAGCATGTTGATTGGTTGGTAATTAGTTTAATTCTGTTATTTGCTTTGCCTCCTAGGCATGGTTTGGTGATAGAATCCATTCTAATTCATATACCTTTCATCTCTTGAAGACTATATCAACGTCAGTTCAGTTTAATTTCCATGATTCTTGAAGCATGCATGAGATCTCCCTGAACTCTATAAGTGGATCCTCTGAATCCCTAGTGTCCCTCCTCTGAATTTCTCCTAAGTTTTAGATAATAATTTCACAATCATTCTTCAAATTACAAATCAATTTAGATTTCATCTCATTCTAGTTCTACATCTAGTTAGTTTTCAGATTACGAACAGGTTTCAGTCCCTGTGGATTCGACCTCGGTCTTACCGAGTTTATTACTACATCACAACCCTATACTTGGGGAGTGGACAACAGCTCAAGATTGTTGCAAGTTACCTTGTTTCATATGTAATGTTATTTCATTTTATATTGTAAGAATGGAGACATTGTTTTGTATAAGTCATTATTGGCAGCTTTTTGTATATTTAAACGATAATGCAACTTTCCTTTATGTCTGATTTGTTCATACTATGCTCATCGACTTACTCTGATGAAAGAAAAAAAAAATGTGGACTTTAACTCTTTATAAGTTAACACTCGAGTTTTTTAAAAACGGGCCGTATACTCAGGTCCTGAAAAGTCGAGGCGTTACGATATCCCCATGTCAACGTTAAGCTTTTTCATAGCCTTCTCTTGAAGGGTTGAGATAACAATGTCGGCACTCAGGGTTTTATTCATGGATCACATTGTGTCCTTGAATGACTCATATAACGCCGAAAGAGAATTCAGTAGCATATATATTTGTTCTTCATCTTTCATCACTTCCTCCATATCCAGTAATTTGCAAACCAATTTATTAAAGTTGCTGATGTGAGCCTCTAGATCTCCACCCTCTGTCATCTTGAAGTTATACCACTGCCGCTTCAAATGTAGGCGATTTTTAGAAGATTTTTTCGCATAGACGTCCTCTAACGTCGCCCATAACTTAACCGCAATTTTCTCCCTCATGACATTGTAGAGAACCTCATCCGTAAGACATAAACGGATCGATGATAAAACCTTCTTATCAAGAGTATTCCATTAATCATCAATCATAGTAGACTTTCGCTCCTCAAGAGCACCATCTTCGCCTTGCTTGATTAAAGAACTCATCATCTTGATATTCCATAACTCAAAATTATTTTTCCCTGAGTACTTCTCAATATCATACCTAGTGTTTGCCATTATTACTAATCACTTAGATTTAGATATGTGCCCCAATGATTGCTTTGATACCACTTGTTAGAGATTTTGCGCTGTGGAATCACACAAATCTAGATCTAGGATAGCAATCCAATGACACCAAGCAAACGCAAGAGAACACAAGATTTAATGTGTAAAACCCTTACGGGAAAAAACCACGGCACAAAGCGACAGATATTCTCTATGAAAATAGAAATTACAAAAAGAGAGGACTTATCCAATTCGAATAACCTCAAATCTCACCCTTGCTACACCCTTTGATAACCCTAAAACCCTTTAGAATACCTTTAGGAAGCCTTAGAATACATTAGAATAGCCCTATAGACCCTTATTTATAGTTTAGGAAACTCCACTTACGCACCTCTTTTGGAAAAGTCTGGAAACCGCCTCAAATTTACGCAGTCCGCGCAGGATCTGCGTAACCCTCGACTAGTCGAAGGAGGGCCTCGACTGGTCGAGCAACCCGCTCGACCGGTCGAGCCTGACCCTCGACTGGTCGAGCATCACGGACACCCAAAACATGTGCTCATTGGATTTTGAGTTGAGCGGTCCTCGACTGGTCGAGCAGTCCACTCAACCGGTCGAGCATCCCAGATTCAAGACAGCTGACAACAGCATGATCCAAGGCATTGATCATTGGAATGGAAAGAAATGTTGAAACATAACAGATGCATTACATGAGGCAGTTGCAGCAGTTGAATTGACCCACTTCACAATCCACATTTTCTTTCAATACGTGGGCGCAACTACCAATTTTCCATATCTAAATGATTCAATTTTCATCTTCATTTTCTTCTTCTTCTTCTTCTTTTTTTTTTTTTTTTTTTTTTTTTTTTTTTTTTTTTTTTTTTTTTTTTTTCCTTTTTTTGGCAACAGTGAGGGAGAATATATTCAGAAACATTTTCTCATGTGTGAGTCCAGATTAACTTCTAGTAATTGAGTCCATGCTTTTTTGCGTACTTTACAGCTAAGGTGAAGGTACTTTTCATTTAGAGTAGTCTCCCTCTACAAGCAAGGACAGGATGCCTACCAAAAGAGGAATCCTCAACAGGAGAGGAGAGAAAATGCATCCACTCACCTCGCCTGCAAGGATGGACGGATGCAGCCGTGCCAGTAAGATGTGTTAAAAAGGAATAACCCAGCACTGCATCTTACCAAATGGTCGTGGATCAATTTTCAGTCAAACAGGGAATACTTGTCATAAATAAATAAATAAAAATCCCTCCATTGTCATTAGCCGAGCCTCAATGCACTTGGCTAGTAGATGTACAAAGTACAACCCACATGATACAAGTAGAATGAGAAATGATAATTTGATAACATTAATGCAAGTACAATAATTACATGCAATGCAATGTGAAAACCTGGATTACGTTCAAAAAGCAACAAAAGTTCTCAACCTGGATCCTTTTACATTCAATGCATTGTAATCGATATATATATATATATATATATAAAGAAAAAGAAAAAGAAAAACAGAGTATAATATAGCCCCTCTCCAGTTTCCCAATAACTTTATTTAATAAAAGTCCTAATTAAACATTCGGTATCTATGTTTTTCTACTTTTATAAAGAAAAACAAAAACAAAATACTTGTTTGCATTGTCTATGGTTTTCACTTGCTTCAGATTGATATTTAAAAAAAAAAAAAAGAAAAAAAAAAAAAATAACGAATACTTGTTTATCAGCTGGATCAAGAGCAGCAGCACTCAACCTTGACCTGATAACAGTTCTAAACAAGGGTTGCCATACACCTGGTCTCCCTTCTCATCCACAACAAGGGTTAAATGCGGTAGAGATTTGTTTACCCCACAGGTGTGTAAGGCAGGCCATCTCTACACACCACTGCATGTGCAAGCACGGCACAGGTGGGTGATTCATCCATTCCATCCACAAGATTTGTTCAACATGCTATGCTTTTCTCATCCATCTAGTGTCTTAGAGAAGCTGTGTGAGCCCAATGGTAAATTTGCCTTATCCTTTTGGGGCCAGTACGTCCTCTTGGTGGAATGCACGTAATAGACAACTTTGATTTCATGCACATGTGCCAAACCAGAACATGGGCTGGAATGTAGATGGTCTATAGTCTATGCACCATGTGGCCTTCACAAGGCTCCATTCTCAAACTCCATATTTGCCCTATTTTGCATACACTTTCCAGATTTGGAAATTGAGGTGCAATCTTACCAATATGTTCCACTAAACCAATATTATAAACTTTGATATTGCCAACCAGATTTGAATAAGAGTATCAAGAACATGTGCTGTAATTCCATTCAACCAAAACATTTTGAACTTTAGCACTATCAGCCAGATTGGTATAAGATCTGGTTTTTCACATTCCTTCCTTTTTCTTTTTTTCTTTTTTTCCTTTTTTTTTTTTTTTTTTTTTTTTTTTAACCCTTTTTTTGAGATAAGATCATCTGGACTGTTTCTTAGGAAGCATTACCTGTAATTAGTCAATATTAGCAGAGACACAAGTAAGTGAATCTGCCAAAAAAAAAAAAAAAAAAAAAAAAAAAACGAACCTGTTTTCAAAGCTCGTCTCATCAGGATTGTTTTCTTAATGGTTTCACCCAGCAACAGCACTAAAGAAACTAGCCAGCATCATTCCTCTGTTTCTATTGGTCCATATTCCTCTCTTTCTGTCGGTCCTTGTAAAGGAATCATTACATAAACTTTGCAAAGAAGAAATTGAGTTGTTCATTAAATTAAATAATTAATTTTACAAGAAATCACTAAAATTGGTTTGTGGGGAGAGATGAGACCTCTTGCTTCTTCACTACCGTCCCAATAAAATATCACCATGGAACTTGAGGCCACATACAAAAAATAATAAGAAACTATTGCATCCATGGTTGGTTCCAATCCACGGGAACATAAAGAATCTAAAACACCATCAAGAGAGGCAGCAGGGGTTAAAGGTTATCTTTCATCCATTTTACAGCTCCATTAGCAATTGACCTGCAAGTTTCATGACTACACAGAATTACTAACTGATATTGCCAACCTTGCTTTCACAAAACTCAAATGACAAATTTATTATTTAATTCCAACATGCATGATCTAAGTAGCATCATCTGGACACCCATTATGGATCTAATGTAAAGAATTTGAATTTCACCCTATAGCGCTTCATATATGTGAAGCTCCTTTCAAGTGCCCAAGAAACATCTGAAATAAATTTGGATATATATATATATATATATATATATATATATATATATATATATATATATATATATAGGGGGTGGGGGAAAGGTATTTGGATTGATATTTCTACAAATATAAATTGAGAAGGATGAAGCATGACCATCCATGATTAGATTTCACAGACATCACAATAAACTAATATAATGTCCCATCTTGGCATTTCAGTTGTCGTAAAACAGAGGGGAAAAAAAAAAAAAAAAACATATTGTCATCTTGACAAGAAATTGTTTCCAACCAATTTATATTCTCTCTAAAAAGCACTCCATAACTAGTGGATCGGTAAGACATGAAAAGCTGTAATTAGATGTGTTTATTTTCTGGTCCATTCCAATGGGAAACTCTAATCTAGTGGAAATCATGTCTACACCTAATCTAGTGGAAATTACGTCTATGAAGGTCATCCATCTTTCCAAAAAAAAAAAAGCAATTTAATAGTAGAGACTGACTCCATCAACACAGCGTCGATGACAGCCAGTGATAGCCCCTCCTTGAAGATTTTATTTTATTTACAAACAGTGTCTAGATAAAGGCAGCTGTATTACTGCTTCCTTTTAGACATATGCCTAGGGAGGCAAATTCATTAGCTGACTCTTTAGCAAAGAAGGTTTGGTAAGGCCTTCCCTTGGTACTGGCATGCCTATCCTTTGCCATGATACCTTGGTATTCCATTTCTTGTTTGTAATTTGTTTTCTTGTTCACGCAGAAAACTTCAACTGACCTAATCATTAAAAACCATTATGTAAAGGTTGTGGGAGCAGTCACTAGTTGGCAATGTGGGCTTCTTAAATTTCACATTGAGCACCGGGAATTCAGATGTACTTTTGGCTTCTTGATATCCTAATGAACAGTTTCAGAAGCAAATCTCCAGACAAACAAACAAACAAATGAACAAAATGGAAAATAATAATAATAATAAATAATAAGTGGCTGGGGTGGTTTGGATTAGCATTTCTCTTCTATAGTTAAAATAAAGGAGGAAAAATACCCAGCAAAATCTTTTAGCTTCTGCCACACATCATTCTCTTCAATGGATTTCTCCTCAGAGTTCTCTGTATCGGTACCTTTCTGGCTTTCCATGCTTTTAACTGCAGAAAGGAACATCCCATAAATTAATATGCATTTTTTTTTATGTGACCTACCTAATAAGTGTTTATCATTTTATATCAAGTTGATTGCAGAAAGGAAGATTCTATTTAGGGATCATGAATCATGGTCTTTATTCAAAATAAACACTAGTTCTGACATCAGTTCATCATCATATAATTCATCAAACTTAGAGATATTTGTTTCAAATAACTTCTGCTTACTCTGTGATTTTGTAGTAGGCCGAGCCCGTTTACGGCTGCCGGTGGCATCATTCAGCGATGCAAGTTCTTCAAGCAATTCACGCTCCTTTCCACTGCAACGACAAGTGTCAAAAATAATGTATATGATAATGTAAGTATGGGAAGCTAATTAGATTTGGAGAAAACAGATGTTGTAAGTGAGAAAACATTTTTTTTTTTTTTTAAAGGAGAGACCTGGGATAATGGGAGATCCCCTTAAAGTTTTGATGGTAACTATAAATAAAATTCCATTATTATGATGTCTGCAGTTTATTTTATGAGTTTTGCATTTTATCACTCTGTATTTGTAGACTCAAGTGTGTCTGACATGAACAAGCATATCAGTCCAAGTTAACAAGGCTCAAATGATCAATAAGACCCATCCCTAAGAATATTAAGACCCATGAGAGTACTTAACTTCAACTTAAAACTAATCAGATTTGCTCCTTCTCTTTCCAAACTGAACTGCATTTTGACCCAATTGTAAAACTTTTGAGACAGGATATATGAGCTTCAATAGAAGAGAGACACTAGAAAGAGATCTAATCCCAAAACCACGCAAGAATTATGCCAATGTCATTCCCTTCAACAGGAAAATTAACAAAATTTTAAACAAAGATAGTCTACTCAAATGATTGCTTATGCTGAATAGAACATTGTGTGGACATTCTTATGCAGCCAGATTGTATTTACCTTTATGAAGGATAATACACCATTAAAAGGTATACTGGAGAAAATCGTCACCCAGTGCCATGCAAAATTCCCCATATGAAAAGCAAGGCATATCTTAGACAAACTAGTTTAGAAAACGTTCGAGACACAGGATATATGAGCTTCAATAGAAGAGAGACACTAGAAAGACATCTAATCCCAAGAACAAGCAAGAGATATACTAATGTCATTGCTTTTCGTGGGCAAATAAACAAAGCTTTAAAGAAAGATGGTCTACTCAAATGATTACTTGTGCTGAATAGAACATTGTGTGGAGATTCTTATGCAGCCAGATTCTATTACCTTTATGAAGGATGATACCAGAGAAAAGTGTCACCTTGTGCCATGCAAAATTCCCCAGATGAAAGGCAAGGCATATTAAGACAATCAGGTCCCAGCTGCTGGTCACGGATTTAGTGTTTGAATCAGACTCAAACAAGCCTGATTAGACTAGTCTGAGTCGACTCAGACGGTTTGGTTACACAAGTTAACCCCCCAAGGACCAAACGAGTCGGCTTGTGTCACCTAGACCACAGGTCTGATACATAGCATGATCACATACTTTGAGGAAAATTGCCACGGCATTGTCCTAACTATTTGGGGTCAGCTTTAAAAATTCCATTTCACCCAAAAACCCTACGACTTCAAAAAAACAAAAAACATAAAAATCCTCAAGGCCCTAACTCTGTGAAGTGAACCAGCATTCCAAGTCTTTTTAGGTCTTTCACTCATCCAAGTTTCATGCCCATCAACCCAAATCAATGTTTCCTTTCTTACCAAAGCTGTCTCAAGTCTTCATTGCACATGATCAAACCATCTCAATCTGCTCTCCAACATCCTATCTCTTATTTGGACAGCTCTCAAGCTGCTTCAGAGGACCTCATTCTTAATTCTATCCTTACTACTACTCCTGCACATCCACCAACATCTTCATCTCTATGACACTCAAATAATGCCAAAAAATCAAAAAGAAAAAGAAAAAGAAAAAGAAAGAAAAAAAGTAGTCTTAAAGGTTGTGCTTCACTTCTTTCCCTTTTATACAGCTTAGTGCAATATGCAAATAGTAGGTTAAAGGAGGTTCCATCACTCTTATTACATAACAAAAACTACCATATCCATCTCTTTTCCATCTCTTCCATGAGATGTGATGCATCTTAGTCAAAGAAAAAGGGAAAAAAAAAAAAAAACCTAAAATGTTGTGAGACTCCTTTAACAGATTTAACAGATAAAAATCCAATACTTCCTTATCGACAACAAACCTGGGAGACAGGATATTGATTCTAGGGGTGATCACAGAAAAAGATTAAGGGAGTACATGATGATGCCTAGTTTAGAGCACAATATGTTCCTATCATTAGTGGATACGACAACGTCAACAACAAAACAGCAGACTCAGAGGCAGTTCTAATCCTTGTTGCAGCACTGTATTTAGTGGGTTATCCAACGCTAGAGTCTAGAGATATGAGATGCAGCAGATTCATAGATTGATCATCATTGATATAGATCCATACCAGCGTTTTAAATAGTGAATAGCGCGTCTTGTAGTGTTCACCACTCTATACCATGTAGCATAGCTATGTTGCTTGTAGCGTAAACCACACACTACTATAATTTTAATTAAAATAATATAAAAAATTATCAAAACTCTTCAACCGTACACTAGTTTTTTGTCTATTATCTTAACATAATAGAAAAAAAATAAGGTAGTGTAAGCCACACACTACTATCTCCAGATCCTATTTATGTTGAAGCCTTCCACGTTAGTTTTACACAATTTAAAATGGCTGTGACTCTTCAACCAAACACTTGGCATAGTTATGCAGTTCGTCACGATTAATTAATACATGTGATTCTAGAGATATGCTCCATCCACACAATACGAACCACAGTTTGGATGATCTGGATAATTGTAAATCAATGCCACATATGAGGATGATGAGTGACCACCATTTTTTTAACTTGTGCTTAACTTATATAAAATCATTACAACATAAAAGCTTACGTTTTTAAGCTTCTAAACCATCATCCATGTAACTTGTTACATCGCGTATAGCATTTGCTACAGCCAAAATAGCATATGTGACATTGATTCACAGAAATGAAAGAGCAGTGGATGAAATCCACTCACCAACCAGATCCCCAAAAAATTTTTAAAAGAACATTTTTTTTACTTTTTTAAGTATGCGATTTCTCCCCCAGATGGGAGGTTCGATCCAGCAAGAAGGAAGATGAGGTGCCAAAATCTCCCCCAGCGAAGATCTGGAGAGAAAAAAATCAGAAAAAAGTCGAATTTTCTTTTTCTTTATTTTTTTTCTCGAATTTTGTGATTTACGCACATACTGTCTCAAGAGGGGTTTCGACTTGTATCGATGATATTATCGCCGATACAAGTGACTCCTAGTATACAAAGGAGATTTTGGCGATATTTTAAATGTATCGATATATAGCAATATATCAGCGATATTCTCAGATACCTGGAATTTTTAGGAATTTGTGTTATCGGTTATCATCAAGCTGGCAATATCGGTAATGTCAGCAATATTATTGATAATATCGCTGATACTCAGAATATTGCTCCCACCTCATGCTTCAAAGGGGTGAACGCTACGCTACATGTTATTCACTATTTAAAACACTATAATTAGCACATGCATTTGACACTTCCATAGATTTTTCATGAAATAGAGAAATAATTTCGTGTAACTGGTTGTAGGTTAGCCCACATCCCTTTTTGACAAGCATTTTTCTATTTAAGATATATTACAATTAGCCGTGTGAATTTTAACACTTTCCTCTGATTTGTTAATATATAAAGAATGATAGCCTATACATGCCTTTTTCACAAGCATTTCATATTTTCAAGCTCCAGTTTGCAAACAGAAACTCCAGATGCATACTTTAAAGGGAAAAGTTCAAAACTGATCCTGAAGGCATAAAAATTTCAGTTGTTGCATACAACCGGCTGTAGGTGATTAGTCTTCTACATTATATACTTCTAGTTTCCTACAAAGATAAGTGTACTAGGGAAAGTGTGAAAATTAGATCCACCTATATTGGACCCTATTGTTTGTAATTCTTTGAACTTTGCTTGATTTCCCAATTCTGTTTTTCCCATTCCCTTCAGGTCTTTGTTCAAACTTGAAAAGTCATTGAGCAATTTTCTTCAATAAAGTATCGGTTAACCATCAAAACAAGCCATGGGCTCTATCAACCACGAATAGGTGCAGATTTAACTGGGCATATCCTCACACATTCAAACTTCTAGAAACTGGATATACAACAAAGGGATAACTAACCACACTTTCACCAAATACATTCAAGTGAACATCAAGCAGAAACTATCACATTTCTTTGGGAGAACTTTGCACACATAGGTCAATAATCGGTGCCCACGATGCACAATACAAAACACAAAAACAGACCACAAACCTAAAATTAGCAATATATGTGTAATAGGACAGGTAAAACTAATGCAAAAAAAATAAAGGGGCAAAATCAAAGTGAACACTGTACCTGATACGACTTGGAATAGTGACTTTAATGGAGAACAAGTGATCACCACGTATTGATGGCTTGTTTAACTTAGGGACACCACGTTTTGTTAAAACAAGCACATCACCAGGTTGGGTACCAGGAGGAATCTGAAGTTCAGTAATCCCATCCACAGTCTTTACCTGTTTATCGCCAATTACAATCAGAGTAAATGAAATTGAATAACCTGACTCGTGGAAAAAATGGAATCTGTTTTCAGTACATTTCCATCATTTTTTCCTCCATAACACTAAAGCAAAAAAAGATAAATGCAGATCACATGAAAGTATTGAGTTTCCATCATAATGGTCATATAATGAAATGAAATGAACGAAGATAAAGTTCTTGTTCGGTCTTGTAGTTATCGACTGTCACTTCATCTGGGCTCTTTCCTGTAGGTGATCACTTTTATTCAATTATAGAAGATGAATCAACAGAAATAAGTAAAGACATGCTCTCTGAAACAAACTATGAAGCATGCCCAAATCTGTTTTAACCTAGGGGCTGTTGGGATGGAGGAAAACTAAAACATTGACTCAGAAGAGTAACCTGGAATTCTCAGGAAATCAAGAACCATGGATTCTGATATTCTTACGTGTGTTTTTTTTTTTTTTTTTTTTTATTATTATTATTTAATTTTTAATAAATAAATAAATTTAAATTGAAGTACTACATGAATTCCAGGTATGGTCACCTCAACTCATGTTGCTACTCAGTCTCAGAAACTAATTTAACATCCTGGGAGAAATGAATGTCCACAATTTTTTACGAAAAGCTGGGAAATGAAAATCTGGTTCCAGCACCATTTTTTTTCCTCAAACCGAGGAGAAGGTGGGTTTTCCACAGAAAGTGATTTCATTTCCAGGGTTTTCCACATTCCCAAAGAGAAACTGTTTTTTTTTGGACTATGCTTAACTTCATGAGAAAGTGAAAATTGGATAGAAATACAATAAAACAAAAGCTTAATTTCAAAAGAAACTTTCTCAGTGGCATAGTCATGTTAATGAATATATGAAGATTATTAAAAATGTAAAAAGGAATACAACTACAAGAAGCATATAGATTTGTAGTGCCATCAAGATATTTATGAGAAGTTCTGGAGCAGGTGAAATTTCAAAGCAATTTTCAGAAGGAACTGTCCAAAGGTCCTATTTCACCCAGCTTGTTCATCATAATGGCAGTTCTCAATTCTCTTTCATGGGTTGAAAAGGCAAAAAACCTTGATTTTGCCTTTGAAAACAATGACCCTGACCAAAAGGGAAAGCACAAACAATATATTCAAGGACATAATGGCATCAATAATTCTTATCATAATCAAAATAAAGGAATCATGTTCCCATGGAAGATGTCATGCCAATAATTATTATTTGAAGCAAATAGGAGGTATCTTCTTTTCTTTCTTGGATCTTGAGCTCTTGGACTTGCATTTTTAGGGCCCATAAAAATATTTGGATTTTGGTTTAGTGAAGGAAAATTGGGTAATCATATATGGTTCTTTTAACTAAAAAAGATATAGAATTGATAAAGAGGGGAAAAAAAGTAGCAACATATATGCAAAGGCGTCTTGATTCACCTTAACAATGGCGCCCAAAATTGCATCAATATAGCTAATTGTAACCGTTGATGACAGGTTTATGCCATCTCTTTGGATCTCTGGGATCTTCTCAACATCAAGAGATACATAAAGATCTCCTGGAGGGCCCCTGCATGAAAGAGTTAAAGAAAAGGAAACAAAATAGTTGATTGCCACTCCATTATTCTTAAACAGATTTTACAACAGTGAATAGAACACATACAATTATACTGGGATCAGTGACCTACTGGAAAGGAAAATACATGGAACTTTGAGCACAATAACTGTAACATAACTGTTATTGTTGTACAACTTTGCATGGATTAGGTACACATGTTACTCTGGAAGAATTGGGACTTGCTACTCAAATACATGATAAGCATCCTAATAGTATGAAACTCTCAACAACTTTCATGTCAATGAAAATCATCAGTTTACAACTTTCCACAAGTTTGGTTACTAGAGTAACTGGATTATCAACTCATGCATTCCCTTCAAGTCCTCCAATAGGTGTGGTATTCTCTATGCTCCTCATTGTCATCTTTGTGTGTTAGTCTATTTTGCGGCAGATTGGCCTGGTTCCATTTATAATCAACAGTCGGTTATAAGATATTGCAACTTTGTTGCAGTTAAATGGGAAGAGTTGTGCAAGCCTTTGTCAGAGAGGTAGGAATTAGGGACTTGGAAGTGATGAATATGGCTCTCCTTGGGAAATGGGTGTGGAGGTTTGGCACTGAAAAAGGAAGAAAATGGAGAGAGGGTTGCCAACAAGTATAGGGTGCAAGAGGGGGGATGGTAAATTAGGGAGTCTTCACTCTATTGGGCATCTGACTTGTTGAAGGCAGTCTCCATGGTGGTGTCAAAATTCAAGGAAGGAGTACCCTTCTCGTTGGACAATGGAAATCGCATCTGGTTTTGGGAGGACGCTTGGAGCAGTGACAAACCGCTTTAGTAAGTGTTCCCACACTTAGCCCATTTATCTCCAACATGGAATATTACAATAGATCGGTGTTGGTCTGGTGGGGGCAAAGCGACGATGTGGACTCCTCCTTGTCGGCGGGCCCTCTAGGATGAGGAAACGGACAATTACGTCAAGCTGTTGGATCTCCTACAGCGATACCATCTATCTCTGAGGAGTAGGGATACAATGGTGTGGCACATTGAAAAATCAGACCGTTTTTCGATTCAATCATTTTTTAAGCTTCTTCAAAAGCAGACTTCGGATGGTTGAAGAATTCATACCTTTTACTCCAGGTTCTATGGTGCTCCCCAAAGGTAATGGCTTTTGTCTGGTTAGAGGGAAGGAAAAGGGTGCTCACTATCAACATTCTTCAAAGAAGATCTGATGCTCACCAACGTATGCATGATGTGTATGGAAAATGTGGAGTCGTCGTTAGATCATCTTTTCATCCATTGCACATTTGCTCACAAGGTGTGGGCTGGCTTCCTTAGCCTCTTCGATACGGCTTGGGCAATGCCGGAGGCCATTGTTGACCTCCTAATCGCTTGGCATGACGGAGGTGTTGGGAAGGAAAGAAAGGAAATGTGGTGATTGATCCTAATAGCAGTTCAATGGGCTATATGGGGGGAAAGGAACAATTGCTACTTTCGCAATAGAAGTGCATGAGAGGAAGAAGTCGTCAGGAGGGTGAAAGTTGATATTGTGGGTTAGGGAACAGACTTAAAAGCTATGGACGATTGTAATATTCTAACCCTACTTGGGCTGTAATACTCCTGCCTTAGCTCCTAGCTTTGGTGGTTTTCTTTCTTTAATAAAATTTCGTTTTCTTTTACACACACACACACACACACACACACACACACACACACACACAAAACAACTTTGTTGCAGTTAATGTTGTGACTTGGAAAAGGAAGAAACAACATGCAGTCACTAGGCCTAGTGCAAAAGCAGAATATCGGGCTACAGCTCATGCAAACACTCAACATTTGTCATATCCTTTCAAACTCGACTCAACGTTGGCTTTGATTCTTAGATGGGATTATTATGACAAATCAAGCTACAATGCACATTGCCTCTACTCCTATTTTCCATTAGCAAAGAAAGCCAATAGATGTATATTATCACTTTATGGGGGTGGAAGTACTAATATCTAATTTGTGCTCCCTATGTTAAGCCTGAAAACCAACTTGCAGATCTACTAAAGCTCGTGGTATATTATAGGCAACCTACACATGAATGATATTTATGCACCAGTTAGAAGAGAGAAGTATAACTTGTTCCTGCAGATAATAACTCATTGGCTCTTTATAAAATCCACCATGTGGCTTAACTATGTTTAAGCTTGCTAGGCAAAATTGGTGAGCATACTTTCCTATCTTGACTGTTCAATAGACCACAAATCTCTTGGATTGTCTATGGCCCAGAATTTTCACTGAACAATTATCCTAACCACCTGATATGTTGCCGAATCTTTTAACATTATTAACAGTGTGTAGTGTCATACAGAATTGGCAATAAGATCACTGTGTTGAAGTCACTTTCTCAAACATGGCCTACCCAAGACATGGGAACTTAGATGAATGGTCTGGATTGATGAGCACATGCATGAATTGCGTGATAGATGTTGGACAGAATGTACATTTTGGCGGCATGCTATTATTCTTCAAGAAGGATGAATGAATACCAAATATTTACTGTACAACTGATAGGCAATATCGTTGCACGAAGTGGCAACAAATTCAGGTGTGGGAGTGGGGACAATCATCCAAGGGCAAAAGGGAAATTGAAATAGTTGACTGCTACTAAACCTGAGAAAAATTGTCATAAATATGAGTGGATTCAAGAGAATGCCCAGATAATGACTTTGTCATGGAATAGTATGGAACCGTTCGTGAGTGATATGATGTTTCTAGATAGTGCCAAGGAGATTTGGGAGGCATTACGAGAGATATTCTTCAAATAAGAACATTTCTCGTATCTATGAGTTGTTCGAAGAAATTTTTACCTTCCGATAAGGTGATAAATCCCTTGGTGAGCATTATGCCCATCTATAGGATGTGGGAAGAATTGAATGCCAGCCTTAACACGAGATCTTGATAAACAAAGGCAGCAGGTATGAGCAAATTGGTGTTGCTAAATTCTTATATGGTCTTAAACCAAAATAAGAACCAATTCAGGCACACATGTTCAGAGGAAGAGTTATCCAGTCCTTGAATGACAATTATTCCTGTCACCAAAGCAGTGTTCGAAATATAGGTATCGCTCAATGTATCGCAACCTTGGGATACAGATACGTATCGGTTATCACACTGGATATATCATTTGTATAGCGTAATTTATCGCACTTTTTGGGAATCATGGGGAAATGGTTGAATTTTTCAATGAAACTTCATGGATTATTAAAAAAGACCTGAATACACACTTTTAAATCATAAATCTCAAAAAAGAAGTGCACATAATAGGTTTCCTTTGTATAGGATCCTAAGCAATGCGCCGTTGATTGAAGGCAACTATATTCAAATATAATATATAACATTTATAAATGTATCAAGACATGTATGAAAACACAACCAATGCATTCAAAAGCAAAAGATATACTAGAATTTAAAAAACATATCAATCAATGATATGACTGGCCATGGCCTAGACCCACGTAGAGTGTATGTGATGCTCAATTCATTATACACTACTAAATACTTGGTAATTAGTATCAATTCACAATTGATTGAAGGCAAATTAAAAAATATATTTTTTAATAATTTTTTCAGGTGGACCATAATGCAGGAAACAATGGTAATCAACCATTATAAACTTTTCATGGGCCACAAAAGCTTTGGATCAAGCTGATATTTGTGTGGTCTCTTCGTCCAGGTCTTTGTGACCTTACCAATAGGTTGGATGGCGAATAAAAATTCCGGTGGATCCCATGTAATTTTAATGGTGGGGATTCAATCACTACTATTAACTGTATTATGGTCCACCTAAGACTTGGACCTGCTTCGTTTTTGGGATCATGCCCGAAAATGAGCTTTCAAAATGAATGGCCGATGTGGATGTAAGGCACATACATTATAGTGGGCCCCATAGTTAGGGATCCACCGAGTGGATCCTGGGATTGCCTACTCACAGCGAGAGTAGGATGGTGGCTACTGACAATGCGCACCCCACCATGATGTATGTGTACTATCCACGCCATCCATCCATTTTTCTAGAATATTTTATGGCATGTGCCAAAAAATGAGGCAGATCCAAATCTCATATGGACCACACCGCAAGAAAGAGTGGTGATTGAACACTCACCATTAAAAACTTCTTAAGGCCATAAAAGTTTTGGATTAAGCTAATATTAGTGTTTTATGTTCATCCAGGCGTGCGTGACCTAATGAACAGGTTGGATGACAAATAAAAATTATAGTGAGCCCTAGGAAGTTTTTAATGGTGGGCCTTCAATCACCATTGTTTTCTTGTGATGTGGTCCACTCGAGATTTGAATCTCCCTCATTTTTGAGCTCAGGCTCTATACTGATCTGGAAAAATAGAAGGATGGCTTGGATAAAACACATATATATCATATGGGTCCACATAACACCCTCAATAGCCACCTCGTTGTTAATACACAATCCGCATCCCAAAACAGGAAGTTCCTGCGTTGAGAACCTAGATGGGGACCATTGTGATGTTTTTTGATGAATCCACCCCATCCATACATTTGGCCAGATCATTTTAGGACAAGCGGCCAAAACCGAGCTAAATCTAAGAGACAAGTAGGCCAAACGAGAGGAAACAGTGGGGATTGAGAAACTACCATTGAGCCATTCGTTATCCATAAAAGTTATATATAAAACAGCGGGGATCTTCTTAGGGTTTGGTATCACGTCTTAAAATGAGATGGAAAAACATATGGATGGCATGAATATATAAAAAATACATTAGATGGGCCCCACACGGTTGGGGACCTTACGGTAACACCCACTCAGTTGTTCCTGGGTAACAGCTAATCTGCTCTCAGTCCGCGTGAATGAGGGATGTGAGTGGGACCCTGACCGTGGGCCCCACCATGATGTATTTGTTGTATCCACACCATCCATTCATTTAGAGAGATCATTTTAGGGCATCAACCAAAGAATGAGGCTGATCTAAAGCTCAAGTGGACCCCACCATAGAAAACAACGGGGATAGCGACGCCCACCGTTATAACTTGAAATGTTCCTCAGGCCCATCATAATGTTTATTTGTGATCCAACCTGTTCATAAGTCCAGGAAAATATGGACTAAGGGAAAACACAAATATCAACGTGATCAAAAACTTTTGTGGCCCTCAAAAAGTTTTGTTATGTAAGTGTTCAATCCCCATTGTTTTCTGTGATGGGGTCCACTTGAGCTTTGGATTTGCTCCATTCTTTGTCTCATGACCTGAATGGATATGTAAAAACGTATGGACGGAATGGATACAAAATATATACATTAAGGTGGGTCCCATCGTAAGGGTTGTACCATCTTAAATACACCAGAGACGCACCGAATCTACTCCTTTGATAAGGAGAGAGTCGACCAAGCCCTTCCAGATTCGTCTTCTTCTCCGTAGGGTCCGGAGGTTGTGCGATTCCGAATAAGTTCAAAATCCCCAAAAATCTCACCCGAATTCCATCATTCTTCCAAATCCCTACCAAAATCCCCAAAACCTCAGTAGGAATCTTGTTTTTTCAGAGAGTTTCTCTCCAGAAGGGAAAAAAAAAAAAGGTTCTAAGGTTTTCTTACCCGATTCGACGTGCTCAACGTTTGGCTCACAAAATCTGGTCGAAGGTGACCACCTAATGCAGATCTTGAGGTTATATATATATATATAAAATTTGTGGGGTAGTAGAGAGGATTTTGCCTCATATCGCCGAAAACGATGTGATATATAGTCAATATCGCCGATATTGCACGATATTTTGTGATATTGTGGGATATATCGTACGATACAAAGAATCCCCCCCTCCCTTTTTTCATTTCCCAGTGTTGAGGGTCAAATATTGCATATTAGACCCTATTTATTACTTGGTTTTATGCACATTATAATGTTTAATGTTTTATTTTAATCTTGTTTGCATTGCAAGGTGAATTAAAGAGCTTGGATTGAAAAGGGTACTAAGGGCATGGATTTGATGCTCAAGAATCACCAAGGCAAGGGACGGATCTGAGGAGACCGAGATTGAAGAATTCACACGCCAAAGATCTAAGGAAACCAAGTGATGAAGGAAGAGAATCGAAGAATTGAAGATAAGGAAGCCTGACAATCGTCCTGCATGCAAGATCACAGGGTTCCCACCATCCGTTTGGCGTGAAACCTTATCTCTGGCCTGAGTATCATAAAATAACCGTATACGTAAAATTGCAGCCCTTGGATCCTTGAGGAAGTGGTCCAACGAAAAGATCAGCCATCAATCACTAATTTGGGGACCACCTGATCTCTGGATATGCCTTAATTGTGGACTCAACTCCTTAAACCATATGGAAAAACGAATGGACGGTGTAGATTTCTTAGAAACACCACTGCGGACCCCACCTTGAGTAGTGTGGGCATGCAGCACACGCACTCTGGCAGTGCACCGTATCTGGGAAGGAGTCAAAGTCGGTTTGACCCGACTTTCCTTTGTAAACGGACTCCAGCCGTTTTCTCGCTGCGTAACGGACGGACAACGTCCTCTTGAGAGATGTTGTGGGCCACCATCATGGCCCACGTGGATAATCCAAGTCGTCCATCATGCAGAGGGGCTCGAAGCAGTCAAACGCATGTTGACCTTGTGCACTCATGCACGCGCACGTGCCGGCTACAGCGGTCACAAGAAGACCGTTCTGCTGCATTCAAAGCAGTTGCAGCAGATTTGATTCCTTGGGCCGCACCAAACTCGATCAAAAACACGGTTTCTTGGGCCAAGATTCTAAGGGGAGTCTAATGGACGGAGTGGATTTCTCCGTCGACACTGATCATGGGCCCACCAAACGTCACAACGCAAGAAGGTGCGCAGAAACGTGCGAACACAAGTTGCGGATGCCGCCCAGCCTGCTATGGGCTATTGTGCGATCATGGTCAGGATCGGATCAATGGTCCAGACCATCCAAACTTCAAGAAAGGGGGTTTCGACCCTCCCTATGCGGTCAGATTGAGCGGACTGGACGGTTCTTCGTCCCAAAAACGAATTAAACACAATCTGTTCTTGCGTTTTCGCTGCATGCGCAGTCCGATTTTGTTGCGAATTGGAGTGCGGAAACAGAGTTGGTTTTCCGACCCCAGCCGACCTATGGACAGCCTATATAAAGGGGAGAGAGAGGACGCAAGACGGGAGTGGAAGGAGGACGTGAACAAGAAGAGAGAGAGAGCGTGGAGCAGCCGTCTTCAAAGAGTTTTTCCGCCCCTTTTCTAGTTTTTCTTAGTTATTTTTTATTAAGAGATTTTAGTTTAATCATGTTTATGATTGGCTAAACCTCTTAACTAAGGCTACGAGGTGAAGCTTGTAGCGTGATGGGTTGTTTTCGATTGCTTTGATTCATGTGTTGAACTCTCTTTGATTTTAGTTTGCTTATGAGAAATAATTTTAGTTTTTTATGATTTGTTGTGACTTCAATTACAATGGATCTGCGATAGCTTTGAATATGTTCTTTTTATTGAGATTGTGAAATTAGGAAATCCTGTTGTTCACCATCGTCTCCTGGGCATGGTTGGATGATGGAATCTTCCCTAACCGTCACAATTCTCCCAGATTGGTTGTGGATTAGTAAATTCTATTGTTTGTTTTGTCTCATGGGCATGGTTTTGTGATGGAATCAATTCTAGTTCTCATACCTCTCATCCATTGAGAACTAAAGCAAAGGAAGTTCAGATTTGATTTTACTGAGATATCTCCCAATTGGATGAAGATGGGACTTTGATTCCAGTTGTGTTCGTGAATCAAGCATAGATCTCCCTGATCTCCACAAGTGGATCCTTGGAAACCCTAGTTTCCCACTTTTGAATTTCACAAGTGGATCCTTGGAAACCCTAGTTTCCCACTTCTGAATTTCGCAAGTTTTTCATTAAGTTGTTCATAATTATTCTCATTACTTTCAAATTTAGACTTATGTCTTCTTCTAGTTCTAGTTCTAGTTGTTTTCATAAAGCACACGAGATTAGTCCTTGTGGATTTGACCGCGGTCTTACCGAGATTATTACTACATTGCGACCCTACACTTGGGGTTGTGAACAAGTTTTTGGCGCCGTTGCCGGGGACTAACTATTGCGTTTTTCTTAGATTAACTAGTCTTGGAATTAGGTTAAGATTAGGGTTTGTCTATTTTCTATTTTTAGGATTAGGTTTTATTTTCTATTTTTAGAAACTTTCTAATTCTAGGATTTCTTTTATTTTTAGAAACTTTCTTACTTTCTATTTTTATTTTTAGAACTTTCCTAATTTATTTTTAGACACTTTCCTTTTTTAGAAACTTGTTTACTTTCTATTTTTACTTTTAGGAACTTTCTAATTTTAGAATTTTTGTTTTTAGAAACTGACTTGTTTTATTTTGCTTTGCAGGATTGTAATTAGGAACTTCTAATTTGGTAACTTCTTGCAGGATTGTAATTAGGAACTTCTAATTTGGTAACTTCTTTCCAACTCTCTCTCTCTCTCTCTCTCTCTCTCGTTCTATTTCTAGATTTCTATTTCTTTGAGGGCTGAGAGTGTTTCATGCCCAAGTGGGTCTGTGATAACACTCGACGTCTTTTAAGTGAAGGAGGATTGGTTGAGGGGTTATCTATCCATCGCAGGATTAGACACCACTCGAGATCCTCAGAGTTAATTGAAGTGATGGCTGCAAATCAACCGGTAAATCAACAACTTCAACCTAGGGTTGGGGAAGTCCAGGATGAGAATGAGGTGCATCAAGCACCCCCGCATTGTATTTTACGGGATTATTTACAACCGGCGAGGGTGAGCACGCCCTCATGCATGGTTTTTCCAGAAAATACGGGACATGGATATCAAGTCAGGGGTGATCCAACTCCTTACAAAATTTCATGGGTTTGAATCTGAAAATCCATATTTACACCTGAAAGAGTTTGATGAAATCATAGCCTCTATACTTTCCTAACGTGTCTGACGACACGGTCAGGCTGAAACTCTTTTCTTTTTCTCTAAATGAGAAAGCTAAGACGTGGTTGCATTCACTACGTCCTCGATCTATTGATAGATGGAATGACATGACAAGGGAGTTCATAAAGAAATTTTTCCCATACCATAAGACGAATACCCTTAGAAAGTCAATCATGTACTTCGCCCAAAGGGAAGATGAAACATTCTTCCAATGTTGGGAGCGGTTCAAGGATCTTGTCAGTTCATGCCCACAACATGGTTTTGAAACGTGGCGCATCACGAACATTTTCTATGATGGACTGACATCTCCTATGCGCCAATTAATCGAGACGATGTGTAATGGGGAATTTATGAATAAAAGTGTCGATGAGGTGTGGGACTACTTTGATAAGCTTGCTGAGAACAAACAATCATGGGACATCTCCCCAAAACCACGCACCATGTCTAAGCCGACTCAATCCAAAGAAAAAGGTGGAATGTATCTCCTGAAAGAGGACGATGATATCAGTGCTAAAGTGGCTAATCTCACCAGAAAACTCGAAGCCATTGAATTAAAGAAGGAAAAGGCTAAGGAAACTGTTTGCGGTATTTGTGCTTGCAACATTCACACAACTGAAAATTGTCCAACAATACCTACCTTTCAAGAGGTGTTGAATGAGCAATCCAATGCCGAGAACAATTACCAAAGACCTTTCAATGGACCTACCTCCAATATATTCAATCCTAGTTGGAGAAATCATCCATACTTCAGTTTGAGGAATGGACAAACGGCTACCCCTCAAGGTTTCTTCAACCAAATTCCAAATCAAGAGAAACCTCAAGAGGACCCGGTTCTAAAACATCTTCAAAAGCAAGAGCTTTTCAATTAGGGTATGCTACGAGCCTTTCAAGACCTCACAAAGGCCATACAAGGACTTGAGACTAAAAGTGCGATTGGGAATAAGGGGAGCCTTCCCAATCCAAAACCACAATATGAAGTTAGCGACCCGAGCTCTTCAAATCAGATGGAGCAAGCTAAATCTATCATCACTCTTAGGAGTGGGAAGACCATTGACAAAACTATTCCGGTTAGGGTCGAAAAGCCTAAGGACCCGGAAGAGGACAACAATGATAGACCTAGCATTGCTCCACAAGAATTAGAACTAGAACTTCAAGGCAAGCCGGTTGCCCCATTCCCCCAATGGTCAGTTGCACCAAAACCTCTCTCTAACTCTCAGGACATTCTAGAGGTGTTGAAACAAGTGAAGGTCAATATTCCTCTACAGGATACGGTTAAACAAATACCTTCATATGTCAAATTTCTGAAAGACTTATGTACGACCAAAAGAAGGCAAAATATTCAAAAGAAAATCTTCTTAACTGAAAAAGTGAGTACCATCCTAAAGCAAGATGTGCCACAGAAATTCGAAGATCCCGGTAGCCTAACCATACCTTGTGTAATTGGGAACTACCGAATTGAGCAGGCACTTCTTGATTTAGGAGCAAGCGTAAATCTGATTCCCTACTCAGTCTATAAACAGCTAGGTTTGGGTGAATTAAAACCCACCCTAACCACATTACAACTTGCTGATCGCTCAATTCGTGTAACAAGAGGGGTAATCGAGGATGTGTTGGTCTAGGTTGACAAATTCTACCACCCAGTAGATTTTATCGTCCTAGATACAGAACCCAACAGTAACATGAGCACTCAAATTCCCGTCATTCTTGGTCGCCCATTCCTTGCCACTTCAAACGCAATCATTAATTGCAGGAATGGAGTCATGAGTATGTCTTTCGGGAATATGACATTAGAGTTGAATATCTTTTTCAACCATCATTCTTGGTCGCCCATTCCTTGCCACTTCAAACGCAATCATTAATTGCAGGAATGGAGTCATGAGTATGTCTTTCGGGAATATGATATTAGAGTTGAATATCTTTTTCAACACAGGCAGACGGTTAGAGGATGATGACAATTTCCACGACATTAACATGATTGACTCTTTTGTGGAAGATAGAACACTTTTGACCTTATCCTCTGACCCTCTAGAGATGTGTCTGGCCCACTCCCATGATTTTGATGATGATATGATTAGGGAGATGGGTGTCATGCTTGATACTGTGCCGGCACTTGAAGTTAACCGGTGGAGGCCACAATTTGAAGAGTTGCCCCAAATTGATGAAGTGCCTCTACCGTCTAACCTCAAGGCACCGAAGCTTTGACCTAAAACCTTTGCCCTCTGATTTGAAATATGTCTATTTAGGTCAAGATGAGACATACCCGGTGGTGATTTCTTCCCACCTTGAGCAAGAACAGGAGAGTATGCTCATATCTACTCTCATTGAGCATAAGGGAGCCCTTAGATGGACGATTGCAGACCTCAAGGGAATTGACCCTTTGATTTGTACTCACCACATTTATCTTGAGGATAATACGAAGACCTCTCGGCAATCACAACGTAGACTAAATCCAAACATGAAGGAAGTGGTAAGGCCGAGGTTCTTAAGCTATTGGATGTGGGTATCATATACCCTATATCTGATAGCCAATGGGTGAGTCCAACTCAGGTGGTTCCTAAGAAGTCCGGAATCACCATCGTAGCCAATGCCAACAATGAACTCGTGCCAACTAGAGTTACTACTGGTTGGAGAATGTGCATTGACTACAGGAAGTTGGATACCGTCGCGAGGAAGGACCACTTCCCTTTGCCCTTCATTGATCAAATCTTGGAAAGGCTAGCTGGTCACCCGTACTATTATTTCCTTGACGGGTATTCGGGCTACAATTAGATAGAGATAGCTCCTGAAGATCAGGAAAAGACTACATTCACATGCCCTTTTAGCACCTTTGCTCACCGAAGGATGCCATTCGGACTATGTAATGCCCCCACCACTTTTCAGCGATGCATGATAGTATTTTTTCTGATATGGTGGGGCAACATCTAGAGGTCTTCATGGACGACTTCTCTGTTTTTGGTCCATCCTTCAACGATTGTTTGGAGAATCTTAAATATGTGTTGAAGCGATGTGAAGAAAAGAATTTGGTACTCAACTGGGAAAAGTGTCATTTCATGGTTTGTAAGGGAATTGTCCTTGGACATATCATCTCGTCCAGGGGAATTGAGGTAGATAAGGCAAAAATTGATCTCTAACCTACTTCCATCCAAGAACATACGAGACGTGCGATCCTTTTTAGGACACGCCGGCCTCACACAAACCACCCACCTCACATAAGCCGCCCACCCTGAGCGTGTTCCTGCATCCCACAAGCTACCCCACTCAAGCCCGGTGTGAAAATGGCCCTGCATTAATCACCCTCGGTGAGGAGTCTCGTACATGAGACCTCCCGCTTTGATACCAATTTGATGCAGGACAATTAACCACTTGCTCTAAAAGCTCGAATTGATAGAGTGGCGACTCAATCCCTTTATCTCATAGCTCAGGCCCCACATTGCATTGGTTAGGACGTCATCCGAACCCTACTCATAGGCCCCAATTCACATGGGCCCGCCTCACACGAGCCACCCGCCTCACACGGGCCGCCCACCCCGAGTGTGTCCCCACTTTATGCTGAAACAATGAAAAAGAATATTTGCCTCAATCTTCTTCTTCTTCTTTTTTTTCTTTTTTCCTTTTTTTTTTTTTTTAAAAAAAAAGGTAATAAAACTTTATTAAAGAGAAACACCACAAAAAGAACTGAGGCGAAAATAACTACAATCCAAACAAAAAGGCAAAGCAACAGCTACACCCCAAAGAAGGAAGAAAAAATACAATCATCCAAGGCCTTAAAACAGGAGGCCCATCCCACTACATGTAGCTTTTCCCTTCTAAACAACCCCAACACCGTCCCAGACTTATTCCGAAAGCACCTACTATTCCTTCCACCCAAAGGCCTCATGAGACTACCAGCAAGACAAGACACCACACGACCCTTCCTCCTTTCCGACTCTGCCTTTGTGCCAAGCCAAGGGATGCTCCTCGATTGATCCCAATAAATAACCCGTGACATTTGGAGCAACTCTAAGAATTTCTCCCACACCATTTGAGCATAAGGACTACAAGTGAATAAATGATTAACTGACTCCACATCCTGCAAACACATTACGCAAATGTTAGGTAGCATCATCACCCTTTTTTGGAGATTATCTATTGTGAGCACCCTCTTCCTCCCCACCAAACATGCAAAAGCCACAATTTTAGGAGGGGCACAAAGAACCAAACATGAGAGGTGAGTTTCTTCTCTCTCCACCTAAGATTTTGGAAACAATTTAAAGAATGATTGGACAGAAAACTAGCCAAACTTAGCCTTATTCCAAACAATGTACATCATTCTCACCCACAGAGGGGCAATAGAACTGGAGACGCGTACGCAGCCTAATGACATCGTCCGCTTACTCATTTGACAAGCTCCTTTGGCAAAGAGGAGTCCAAACCACTACATCTCCTGTGATGAAAAAGCGCCTAGCAATGGGAATGTTTGTTCATAGTGACAGCTGGATAACCTCAAGAACTCAGATTGGAGTGAGCTCTCACCTAGCCAAACATCCTCCCAAAAGGAATTCTCTTACTCATCACCAGAAGAGAAACCAAGCGCCTCCTTGAATTTAGCCTCCAAACTAGCAACTGCCTTACACATTTCTAAAGTCCTATATGACGAGCTCTTTACCACCATCCCCTTCCTAAACCCCATACTTACCAACAATCACCTCTCTCTACAAACTCCTTCCCTTCATACCAAAACTCCACAACTACTTACCTAGTAGAGCAAGATTCATAGTTTCCAACTCCCCCTTTTCCCATATCAAAAGGTGAAACTTATGCAACGGCGCTTTGCCACAAAAGTCACATCTCAACCTCTCCAATCTATCCAAAACAGATTTCGGACACCTAAAGTGAGAGATGAAGTAAAGCGGAAGGTTTGACAACGCACTTTAGACACCACCTCCATCACTTTGCTCTCATTTCTAAAGCACCTCATATTTCTCTCTTCCCAAATCGCCCACGGAACTACCAGCAAACACAACTTCCAAAGCATTCGCTTTTCTTACTCGGACCCACTCCACACCAGGCCATTAGGAGACCCCAAATTGATTCTAGCGAAGCCCACGATAATTTGAAGTTCCTCAAAATATCATCCCACATCAGCTGAACAATGCATGAAAAGATGGTCAACAGTCTCAACGCTCTTCATGCACACGAGACGAACATTAGGAATTATCATTACCACTTTTGAAGGTTATCAACTATCAAGACTTTCTTCCAGCCTACTAACAACCCAAAGGCCGCAAACTTCGGGAAGGGGGGGCTAGTCTAACCCTCTCCATCATCCCTTCTTGAGCTACTAACGAGATGGTAGAATGAGTGAATTGAGAACTGCCCCAACCTATCAACTTGCCAAATCATTCTATCTGGGCCCCCCTTCATCAGTTAGCACAAATGAAGCTGATCCAACGGAGATACAAACTCGTCCACCTCATCCAAGTAGGTGCCTCCTACACGGGGGCGACCAAACAACTATTTCACCGCTAAGAGAGAAGCATCAAGCTATCAAAATATTGCAATCCCAAGATAGATGGTTGATTCTTGGGAACACAAGCTTCAAAGGGGATTATGGAGGGATGTTTTAGAATCCAGAGGATTTAAAATCAATTGGACTACCTTTCAAAAGAAATAGATGGACTATAATAGAGTATATGGAATGCAATTTTAGTAATAATGGGCATGAAAATGAGGAATTAGTTAAGATTGTTGACCAATAAGTTTCCCAAAAATGACCATTTTCAATACCTTGGGTCAATAATTCCGGAGTAGAGAGATTGAAAAGGATGTTGCCCATAGAAGTCACGCTGGATGTAAGAAATGGAGATGTGCCCCGAAAGTTTTATGTAATTGTCATGTACCACTTATAGTTGCATGAAACGTCAAGCAAAGTAGCAACAGATTTGGGTGCGAGAGTAGGGAAGAGTCTCTTTCAAAATGTAAACAAAGGTAGGAAGTCAAGAGTGAGAGCGAGAGTCTGAAGCATATGCGAAGCAAGAGTGAGAGCGAGAGTCCAAAGTGGGGATTCGAAGCAGCAGCAATACCTAGTTAGAACTTAGAAGGATCCTGCTCCTAAGGTACCACTCAAACTAAAAGGGAAATTTTAAAGGATAGCTATAAGACCAACAATGCTTTAAGGGACAAAATGTTGGATAGTTAAGGAACACCAAGTTCATGGGATGAGCATATTTGAACCGAGGATGTTGAGATGGATGAGTGGCAAGACGACTTAGACAAGAACGAATAGAATTAGAAATGAATGCATTCGAGGGAACTTAGGAGTAGCGTCAATAGGTAATAAGATGAGGGGAAGTAGACTTAGATGGTTTGGTCATATGCAACGGAGATCAAGAACTGCACTGGTTAGGAGTGAGTTAGTAGATCAAGTTGAAGGCTCTGAAAGGCCGAGGGGGGGTATGGGATGCAAAAGGACATGGATGGAGGTAGTAAGAAAGATTCAATGACCTATGGTCTAACTGAATGTATGGCCCTTTATGAAGTGGAATGGCGGAAAAGGATTAATATACCCGACCTCAATTAATTAGGATAAGGCTGAAATGATGACGATGATGATAATGATATTCTATCAAAAATTGGACTACTTGGAACTAAACCCATTGATACACACATGGGCTTAAATAATGAACTGGCGAGTGATCAAGAAATTATCGAAGACCCATGACATTATTGCAAATTGGTTGGTAAGCTTGTTTAACCATCAAGAGGCCAGATATAACTAAGGTTGTTAGTGTAGAGAGTTAATTCATGCATGCCTTCCGAGTCCAATATATGGATGTTGTTTTACACATTTTGTTGTATCTTAAGGAAAACCTTGGAGGGCTCAAATATAGGCCAAATGGCCATCTTCAAAATGAACATTACTCCAATAGATTAGGTTGTTTCTCCATTTAATAAGCAATCTACCATTGGTTATTTTACTTGCACGGCAATCTAATTAAGTGAAGAGAAGAAAGTAGTATTGTGGCACATTCTAATGCAGAAGCAAAGTACAAAGCCATGGTTCATACTACTTTTGAACAAGTGTGAATGAGAACCATATTAAAAGAGATGAGATTCTTAGTGAAGCAACCAATTCAATTGTTCATACAGCCTGTCCAGGTCGAGGTGACAACATGTACAGGTGGCCATGAAAGATACAGAAACGTCAACGGAACCAGTGCAAATAATCAATCCCACATGTGATCCTAAAGACACCTTGAGAAAACATCAGATTCAACAAGTTGGTGGGGGCTTCAACAATCTTTTGAAATAGGTCAATTTTTCATATTATTCTTTGTCAGAGATTAAATGCTGGATATTCTGTTCAAACTTAAAATGTGGAGCATTTTTATGATCTCTTACCTCTTAACTGATCAAGACACCGAATTGATCTATGAGTTACCTGGTATGTTTTCATGGACGGCTGCGATCATGTTGATGTATATGTATTGCAATAACGGTGGTTACACTTTGATTTCAACTAAAAGACTTCTCTCATCACATATCTTGAATTCAAGTTTGTTTTTCTAGAGTTTCATTATGTGATTTTAAACTCAAAAGTTTATTTGATTCTTTATATAATAATGAAAAAACGTTAAAAGATAATTAAAGATAATTTTTTGAAGGCCTCATTAGGAACTTTCACTTTATGACTTTGACTTTAAAACATAAACAATGTTCATGCTTTGCGAGGAATATTATTTTGAAGTCCATCAAGTAATGCTTCATCAAATCTTTGAAGTAATGAAATTACCACATTTAGCTTGACTTTTATTAAAAGAATTCCAAAGAAAGTGTGGCAGTAACATATTCTACAATTATCTACAAATTATGATGTAGAATAATAGAATAACGAATATTTGATCGTATCCTATATCTCAAATCTTTTTCTATATTCTGTCTAAAGGATTACAAAAATCCTACAATCTTACAATCTGTGATTTACAAAGATCGGAATGACGGCAACCTGAAGATCAATAAACGAAGACAACAGAGAAAGGATCAGAGACTGAAACAGGAAAAGAATGACAGTATGTTTCAAGACGAAAAGGGGCGACCAAACGGCATGGTATTAGGAGCTGGAATAGATCAACATTCCCAACACTTTTTGTCAAGGACTTCCTGGCAGGATGGTTGCCGGTTAACTTCTCTAGAGTGTTGGTAGAGCAGGAGCAGTGATGGACGTGGTGATACCAAGACACAAGAATACCGGTCTCTACAGGGGTTTCGCTCTAGTTAGAATGAGCTCGGAAGAAGAACTGTCAAGGGCAGTTCAGATGCTGCATGGAGAAAGCTTCGGGGGAGTAAAACTCCTAGTACAGAGGGCGAGATTTGGACCAAAGCATGCGAATGGGATCATCTTCTCTGAGAATAAACCCTCGAGAAGGCTACGTTCAGAACAAAGGAACCATTTCACGCACGAGAACTTCATCTTCCTACAAGGAGGGGCTTCTCCAATCAAAAGGAGATCAGATCCAACCACCACCAGATCAAACTGACAAGAAGGCAGAGTCAGCTAATGGGGAAGAAGCAGCAAGGAAGGAAAAGATATCCTGATACATATTAAAAAAGAATTGTTTGACAAATCAGCACGGGAGTTACAGGTTAGGGAGTGGATTGACGATTGTTGCAGAATAACGACGTATCAATATACAGTAAAGCCAATCGGATGCAACGAAATGTGGATCAGGACCAGTCCAGAAATCAATTCAGATCTACTTATAATGGCAAGAGCGTTACATAAGGACCTATCAAGAAAATTATCAGTTGGAATGAATTTTCCATGTTCGGTCAGGAAGAATCCTAGATGCTAATATGGTCTATTCCATTGGAACCGTGGAATCAAGATTTTTTTCTCTCATCAGCATCATGCCTTGGACAGATGATAGAATTGGATCAAAAGACTAAACTCGATGAGGAGATGGGTGTGATTAGGGTAAGAGTCAAGAGGGAGAAGGGAGATGAAATCCCAACCATATCCAAGTCCTCGTCAACTATAGGAAGTTGTGGCTACTAGTGCAAAAGGAGGAGACGAATGTCATCACTCCCAGATGGGGAGATCTGTAGAGAGTAAGAGAGGCTCAAGATATCCCAGCTGAACCGGAAGTATCACTGGTGGTGGAAGAAGGTGTACCACTTCCATGTGCTGCTGGAGCACCGCATGGTGAAAAAGAAGGGTGCCAGATGACAGCTCGAAATCATCAATGCACCAACTGCAGCAGAAGTTGTGGTGCGACGCGTGGCAACTCTCCATCCATAAAGTACACGGGCCGTCCTCTATATCGGTGCGGAAAATCCACATCATCCACGTGTAGGGCAGATAGAAGACTTCTGAGCTTTCGTACATCTGAGGCAATATATCATTCAGACCCTTATCAAGACCTCGGGATTTCAGCGGCAAGGGGCACTGAGGGAGTTTCATGCGATCTAAATGTTGGGACACGCGGCAGCGAAGGCGAAATAGATGAAGTCGAGGAAGGGGCATGTGGCAGCGAAGGTGGTGAGCGTGACTTACAAGAAGTAACACGAGCCTTGTTAGGAGAGGCACGTGGTTATGAAGAAGGGGCACGTGATTGCGAAGATGAGCAGCGGGTCTATGTCCAGACGAATAGTCCGCTGGCAGCACATCAACTCCCTCTAATGGAGATGGGCCCACTGAACCTTTTACTGCCAGGTTAAGGTAAAGAAGCATCCTGACCATCCATCGCACCCTATTTCTGTTCTGTGAGAGCGACAAGTGGCATTAGAAGTGAGAGAGGGCCCCATGTCCGATCAAGGTATAGATAACAGAGCAAGTAACATAGGCTTGAGCGAAAAACCGATATATACATCCTCTCTGCGATGACTCAGAGACACGTGCGATCGCACCCATTTCTCCAAAGCATAGCGAGATGCTCACTCCGGATGCGCGAATCAGTTCGGCACGTGCAGCAGGTATGACTTCACCAACTGAAGATTTATCCATATTATCGGACGAGGAAACTAATTTCGCGCCAGATACAAATCTCCTTCCCTGGTACTCAGATTGTGCAGATTCTCCAGACAGTCTCACTTCTCGATCGTCGTTAGGAAGGGATGCAAAATCAGTAAAGAATCTATCTGGATTATTTGAAGAAGACATCAGAGAAGAAATTATTGCAGCGGAACCCATACAGTTTAAGATGGGATCTCAATATCAGGATAATGAAGAATTTATTGAACTGAGGGCAAAAATTATCGAAGTTATTCAGAAGAAGAAATGGATAAGAAATGCAATGGGACATGTGGGAAGATCGATCGGACTATCTTTCGGAGATCATCCGGAAGACTTCGTCGCCCTATTTCACTGTGTGGAGAATAGAGGAAGACCGTTGTCTGGAGATAGGTCTTACTCAACAAGTCACAGTAAAGAGCGAAGTAGAAAGAGAATGCATAAACTCATCCTTCATCCAGACAGGCCCAAAAGGAACTCTGCTACAAATGGGCTACAGGGATCACGGGGTAGTGTCGTTTCCATATGAAGATTATGTCCTAGAATGTGAGAAGTCTGGGGAGAAAGGAAAAAAAAAAAAAAAAGAAGAAGAAGAAGAAGAAGAAGAAGAAGAATCAAGGATGTTTGTGGTAGAAATAATTTGGATGTCGTTTGTTTACAGGAAATTAAAGTGCATAACTTCAGTGACAAACTTCTTGGGTCGATTTGGAAAGACTCAGATGCGAGATGGGAGACTCTGGATTCCATCGGTAGTGGGGGAGGAATCCTTGTAGCGTGGAATTCGTCCGGGTGGAGCCTTACAGATTCCTGGAAGGGAGCAATTTCAGTATCTGTTATGCTGAAGGATTCTACATCTGATTTTTCTGCTCTCATCTCTTCTGTTTATGGCCCTAATGAAGAAGACAAGAGAAAGGATTTCTGGGAAGAATTGACAGATATCAGGAAGAAGTTTGCAGGTCCCTGGTGCATTGGGGGGTGACTTTAACATTACTCGTCTTGTGGAGGAAAAATCCAACGGTCGAAAACTCGCTTCAGGTATGCACTCCTCCAACTGGATTGGAGAGCATGAACTTCTGGATCTGCCTTTGCTCGAGGCCAGATTCACATGGACCAATGAACGTGAGAATCCAATCATGTCCAGATTGGACCGTTTTCTGGTTTCAATTGAGAGGATTGAGGCCTTCCCTTTGATAGTTCAGACTGTGCTTCTTAGACCTACATCCGACCACAGTCCCATAATCCTAGCAATTGATGAGAAGAACTGGGGACCAAAACCCTTCAGATTCGACATGGCTTGGATGAAGATTGAAGGTTTCCAGCAGCTTATAAAAGACTGGTGGATTGATCTCAAGGTGGAGGGTTTTGCTGGGTATAGAATTTGCCGCAAATTGAAGCTTCTGAAAGAAAAAAATAAAAGAATGGAAACAAACGGTGCAGCGCAATAGGGAAATGGAAACAAAGGGGATTCTTGCATATCTATTAGCCACAGATAAGGAAGGGGAAGAGGGTCAGTTACCAGTGGAGAAGTTGATTAAAAGGGTGCAGCTGATTCAAAGGTACTCTGAAAGAGTGTTGGAGGACGAAATCTCATGGCGTAAAAAATCAAGGTCAAGATGGATAAAAGGTGACAAAAATATGAAATTTTTTCACAACATAGCCAGTGCGAGAGCTAGGAAAAACAAAATTATCAGTCTGATGGTGAATGGGCAGCTAACTGAAGATCAGAACAGTATTTCGGGAGAGGCTATTCATTATTTCAGTACTCTTCTTAGTGGGGAAGACTGGAATAGACCGACTCTAGACAATCTGCAGTTTGACAGAATCTCAGAGGAAGACGCTAGAGTTCTTGAAGGGCCGATCTCTATAGAAGAAGTGAAAGGGGCAGTGGATGAGTTGGGAGGAGGCAAGGCCCCGAGGCCAGACGGGTTCCCGATTGCATTCTTTCAATCCTTTTGGGATATGCTTAAAGGAGACATGATGGAATTCATTGTAGGATTTTTTGCTAGAGGTCGTCTATCAAAAGAATTGGGAGCATCTTTCATCACTCTTATCCCAAAGATTTCAGGGGCAGATTCATTGAAGGACTTTAGACCCATTAGTCTTATCGGCAGTCCTTACAAAATTTTGGCTAAAGTCCTTGCTTCCCGTCAGAAAGAGGTTCTAAGGAAAATCATCTCAGCTAATCAGAGTGCTTTTATACCGGGAAGACAAATCATCGACAGTGCCCTTATCGCTTATGAATGCTTGGACTCGATCCATAGATCTAAGAGAAAAGGCATCATATGCAAATTGGACTTGGAAAAGGGTTAAGATCACGTGAATTGGGGCTTTCTACAGTACATTCTTCAGCGGATGGGTTTTGGAGTCAGGTGGAGGAAATGTATGGGGGAATGTGACAGTTCCCCAAAAGGTTTCTTCAAGAGTTCTAGGGGTCTGAGACAGGGCGATCCGTTATCCCCCTTTTTGTTCCTAATGGTTGTGGAAGCCTTTTCGAAAATGTTGAATAGAGGTCAAGATCAGGGCATCATAAATGGTTTCAGAGTGGAAGGGATGGACAATCCGATCTCCCATGTGCAGTTTGCCGATGATACGCTTTTATTCTGCGAAGCAGGGGAAGATAAAGTTATCAACCTTAGAACAATCATTCGTTGTTTCAAGGTAGTATCAGGTCTTGAAGTGAATCTAGCAAAGTCTAAGATGCTAGGAGTGAACATGGAAGGGGAAGAGATTGAGAAATTTGCCAATCATTTTGATTGTGTTGTGGGCTGTTTTCTGACTTCTTTTGTGGGTCCTCCCCTCTGTATTGGTAAGCCGCCGCAACGGGTATGGGACAAGGTAATCTCCAGATTTCAGACGTATCTAGCTAGATGGAAATGCAGGTATCATTCTCTCAGATGAAGAATCACCCTAATTAAAGCGGCTCTCTCGAATCTTCCTATATACTTCATGTCTCTATTTGTTTGCCTGGCTTCGATCTTGAAACAATTGGAGAATCTAAGAAGAGATTTCTTATGGCAAGGCAAAGAAGAAAAGAAGAAGATACACCTTATGAAGTGGAATGAGGTTTGTAAGCATGTTCAAGATGGAGGGGCGGGAATAAAAGACCTAAAAAGAATGAACCGGGCTTTATTAGGTAAGTGGATTTGGAGACTTGGATCAGAGGATGGTAATTTTTGGAATTCGGTTATTAAGAGGAAGTACGAGCGCTCTAAAAGGGGCTGGTGGACCAAAGAATCAACCACCTACAAAGCTTCGGCTGTGTGGAAAGGGGTGCTATCCTTAAAAGAGGAAGTTTTGGAAGGGATTGCTTTCGATGTAGGTAAAGGCGATAGAACCAGATTTTGGCTTGATTCTTGGGTGGGAGTTTGAAAGAGGAGTTTCTGCGCATCTTCTGCATAGCTTCTAACAAGGACATTTTGGTAGCTGACAGTTACTCTATGACTGGTAAAGAGGTGGTGTGGAATGTAGTGTGCAGACGGAACCTCCTTGATCATGAGGTTGAAGAATACGCTGCCATGCTGAATCGAATTCATCTTGTCAAGATAGAAACAGAAAATGCAGATAAGTTAGTGTGGAAACATCATAAATCAAGGGTCTTCTCGGTTAAATCTTTCTACAGGCATATCGAAAAAGTAGCTGCTAAGGAAGAAGAGAGTCACACTGATAAGGTTTGGAAGTACCAAGCTCCCCCAAAGATTGTGGGGTTTGCCTGGCTAGTGGCTAAGAAAAGAGTTCTTACGGTGGATAACTTGAGGAAAAGAGGGATGATCATTACAAATGTTTGTTTATGTTGTATATATAGCGAGGAATCGGTGGACCACCTGTTTATCCATTGCCCCTTCATCTTCCGTATCTAGACAGATATCCTATCTCATTTTCATATGGCATGGGCTGCCCCTAATTCCACAGGTAACCTTTTAAAGGCTTGGCACAGTTCATCGTTGGGCAACAGAAGGACAAAGCTATGGAGAATGGCTTTCCTTGCAGTTTGGTGGGCAGTTTGGTAAGAGAGAAATGGTAGATGTTTCAATGGGACTTCAAAATCGGCGGATCAAGTTGCTACTAGAGCTAGATTGTTAGTAGTCGAATGGGCGGTCAACGTTGATAAGTTAAAGGGTTGTAATTTGCTTTTCTTAAGTGCGTAGTTGGCTGAGCCGCTCTCTCGGCGGTTTAGTCGTCCGACTTTTGTTCTTCTCTCTTTGTTTTTTCTCTTTCTTAATCAGTGACTTTTCAAAAAATATAAGAATAAACAGTTTTTGATTTCAACCCGTGAGTTTACGATCCAGTTCGACTTTTAAAACATTACTAATGATGATGATGATGACTCTTATAATTTCCAAACACAATAAGATTTAAAATAAAAAAAATAAAAAAAATAAAAAAATAAAAAAATAAATGTTTGCCAATTATTAACAGTTGCTTATCTACGCCTTTCAATGGGATTGGCCCAGGCCTGATTTTGAACTAGTTGTGATGGGCCTTCAGGCCGGCCCAGGTCAAAATTTTAATATTTCCAGCCTTAACATATAGACAACTAGAAAGATTCTTTTGGAAAAGGTAAAAATTCATGCATTAAGTATAAAAACACAAAAACACCAAAATTATCAGCATACCCTTTTGGTCCTGCATCACCCTCCCCACGGACTCGTAAAGTACTACCTTTGCTGACTCCGGGAGGAATTTTGACTTTGATATCTTTCTTAACACGTAGACGACCTTCACCAGCACATTTCCGACAATACTCGGATATAACTTCACCTTCTCCCCCACAATTTGGACAAATGGACACCTACAAAATGAAAAAAAAATCAAACCATTAAGCAATGATATGAATGCAGTTCCAAGAGTAAAAGGTATGAATGCAAATACCTTTTTTTATATATATATAAAATAGCAGTTAAGACACTAATAATGGGGGGGGGGGGGGGGGGGGGGGCTAACAATCGTAAACAGAAAATCCAGTATTTTGATGTCAATTACTCATTCAACAACATTAGTTTAAAATTATAGGTAAAAGTTGTGGAAAACACGCACATTTAAATACACCAAGGCCATGTTTGGTTACTAGGTACTACATGCCAAACAATGGAAGAGGAAAAGGGTTTTCCTTTCATGTGACAACTTTTGTTGTTTTATCCTTAAGAAGAAAAATGTTTTTTGGGTGGCAAAGAAAGTGATGGATTCCACTAAGCAATCAATATACTTTTCCATAATTTGAATTCTTGGCACAAGAAACTAGGGTTTGTTGTGAGAGGAATATGATATTTCCACTTACTATCCAAACAAGAACTATAAATTTGGAATCCACGTTTCAATAGTGCTCATGGAAATCATCATTAGATTTAAATATATATAAATATATATAAATATATAGTTATTTTCCCCGGATTCCATGTGAAAGAGGAAAAGGGTTTTTCTTTGATGTGATAATTATTGTTATTTGGATAGCAAAGAAAGCGATGGATTCATAACTCTTCAAAAAAAGAAAGTGATGGATTCCACTAAGCAATCAGTACACTTTTCCATAATTCAAATTCTTAGCACAAGAAACTAGGGTTTGTCGTGTGAGGAATATGATATTTCCATTTGCTATCCAAACAAGTACTCTAAAATTGGAATCCATGTTTCAATAGTGCTCATGAAAATAATCATTAGAATCCTTTCTTCTTCTTTTTTTCATTTCGTTTCCTTGGATTCCATGTATCCAAACATTCCCTAAGGAGGAATCAAATCCCATATACAAAGTTGGGTAGTCCAAGAGCCCAAAGAAGTCATTCAGTAGCAATCATCCAAGAGCCTGTGTTGTGTTGTAATGGGCCTGTATCAATTCCGATATAGGGCATATCTGCCTGTATTGTACAATATGGACTGGTACGGCCTTTTTTTTTTCTTAACAGACCAGTTCAACCACGTGATACATAATTGTGGCAGCAAATACGGTTACAGTAGATTCTTGGTACGGAGGTCGGCCCCTAGATGAAGCCTATCCTTCCATAGCTGCTTTATCCACGGAAAAGGGCATTACGGTAAATAAATGCTTCTCGGTTGAATGTGGAAGGGGTGTTTGGTGCCCTCCAAGTAGAAGGGGCCTCTTGGACACAGATAGATGATTTTGCTAACTTATTGGACCGCCTTCAGTTTTTCTACCCCTCCCCTGATTCTAGCGAATCATTACTTTGGTCAGCTTCTCCTTCTGGCTCCTTCTCAGTCAACTCTTTTTATAATTCAATTCGTCCATTTAGATCCAATAAGGGAGGCATGGTCCCTCATGCTTTTTGGTCCCACGGGGCCCCTCCGAAGGCTTCTTCCTCCGCATAGTTGGCAAGCAGAAATTGGCCCTTGACTATAGATAATCTTTAGAAGAGGGGGATGCCTATCCCAAATGTGTGCCTCCTTTGTATGAGCAATGCGGAGCAGTTGACCATCTTCTAATTCACTGCACTTTTAACGTCAAGATATGGTCCAACATCTTGTTCATCTTTGAGGTGCGATGGGTTATGCCCCAAACAATATCGCAATTGCCTTCGGCTGGGCATGGGGTGCACCTTTCGAAAGATAGTGATGAGGACATCTGACCCTTCAAAGTTCATCGAAGACGAAGGCGGCCAACGAATACATCTTTATGGCTCAATGATGGTTCGTGGCACAACCAAGGAGGATTTTGAAGACCTTACATGTGTCCTTGGATTAATTAAAGGCCCCACATTAGGAGGACACATGTGTAGGATGAGTTAGAAGACTGATCTGTTACGCATGATTTTTTTATTTTTTATTTTTTAGAAAGCTTTGTTTTGCATGTTTTTTTTCTTTTGTTATAAGGGTAGTTTAGTCATTTTCTTTTAAATCCGAATTTTATAAATAAGGTGCTTTCTACCCTAAACCTAATAATGTTTTTTTAATGAAAGCTTGGTGCATCATTTCCCTTTCTCTATGTGGTAAGTTCTTCTCTTTTCCTAATTTCTTCTCTTCTTCTAAATTCTATTTCTATGCCTAGTATTATTTTTTTTTATTGCTATTAACCCTGAAAATTTGAGAATTGATCTCAACCCTCTTCAGATTTTCCAGCCGTCCCTATTCTAGAAATCCTTTGATTTCCTGGACTAGAGAAGTTGCATTGATTGTTGGATTGAAACCATGCAAGATCGGGAGGTCCCATCCCTCGCCGGATCTAATCCACGCATAATTTGAATACAGTACCGCAAGATCGTGATGATGGTCAGCGACCATTGCATGCTTCCTTTCTTATTATATTTACTATGATGTGGAATGTGAATATTTCAATTGATTTGCTTAGTTTATTTCGCTGGATATTTTCTGTGCTCACACATGCATTCTAGTTCAGACCATCCTGCATCAAATTTGGTATCAAAGCGGGAAGTCTCGTGTTCGAGACTCCTAACCGAGGGTGATTAATGCAAGGGCATTTTTACACCAGACTCGAGTGGGGTTGCCTGTGGGATGCAGAGGCACACTCGAGGTGGGCACCCATGTGAGGCGGGTGGCTCGTGTGAGGCGGGCCCCACCCGTGTGAGGCGGGTGGCTCATGTGAGGTGGTACCCATGTGATTTGGGGCCCACAAGAAGGGTTTGGCCGAGGTCCTAACCCATGAGATGTGGGGCCTAGGATATGAGATAAACAGATTGATTCGCCATGCTCTAATAGTTCGAGCTTTTAGAACAACTGGTTAATTGTCCTGCATCAGATAGATTGAATCTTTGGACGCTGTCCCTTCTGGCCATAATTTGGAATATATGGATTGAACACAATGCTCGCTATTTCAACAACAAGCTGCTGCCTTGTGCTCAAGTCTGTTGGCAGGTTAAAAGGGATGTTGTGGAATGGGCTGTCTCGTTTTTTCAAGTTGACATTGATGAAGCTCGTTCTATTTTGGCTCTGTAAATTCCGTCATCTTTGTTTTTTCTGTTCTGGCTATTTGTCAGGCAGTTTCTTTAATAAAATTATTCATAGCCCTTACAAAAAAAATACAGTTACATAAAGGCTGATCCAGCTGTACTGTAATGGATATTTAAAACTATAGACTAAAGGCCGGGTGGTATGAGATTGATTTTTATGAAACATTTCTGGTAATGGCTAAACTGATTTTTTTTTAAAATCTTTGTATCCATTTCTACTAATCAAAAATAGCCTCCACATCAGTTGGATGTAAAAAGAAAAAAATCCTCCATGGTGATCTTCAGCAGGAAGTTTATGTGGTTCCTCCTAGGATTTGACCTGAGGAAAACAGAGGCAAAGTTTGTCAGTTGAAAAGGGCTTTTTGTGGTTTGAAGCAATCACTTAGGACTTGGTTCGAAAATTCACCAATGCCATAACTAAATTCGGATGCTGACAAAGTACATATCACTCTCTGTTACTTAAGAAGCCACAGTGCTATCACCGTTGTGATAGAATATGTTGGTAGTTCTTACAGGCATCATTGATGAGATTGGAAACATCAAATCATATCTAAGAAGAGGGTTTGATGTGAAAGATCTTGGGTAACTGAGATATTTCTTGGGATAGAAGTTGCTAGATCATAGCAAAGCATTTTCGTTTCTTGGAAAAAGTAAATTCTCCATCTACTTACTTATTCAGGCATGTTGGGTGCCAAACCTGAAAACTCTCCCACTGAAGTAATCATCACCTTCATGAGAAAAGGTAGAAAGTGCTAGGTGTTCCAAGTCCTTATTAGTACTGCTGGCAGACTAATTTGCTCAACCTCCACTCAACAGGATATTAGTCACACAGTCAGTGTGGTTAGTCAGTTCATGCCATGGTATGCCAAAACGGTTACGTATCGGCCGTAACGGCCGATACGTAACGGTAACGGTGTGAACCGTTATGCGTTTCGGGGTCGTATCGGCCGTTACGCAAATTTGTACCCGTATCGGCCGATACGGGCCCGTTACGGGGCGTATCGGCCGTTACGGGCCGTTACGGCCGTTACAGGGCCGTTACGGGCCCGTATCGGCCAAATTTTGGCCATTTTTTTGAAAATTCGAAAAATCATTTTTTAATGATTCTTTTGATGTTTTAATGATGCCATATGATGTGTTAATCATAGTAGAACATGTTAATGTGCATTTTACAGATTTTGGGTGCCATTTTATATTTTTAAATATTTTTTTCTATTTACGCATGAATTTTGGCCCCTTTTTTTAAAATTCGAAAAATCAATTTTTAATAGTTGTTTTGCTGTTTTAATCATGTCATATGATGTGTTAATCATAGTAGAACATGTTAATGTGCATTTTACAGATTTGGGGTGCCATTTTATATTTTTTTAATATTTTTTTCTATTTACGCATTTATTTTGGCCCTTTTTTTGAAAATTCGAAAAATCATTTTTTAATGATTCTTTTGTTGTTTTAATGATGTCATATGATGTGTTAATCATAGTAGAACATGTTAATGTGCATTTTACAGATTTTGGGTGCCATTTTATATTTTTAAATATTTTTTTCTATTTACGCATGAATTTTGGCCCCTTTTTTTAAAATTCGAAAAATCAATTTTTAATAGTTGTTTTGCTGTTTTAATCATGCCATATGATGTGTTAATCATAGTAGAACATGTTAATGTGCATTTTACAGATTTGGGGTGCCATTTTATATTATTTTAATATTTTTTTCTATTTACGCATTTATTTTGGCCCTTTTTTTGAAAATTCGAAATATCATTTTTTAATGATTCTTTTGTTGTTTTAATGATGTCATATGATGTGTTAATCATAGTAGAACATGTTAATGTGCATTTTACAGATTTTGGGTGCCATTTTATATTTTTTTAATATTTTTTTCTATTTACGGATGAATTTTGGCCCCTTTTTTGAAAATTCGAAAAATCAAATTTTAATAGTTGTTTTGCTGTTTTAATCATACCATATGATATGTTAATCATAGTAGAACATGTTAATGTGCATCTTACAGATTTGGGGTGCCATTTTATATTTTTTTAATATTTTTTTCTATTTACGCATGAATTTTGGCCCTTTTTTTGAAATTTGAAAATCATTTTTTAATGATTCTTTTGCTGTTTTAATGATGTCATATGATGTGTTAATCATAGTAGATCACGTTAATGTGCATTTTACATATTTGGGGTGCCATTTTATATTTTTTTCTATTTACGCATTTATTTTGGCCCTTTTTTTGAAAATTCGAAAAATCATTTCTTAATGATTCTTTTGCTGTTTTAATGATGCCATATGATGTGTTAATCATAGTAGAACATGTTAATGTGCATTTTACATATTTGGGGTGCCATTTTATATTTTTAAAAAAAAAATTTTCTATTTACGCATGAATTTTGGCCCTCAAAAATAATTGTAAACACCTAAATGTAAGATATTTTCATATTACATTCATTCTAATATATCTATCATTGATAGTAAGTTAGAAAATTAAATATATGAATTTTGTAGTCAAATTTAGGTTTCTGGTTCATAAATTCATCAGACAGTCCGATACAACTTCTCACCAAAGAGTGGACCGTTACACCACCATAAACATATTCCAATTTATAAATGAATGCATATTTGGAATGCTTAGAATATTCAGGATTTAATCCATATTTTTTTATATTTTTTTGGCAAAAAAAAATTTTTGCGCCGTTACGGGCCGTTACGCCCCCGTATCGCCGTTACGCCCCCGTATCCGTATCGGTTTCGGAGGGCACCGTTACGCCAACCGATACCGATACGGGACACCTTGGTTCATGCACACTTGTACTAATCACTAGGCTGTGTATCGTATTCTTTGATATATAAAGTCTGCTCCAGAGAAAGGCTTGTTATAGTCTGATAATGGGCATCTGAACTTGAGTGGATCTTGTGATGCTGATTAGGCAGGATCATATAATAACATAAGATCTACCAGTGGTTATTGTACCTTTGCGGGAGGGAATCTGGTGACTTAGCAAAACAAGAAGCAAAGTGTTAAAACTTGGTCATTACTGAAGCTGAGTACCAGGCAATGGCAAATACTGCTTGCAAGCTCAGGTGGTGAAAGTCTCTCCTCTTTGAAATGGGGTTTTTATGCCAGTAATCTTATTACCCATCGCTTTGACAATCAAGATGCCATTCACATGCAAATAATCCGGTCTTCCATGAGTGGACCAAGCATATTATTACCCGGTCTTCCATGAGTGGATTGTCACTTTGTCCGTGAAAAAGTGATTGAAAAATTATTACCCATGTCATTCATCCCTTCAAACAATCAATTGACCAGCATCTTCACAAAGGCCCTACAGTCAACACCAAACGAGAGATATCTTAGGCTAGTTGGGTATGTGTGATATCTGTGCTCCAGCTTGGGGGAGTGTCAAAGCTGTTAGATATTCAGAAATCATATAGTGTACCATATCTTTTTGTTATGTTTAGGGTTAATGTATGAGATGCTTCGAGAGTGCAGTTAAGCTCTCCTTTTCTTCTTTTCTTTCCTGTATTTTCTTCTTTTTATACCATTGATTTGAACAAATAGATCAATTACATGAGTAGAGGTATTCTTTCCATGGATTTTTCCATTAACTTAGCCACATGCGTCAATATGGCTCTATAAAGCCATATGTGTGGACTCATGGAAGGCAATTGATGAATCTTTACTTCAACTATTTGATATTTTATAACATGGGTCTGTTTTTCATAGTATGTGTTGCTTCATTCCATTAGTTTTGGGCTCAATTATTAAATTTGTGGCATATACATGGAAGTTTGATCATATAAGAGTATGTTTCCAGATGCGAAATCTAATTCCTATGATTTTGTTGCATCGTAATCTCATCTATATAATTATAAAAATAAATAAATAAATAAAAACATTCATTAAATGTACAATTTGATTTTCTATTGATGATTCAGTGCATCCATTTTCCAAGATTAAGTTTCAGTTTTCGGATTTTCAAGAAAATATTCTGATGTCTATGCACTTGATTGGGTAGAAGAAACATGAAGTATAAACAACTATAGTAACTGCAGTTCCTTGCTACGATATATGATGCTAGTATTCAAGTAATCCATTGCTATGCTACTCTCCTTCCCACTCCAGAAGGAAAAGATCTTAAAGGAAAAGTGTTTACCACTTCTATTACCTAATTTAACATGAAAATGCTAAAGAACAGCTTGATACCTGAGAAAATAGACCAAAAGGTGTTTGCTCAGTTCGCATAACTTGGCCTCTTCCACCACAGGTTGAACATATCCTCATCTTGGCACCTATCTTTGATCCAGTGCCAGTGCAAACATCGCATGTTTCCAAATGAGAAAGCTCAAATTCTTTTTCCGCTCCAAAGATAGCCTCAGTAAACTCCAAAGTCATGTCATAACTGAAACACTTTGGGTCAATAAGTCAGTTTAATATTCCTCATGAAAAAAAAAACCTTTAGTTAGATAGCAGCAAAGACGGTTTCACTAGAAATCATGAAGGGCAGAGATAATTCAAAAAAGGCTCCACAAGTTGACTTCACCACAGAAGATTGAATGGCTATCCAATTGGTAAGAAGAAGAACACAAATTCATAGATTTAACCAAATACTATCAATGCATGGATGTAAATTCATCTGTATGCGGATAAATTTCATGCATCTAGGGTCAATGACTACAATTTTGCGTTCAATGGCTGTGCAGCAGATCCTTCAGAGACCCATTAAGAGGCTTGACGAAATGGATCTGCTGAGACCACTGAAAATAGCATCTTAGAAGAGACAATCAAGTTATTTAAAATGCATCTGCATGCAGATAAATTCCATGCATTAGAGGTCAATGACTAGCAATTTTGCTTGCAATGGCTGTGCAGCAGATCCTTCAGAAGCCCAGTAAGAGGCACAACTAAAGGGCTCAGATGAGACCACTCAGATGGCATCAAAGAAGAAACAATCAACTTTACCCAACAAAGCAAGTCCAACATTTGACAACGATTTTTTTAAGTATATCATACATTAAGTTGTCATCGAGTCTTAAAAGGAGAAAGAAACCTCCAAGAGCATTTCACGACTATAAAATCCACCTCTCATGTCATTGCTCAAGCAAGCGAAACTGAGGAAAGGGTTGTCAACAGGATGAAAGTAGATACAAACCATACAGCAATGGTATAATCAAAACACTAATGATGCATATCCATTACCAACACATCACACAAACAGAAAACTCGGGTCATGTAAACAGCTATAAATGTAAGTTATTGGTTGCATTGGGTATTAGCTCATCTCAAGATCATTAATCTACTTTTACCAGGTCAAAAATTAGCTGAACTTGAGAACAGGCTAGCCCATTGACCACCTTACCAGGCGAGAATGGGAAATGAGTGAGGTGCTATGCATTTTCGAATTTCGATCTTGGAAAATGTGGACTACTTTATCAAAGACTCTAAACAAGAAACAAAAACAATGGCACTGTGGACTATTGTTTGAAGTAGCCAACAGTTGGTTCTTATGTACAAGAAATGATGTTAGCATTTACAAAGAACATTTTGATACTGAGTACTCAAGGTGAAATTTCAGGTGAAGATGATAAACCTGTGAGGATTTTACTCAAGTAAGCCATCCACCTAAAGGTGCGTTGTGTCCCATATACACACCCTCTCCATAAATGTAAACCCTCTTCAGCCTAGCTAACAATAAGTTTGAATCTTCTATTCCCTTTGTTAATGGACGTGGATGCGAGCCATACCACTGTACGACCCACCTAGGCTCACTTAGATTTGTTTCTATGCTTGCTCTTTTGTTAATACCGGTTTAGGACATGATGGGGCATTCTTGCTTTTGTTATACCAACCTGTCACGCCCTGAAATTCGGTACCCGAGTTGGCCATACCCGACACCGAATTACAGGTCATGATATAATAATGAAATATTCACAACCACATTTAATGGAAAAAAAAAAAATCATTTCAACACACAAACATTCATCCAATACAATGTATAACACTATCAGTCTAGACTCACCTCTAAATTTTTGCTTTACATTTTTTTTTTTTTCAAATACAAATAGAGATATAACTACAACTAAGCCGATGGTTAGATCTTCGCTCTACTTCGCCCCGATTAAACTCTGAGCCCTAAAACCAGGGTGTCCCGTATCGGTTACAATACGGGCGTACCGGCCGTTACGTATCGGTAACAGCTGTGTCCGTTACGCAATACGGGGCCGTAACGGGCACCCCACCGATTTTGTAACCATAACGGCCATTACTGCCCAGTAACGGTCAGAAAATGGTCACTTTTTTTTTTTGTTTTTTAAGGTCCGTTTTTTTACTTTTTTTAAAACTTCTTTCTTCCAAATCCTTCCTAAATCATTTTATTGCTATTTTCGACCAATCTTAGCTTGATGTTTCAAATAAAAACAACTTATATTAAGGATTTTCTTGATTCGAAGCTCTGTGCGCCATTTTCTAGAAATTCCTCAAAAATAGGTATTTATATTTTTTGTTGAATGTTTTACTGTTTTAATGGTAGAATATGATGTGTTAGTCATAATAGAAGATATTAATGTCCATTTTACAGATTGTTGATGTCATTTTATATTTTTTTATAATTTTTTTCTATTTACACACTATTTTTGGGCCTTTTTTTTAAATTTTGAAAAATCAATTTTTATTGAATGTTTTGTTGTTTTAATGGTAGAATATGATGTATTAATCATAATAGAACATGTTAATGTGTATTTTACAGATTGTTGATGTCATTTTATATTTTTTTATAATTTTTTTCTATTTACGCACTATTTTCGGCCCTTTTTTTTTTAATTCGAAAAATCAATTTTTATAGAATGTTTTGCTGTTTTAATGATAGAATATGATGTGTTAATCATAGTAGAACATGTTAATGTGCATTTTACATATTGTTGATGTCATTTTATATATATATTTTTAAATTTTTTCTATTTACGCACTATTTTCGGCCCTTTTTTTTTTAATTCGAAAAATCAATTTTTATTGAATGTTTTGTTGTTTTAATGGTAGAATATGATGTGTTAATCATAGTAGAACATGTTAATGTGCATTTTACAGATTGTTGTTTTCATTTTATATTTTTTTATAATTTTTTTCTATTTACGCACTATTTTCGGCCCTTCTTTTTTTAAAATTCGAAAAATCATTTTTTATTGAATGTTTTACTGTTTTAATGGTAGAATATGATGTGTTAATCATAACAGAATGACAGGTCACAGACAGGAATCACAGTCACAGCCACAGGTATGTTCCAGAAATTCCTCAAAAATAATTGCAAACAACTACACATGTAAGATATTTTCATATTACATTCATTCTAATATATCTATCATTGATAGTAGATAGTTAGAAAATTAAATATATGAATTTTGTAGTCAAATTCAGGTTATCTGATTCATAAATTCATCAAACAGTCTGATACAACTTCTCACCAAAGAATAGGCCATTACACCACCACAAACATGTTCTAATTTATAAATGAATGCATATTTGGAATGCTTAGAATATTCCGGATTTAATCCATATTTTTTTATTTTTTTTGGCAAAAAAAATTTTTTACACCGTTACGGGCCGTTACGCCCCCGTATCGCCGTTACGCCCCCGTATCCGTATCGGTATCGGAGTGCACCATTACGCAAACCGATACCAATAGGGGATACCTTGCCTGAAACACTATTATTGTGGGTGTAAGCATAACAGCTCGTGAGATCTTATCCAACCAAATCGGAAATTTCTAGATTTATGTCAAACGAATAAATAATCAAAATACTTTCTTGAAATTCAAAACATGAATAAAAATATTAAATATTAAATATGACATGAAAGCGATGCTGGAATCGTAAAGACGTACTGAATGCCACACTATCATGAATTCAATAATAAAATTAAATAACGTCACATCTTACAACACCGTACCCAGGTGTATGGCCACGTTGCATTAACGCCCACACACCGGTACCTCGTGGTGAGGGACCCATTTATACATTAGCTGATCAGACTCCTACTCTAGTTGTACCTCTGACGTATGTTCGCGCACACAATTGTACTCATACGCCGTACACAAAGGAGACTCCGAAGGATCCAACGGGTTCTAAGGTCTTTCACCCAAGGGACACGATTGCCCTACTTGCAAGCTTCAGGGTCTCTCACCCAAGGGACACGATTGCCTTACTTGCTGGCTTTAGGGTCTCTCACCCAAGGGACACGATCGCCCTACTTGCTTTTACCATTCCCTTTCTTTCTTTCTTCTTTTTTTTTTTCCACAATTCAATAATCAATATAGGAGCATGAATGACATGAATAATTCTAAAATCAGCAATAAAACAATTTAATAAATCAAATCTCTACACTATAATGCAGGTTCTATATAAGGTGCATAAATTTGATGTTGTAAAATTTTAATTCATGAAATTTACTGAAACATCAAGCTATTTTCTTTTCCCTTACAAAAAAAAAAAAAAAAAAAAAAAAAAAAAAAAAAAAAAAAAAAAAAAACCAAAATTTAGATATCAAATTAGTTAATATTATTCTAAGCCAATTAATTTAAATCAATTACTTTAACACACCTGATTTCATAAATAAAAGTCAGATTCTAATCTAACTCTACAAGTTAATCAGATTTAGTAAATGCTAAAATTTAGAAAAGTAGATATCATGTATAAATGAATTTGACAATATGAATTTAAAGTCATTATGTCAAAAATAAATTTCAGAAAATACATAAAATTAGAAAGTTCAGAAATTGAGGAGAATCACCTACCTGATGTGTTGAGTTGACCCGAACGCAGCCTGGACCCGACCCAAAATCAGAACTCGACTTGGCAAACACAATTAAGAACAAGGCAACGGGTGCAACCCGATTCTTCTTTCTCTTTCTCAAAATTCTCTCTCAAATTAAACTATTAGAGTTTCTAATATCTAAAAAAACAAAAAAATAAAATAAAATAAATCATGCCGATGAGATTTTATAAACTCCCTAACTACAAAATCCGAGCTGCACAAAGAGTCTCACGAACAGGAGTTTCTAGCTCTAACCGACTGTTGCAACACGCTGATGGACAGATCTGATCTTAGATTATACCAGGGGTGATGGTGGGTTATTCTCGAGGAAGATGATGACGGCTTTTATGGTAAAACACGACTCAAGAAGCATCTCTTCGAACCGAAGATCATGGATTGATGTAGGGAGCTTGTGAATGTCTAAAATCAAACGTTGGAGTTGATTTTTCTAATGAGTCCATGGTTTGAAGGTCTTCCACTGCCGCGTGCATGGATTGACAAACTGGCCAGAGAGATGACATAGAAACTAGGTTTTTCGTACGGGATTTAGTGTTGGGAAGCTAATGATAGGCCTCACAGATTTTGCGATTTGGATTGCAGGATGGTGTTTCCGTAATTCAATGAATTAAGGAGAAAACACAGATGCAGTTCGTTGCTATGTGATCTGGTGCGGTAGTTGCTGAGATTTGACGTGTGAGTGGGGGTTGAATGGCATAGTTTGGATGTTGTAGATTGGAGATGGATCTGATGGACAGTTGAGATTTCCCAGTTTATAGGTTGGCTTGAAAACGGAAAGACAAGAGGAGGAAAAATCGGAGAGGTTTCGATCTTGCGTGGATTGCATTGTGGAAGCCTTCTAAATCCCTTGCTACAACAAAAGTTAGGTGGGTCCACCGAGATGTTTATGAGAAATCCATTCCGTCCAGCTACTTTGTTGGGTCGTAATAATACATGATTCTAAAGGTAAGGCAAATTTGGAATTTACGTGGGCTGTAAGACAGGAAACAGTGGGGTTGAACGATTGCCGTTAAAATCTTCTTGGGTTGATGGTGAGCAGTCTGGATTATTTGGTGGGTTCCGCCGATGAAGAACGGTGGAAGAGGAAAGAAGAGAGTTTGAATGGGAGAGGAAATTGGGGACTCTCCTGGTTTGACGGTAATGTGTGCTGCCATGCATCGCACGTTGCTCTAAATTCTAATTTTATTTTATTTTATTTTATATTATTTTGAGATACGTTGGCAAGTGGCCCCACACTAGATATCTATGATGAATCCACATCGTCCATCTGATCCATAAGATTATGTTAGGATATGGGTCCAAAAATGAGACAGATCCAAAACTTATGTGGGCTTCATGGTGAAAAAAAATGTGGGTAGAGATTTGCCTACCATTGAAACTTACTGGGTTCACTAGATGGACGGTTTACATCAAAAATAGGACAGCTAAACTTTTGATGACATTTGGAGGGCTAGGTATGTTAAAGGACTAATACATATGGGTTATATATATATATATATATATATATATATATATAAAGAGAGAGAGAGAGAGAGAGAGAGACGCGCTCACCTGCGAACCAGTTCGTACGTAATACGTACGAACTTTTTTGAGAACCCATCATACGTGATGTGGATCCAAAATCTGAACCGTTCATGTGAAGCAGCACCTAGTGAAACCCCCCAGGACCAAGTTTTACTTTTATCTAAAACTTTTATACATACCTTCCGTAGCAAAGAGAAATTAAAATCAAAGAAAGAACCTGTTTACATTATTCATGGTACACCAAAGTTTCGGATCAAAGTAAAAATTCGTACTATGAGGTTTCATGAGGTTCTGCTTCATGTGGACCGTTCAGATTTGCGAGATTCACCACGTATGATGGGTTCTCAAAAAAGTTCGTACGTGCTACGTACGAACTGGTTCGCAGGTGAGCGTTTTCCTATCTATATATATATATATATATATATATATGAATGGTTTGATTTGATGAACAGTTGGACCACATTGATTCAAGGTTGGATGTGAAGGGCTGGTTGATCGATTTAAGTGAAAAGACCAATGATGATAGAAGTTTTACATTAAATGATGGGCAGTTTGCATGTGCTAATGAATGGATGATTGGATTGTATCTAGCTGGTCTTGGTAGCGTGCCATTTGGTCATGCACGTCTACATTACTTCCATTTTGCTGACATCATCATGGAAAGAAATACACTTCTCCTAGCATCTCACGTTCCCACTCTTTCGAATTCCCAGTTACGTGCTCAACATCTCCCCTCTACCAGTGACTTGTACACGCTGCCCCTAACCAGTGCATGTGCGGAGGATATGGTGAAATGGGTGGATGGCTAAGATATATGGGTTTGAATGGATGGCCTTGATGAGTTGGATGAATGAGTTTGATGGAAGGATGTTATGTATGTCATGTGATGATTGGTTGGATTAAATTATTAGGTGAGAGGCTGAATGGATGGTCATAATCAAATTAGACAGATGGACGGCTAAAATTTCAATGAATGACTTGTGCATGATGGTATTGTGCGCATGTATGCTCACGTGTGGGGTGGTACATGATAGATAGTTGAGTGTGCAACGCACGACCATATGAGGCTGTACATGGCCCATTGGTAATTGTCTAGTGTGATGAATAGGTTGCTGATCCAGTGAGTATACCTTGTTGCTAATCTAATGCAAATGCTTCTGGCTAATCTAACGTGAATAGCTTTTACATGCCAAGCTTGGTATTTGATGCAAGGTTGGGATCGACAAATGTACACCTTAGGTTGGGTGGGCATAAGATGACCTTTGATGGATGGCTTGGATCTTGATGAGTACGTATTTGAGAGCTGATTAGATTATTATTATTATTATTATTATTATTTTGTTTAAATGGTCCAATGGTTGGGCAATTTGAATAGATGACTGTTATATTGTGAGAGACAATTTCATGGGCTAGATTGATAGTTTTAAGTAATTGGAACAGGATGAATAATTTGAATGGCTTGTTCAAATTTACACACATGAGTTGATGGTTTTACCATTTATTAGTGGTTGTGATTGGACACATGTGAATTAATGGTCTCGCTGGACGACTTTGGAGCTCAAATAAAAGGTCATATGTGGGTAGATTTTTTAATACGAAATCTAACCGTTCGAATTTGGCTAATTTAAAATGCAAGTTAATGGTTGTTCTTGATTTTTATTTTTTATTTTTAACAACAATCCAGTGGTTAAGATCAGTTTAATCTCAGTGCACAGTCAATAGTTGATGTTGGCTAGATTTGGATTAGTTAGTAATTAAACACGTGGTCTTAAGTATATGAGTTGAGAGAGTGCACTATAAATAAACCTATATATATTCTACCAAAATCACGTAATCATTAATGACGTAAATTAATAATTCGCACTAAACAAAACGATCACACATATCAACGGTCACAATTTGCATGAGCTGATAGATGCATGTATGCATGGACGTGTGGATGTATGCATGGATCTATGTGTGTATGCTCCAATGAAGGCAAATGTACATACCACTGTACGACCCACCTAGTTTTGGATCCCCTCTTTTCTCCCAACCTTCTCTTCCCTCTTTCTTATCTTCTTTTTCCTCTCTCTATACCTTTACATGGTATTAGAGCTTCCTTATTTCTGATTTAACCTTTTTCTTTCTCCTATTCTCTCCTTCTTTCTCCCTCTTTTATCTTTTAGTACTTCTCATCCTTCTTGTGCTGAAAATCTTTTAAGAAACCTATGATTTCTTTTCTTTTCTTTTCTTTTCTTTTTCTTTTTTTTTATTCTTTTCTTCTTTTGTGTGTGTGTTGGACCTTTTGTAATGGTTCATGCATGAGTGGGTGAATAGAGTCCACATGATCTCACCTCTCATGTGATTATTAGAACTGTGTGGGCTGGTTGCATGTGTTGGATGCCGTGTTTGTAATCGTCTTCGTCCATAGCCAGTTAGAAAGTGTTGACGTGTAGACTGATTTCACTCTCCAAGCGTAGTGTGCACATTGTGGGAAGCATATATAAGTGATTGTTCGTCAATCATGCTGGGTTGACCTGTGTTTGTGCAAGATTAGTCGTATTCTCTTTTTCATTTGTTCATATGGAGATTAAAACTGATCCAAAATCTGGATTCATAAATCCATTTGATTTTTTAGGGGTCCAAATAAACCTCTACTAAATTAATTGTAAGAAACTATCTCCGATGGTCTAAGTCCATCCAAGTGTTTCTAACAGCCAAGGGAAAATTAAGATATTTTATTTTACCACAAAGAAACTTGATGAGAGTTCTAGTACTCAAGATCAATGGATCTAGGAGAATGCCCGAATTATGAAATGGTTGTGGAATAGTATGGAACCATCCATCAGTGTGAATGTAATGTTTCTAGACACCGCAAAGGAAGTGTGGGATGCATTGCGAGAGATACATTCATCTGACATAAACATCTCTCGTACATAACAGTTATATGAAGAAATATGGTGCTTCAACAAGGCAATAAATCTCTAAGTGAATACCATTCCAAACTCAACGGAATGTGGCAGGAGCTAAATGTGTATAAGCCTCTTACTACTAATTTGGAGAAGCTATGGCAGCAACATGAAGAGTTTCATGTAGCCAAGTTTTTATCGTTGTTAAAATGTAAGTATGAACCGGTTCGTGCACATGGGTAAACAGGGATGTGCCATCTCTAAACATGGTGTATACTCGCCTCCAGCGTGTATCATTGGGCTCTATGAGTGGAGCCAATAACGGTTCAACTTTAGCATCTTTTACGGGTAGTGGCTGCAGGTGGCCATAGTGGAAGAGAACTTCCCGGTGATCATGGTGAGGTGGGAGGAAATCATGGTAGAGATCGTGGATGTAGGAAGCACACGCATTGAGGACTCTCTTATCACTCTATTGAAAAATGTTACAATCTCCATGGAAAGCCAAATTGGGCTAATCAAGCATCTAACATTGGAGAGAGCAGTGAGCCTCATCCGGCTAGTTCTACGCCTACAATCCCACAACCACGTATGACTAGCAAAACGGTTATACTAACTTAAGAGTACTCCAAGTTGCTGAAGATTCTGCAAAATCAACTTGTTCCCACCACTTATGTCGCTACTTCCACCCTTACAGTTTTACATTTGTGACCTCAAGTATGGCCTATTTAAGATCCAAGTCTCCTACTCCATGGGTCATTCAACATGGAGCATCTGACCATATGACAGGTGAGTCTTGTATGTTTTCCTCCATTGATACATCGTTAATAGGTTCATCTGTCACTCTGATAGATGGGTATTATTCATCTGTACTCAATACAAAGTATGTGAAATGGGTATTATTCATACAAGTTCTTCCTTTTCATTATCCTTTGTGATGTTTATTCTAAAATTTCCTTTAAGTCTCTTCTAATGCAGGGGCGTTTTCGCACCGGGCTCGAGTGGGGTTGCCCGTGGGATGCAAGGGCACACTCGGGGTGGGCGGCCCGTGTGAGGCGTGCCCCACCCATGTGAGGCGGGTGGTTCGTGTGAGGCGAAACCAATGTGAAGTGGGGCCCACGAGGGGGGTTCAGTCGAAGTCCTAACCCATGCGATGTGGGGCCGAGGCTATGAGATAAATGGATTAATTCAACATGCTCTATCAGTTCGAGCTTTTAGGGCAAGTGGTTAATTGTCCTGCATCAAAGTGGTATTAGAGCAGGAGGTCTCATATTCGAGACTCCTCATCGGGGGTGATTAATACAGGGGCATTTTCACACCGGGCTCGAGTGGGGTTGCCTGTGGGATGCAGGGGCACACTCGGGGTGGGCGGCCCGTGTGAAGCGGGTGGCTCGTGTGAGGCATAACTTATGTGAAGTGGGGCCCACGAGGGGGGTTCGGCCGAGGTCCTAACCCATGCGATGTGGGGCCTGGGCTATGAGATAAAGGGATTAATTCACCATGCTCTATCAATTTGAGCTTTTAGAGCAAATGTTTAATTGTCCTGCATCATCTTCTATGTTAGCATACTTACCAAATCTGTTAAATGCTTAATCACTTTTTATCCTTCACATTGTGTTTTCCAATATCTAAAGATGAAGAAGAAGATTAATGGAGGACATGAACATGATGGGTTGTACGATCTCGATCATGACATTGTTGGCATAACAGCACAAAAAAGCATCTCCCCTTATCAATGGCACTGCCGTCTCGGTCATACATCCTTGAAGATTCTTGAGGGTGGCATTCCTTTGTCATTTGTGTCATGTCTAGATTGTGATGTGAGTGAGTGAGTTGATCAAACATCATCATGCTACATTTCCACCAAGTATGGAAAAGTGTAGTTTAGTTACTTTCTCTTTAGTTACATTTGTTAATGATTCCTTGAGAATGGAGCGGATTTATTTAACGAAAGACAAATTTGAATTATCTCTATTTTTAAGACTTTTCACATAGAATACCAAATCAATTTAATTCAAAAGTGTCTGTTTTGCTCTAATAATACCAAGGAATATATGTCTTAAGCTTGTAGTCAATATTTTTCTAAAACATGCATCCTACATCAAACATCATGTGCACACACCCCATAACAAAATGATGTTGCAAAACGGAAAGATCGTCACCTGCTCGGGATAACTCATGCTCTATTAATTCACATGAATGTTTTCAAAAGTTTTTGGAGTGATGCAGTACTCAGCATGTTTTCTAGTAAATTGAAAGCCCTCGTCTATTTTAATTGGTTAATCAAATCATCAAATGTTACACCCAAATACTCTGCTATTTTCTCTCCTAAAGGTTTTTGGATGTGTATGCTTTGTTCATTCGTTAAATTGTTGCCATAAATTAGATCATTGAGTAGTTAACTGTATTTTTTTTATACTCTCGGAAACAAATAAGCTATCATCGTTACAGTCTTTCACTTCGAAGACAATATGCATGTGCAGATGTTATTTTTTTCGAGTCTACTCCATTCTTCTCAAAAGGCAGTAAATCTCTTGACGCATAAGTTGTGCCTATACCTATTGCGATTGACGAAGACATCATCTAATCACCTACCACTATTGACTTCCATTCCCACTATGCCCCAACAGGAGGTCTACTCACGATGAAAATGGGAAGATAGTGCAACCAATTATGATGTGCCATCCACCATATCTTCTTTTGAGCCTTATGATCCAATAAGTTCTCCAGATAGGTTTGATATTACTATTACCTTGACAAATGGTAAGCGCACATGTGTCAATCACCATATTTCTAAATATGTTTCTTTTCACTTCTTAACTCTGACTTTCAATAAATTTGCTCCATCCTTGTCCTCTCACTCTATTCCCAATTCATATCTAGAAGCATTGTTAAATATGGGGTGGAAGCAGGCAATCGAAGAGGAAATGGCTACCCTTTTATTGGAATAACACTTGGGAACTAACCAGTCTACCTACCAGTTATATGTTTTTGTCTTCACAATTAAGTTTCATCCTGATGGCATGGTTGAATGTCTAAAGGTTCTCTTAGTTGCTAGGGGATATACTTAAACCCTTGGTATTGATTACAGTGGAACCTTCTCTCTTGTGGCCAAGTTGAACTCTATATTGTCTGTGGTTGTTAATCATGGTTGGCCCCTCTTCCAACTTGATGTCAAAATGCCTTCCTCCATGGTGATCTCACAGAAGAAGTTTACAGGGAGAGCAAACGCCCGGATTTGTTGCTCAAGGGGAGCCTGAGAAAGTGTGGAAACTACGTAAGGCGATTTATGAGTTCACAATGTCTCCACATGCATGGTTTGACAAATTCAACAACGTAGTGTTGAACCATGGCGCTTTTTTCTTTTTCTTTTCTTTTTTTTTTTTTTTTTTTTTTTATAAGTAACAAAAATCTTATTAAAAGAACCGCAAGTAAAAACTAAACGAGAAAAGAATACAAAGAAGGGAACCCTCAGAAATTACAACCTAAAAACCAAGGAAAGATAGCAATCAACCACATCTTTTAAAAAAGAAGCCCAATATATCATTATCACCTTGACCTTGGCCACCATTGATTCCTTCGATCCAGGTCTATTCCAAAAACTCCAACTATTTCTCTCACCTCAAATAAGCCACCACAAAGCCAAGAGGGTAAGACGCCAAATTACCCTACCTTTCTTTCCCACTCCTCCATGCCCTGCCCATAAAAGCTCCCTCATATTGCCCGACATAACACAAGGCATGTTGAATATTGCGAGAAAGCGTGCCCGGACCTTGTGAGTTAAGGGCCAGTGCATAAATAGGCGGTTGACAAAATCTGCCACTTGCATGCATAAGGAGTAGATATTGGGGATGATCATAGACCTCTTTTGGAGGTTGTCAATCATCAAGACCATGTTCCTACAAACTAACCAAGTGAAGGAGACAACCTTAGGAGGGGCGCTAAAGAACCATAAATGGAAAGCATGATCTCGACCATTGACCATCCCACACATCCAAAGCATCCTATAGAAGGACCTAGTCATTTCCCCCCGTTGGAAGATGGACGGCCTGCAAGAAGAGAAGCAATCTGCGACTTTTACATCTCTGGTAGACGCCAAACGAGCTAGCCTAAGAAAGGCTAATTGCAGTGGTATATCACCATATCATATGTCCTCCCAAAATCTAACTCTAGAACCATCACCTATCTTGAAAGAGATACATTTTCTAAACTTTGACTTCAATGATACAATCATCTTCCAAGTGTTAGACACACTGTAGAGAGGACTCTTTCACATCCCATCCCCCATCCTAAAGCCCATACTTGCAATAATCTCTCACCAAAAGCTCCCTTATTCAGTACCAAAATGCCATAACCATTTGCCTAAAATGGCAAGGTTAATGTTACATGATTCCCTTAAGCCCACACCATCCTTATGAACCGGCATACATGACTTCTCTCATTTCACGAGGTGGAATTTGTGACTTTCTACAAATCCCCTCCATAAGAAATCCCTCCTTAGCTTCTCTAACCTTTCCAGCATAGATTGTGGCACTTGAATAGGGACATGAAGTATACCGACATATTGGAGAGAGCAGCTTTGTTAGAGTTAAGCAGCCCCCCTAAGAAACATAGTAGCTTTTCCATTCTGAAATTTGCTCTCAATTCTCTCAATCAACTTATCCATAGGTACTTGGCTTCCCAATGCACAACAGGAGCCACAGGTATGTGGAGGGAGGAGACCAGACCTTGCATCCAAACACCTTGGCCAAACTTGACATCTCTTCTTTTTTTAGATGGATACCAAGCATTTCTCTTTTTCTCATGTACCTTCAGACCTAATGCGCCTCAAAACACTGCTTTTCACAAGTAGTCCACCTTTAACTTAATATGTGTTGCAAAATATTACAGCATTGTCTGCAAACTGGAAATGAGAAATCCGACCACCCGTTTTCACAACGTTGAACCTATTAATAAGGTTTGCGTCTTGGCCCTTGGCTATCATACGGCTGAAAGCTTTTGCTATGATTAGGAAGAGGTAAGGAGATAGTGGATCCCTCTGCCTTGATACCTTGAAATAGCTTTTTGGGGATCCATTCACAAGGACAGAACAAGGTAGAGATCTGACGCAAGCCTAAATCCATTTCCTCCATTTGGTCCCACGCCCCATCCTCTCTAAAAAACAATCGAGGAAGTCCCACACGACCAGGTCATAGGCCTTCTTTATGTCCAACTTACAAATAACCCTTGCCTTCCGTTCTATAAATCTGGAACCAATGCACTCGTGAGCGATGAAAGCACTATCTAAAATATATCTTCCAACCACGAAGGCTCCTTGATCCTCTAATATTATGCTTCACATAAACGACTGGAACCTCAAACCAAGGATCTTGGGTCTAAAATCCTTTAAATCTATCTTCCAACCATGAAGGCTCCCTAATCCTCTAATATTATGCTTCACATAAACGACCGGAACCTCAAACCAAGAATCTTATATAGGACTTATGGGTCTAAAATCCTTTAAATCTTGGCTAGAATCTTATGCGGGCTGGAATCTTATATAGGCTTCCTATTAGACTATAGCTTTGTTCGAAGCCATGTTGGTCATATTCCATTTTTTTTTGTACGGAAGGTACCTCGGGCCTCATTTTGCTAGTAATGTATGTGGATGATATTGTTGTTATAAGAAGTGATGATAGAGGTATTGAAGAGCTAAGTACCTGTAACGACATTTCCTCATAAAAGATATGGGTCATCTTCGATACTTTCTTGGTATAAAAGCAACCAGATCCAAGAAGGAATTAATCAGTCTCAACAGAAACATGTTCTGGATTTGCTCATGGAGACGGGTCTTCTTGGTAATAAGTCGGTCGATAAACCAATAGATCCCAATTACAACTTGTAAGTGATCAAGGAGATGTAGTGGAAGTCTCAGGGAGGTATAGAAGATTGATTAGAAAACTTATCTACTTAACTATCACACAACCAGACGTATCTAATGCCATAAGCGTGGTGAGCCAATTTATGAGTTCTTTGATAGTACCTCATATGGATGCAATTATTTGGATTTTATGATACCTTAAAGGAGCACCAAGTCTGGGAATTTTGTATAAATGGAACAATCATCTTTAGGTAATAGGATACTTTAATGCAGACTAGGCAAGTTCTTTAGTAGATAGACAATCTACCAATGGGGTATTACACTTTTGTGGGAGGAAATCTAGTAACATGGAAGAGCAACAAGCAGAGTGTGGTGGCCCGATCAAGTGTTGAAGCAAAATATAAAGCAACGGTTCATACCACCTATGAGTTAATGTGGAACAAGAAATTGTAGGAAATGGAGTTTACAATGAGTGGTAATCAAGAGACATCCCACATCGTGAACAATCTGGTTTATAAAGAGAACTAAACACATTGAAGTTGACTATCACTTCATACGTGAAAAGGTCTCCAGTGGCGAAATCTCTATACCATACGCCCGATCTCATGATCAACTTGCTGATGTGTTCACCAAGGCTCTTCATCACAATCAAGCTACACGCATATACTCTTAAGCTTGGCATCGACAACATCTATGCTCAAGCTTGAAGGGAAGTGTTAATGGATGTGGGTGTGGGCCATACACTTAGGCTCACTAAGATTTGTTTCTATGTGTGCTCTTTTGCTAAAGGTGGTTTAGGACGATGGGGATTCTTGCTTTTGTTATTAAGAAACTTTTGTCGACTTTTTAAAGAGAAGTGAAAATTTATTAGAACGCCCGCCGAAGAGCAGGAAAAGAATACAAAGCAACACTAGATCTCAAAAAGAGAAGAAAAGAAAGTAGCCTTTACTACAAAAAACATAAGGAGCCCATCCTATTATAAAACACTTAACTTTACTAATCACTTTATCGACTGAGGACATCTCATTTCGAAAGCACTGATCATTCCGCTCTTTCCATATATTGCCAAAAAGATAGCCATGATGAGAAGCCTCCAAACAACTTTTCCAAATTTCCCAATTCCACCTCCGTGCCATGCCCACAAAAGATCCTCCACTGACTCCAGCATGACCCAAATCATCTAGAATGCAACAAGAAAGTACTCTCACACTTTACGAACAAAAAGTAGTATATAAATAAGTGGTCAATTGACTCCGCATTCTCCATACACATCAAACATTTACTAGAAAGAATTTGAGACCTCTGAAGATTATCAGTAATCAGAACTCTCTTCCTTCCAACTAACAACACGAAACCGCAACATAAGGGGCTCCGTAGAGCCAACGATGAAACGAATGAGAAGGGTTAGGATTGTGCAACAAATCACCTAATAAGCTGGGGGGGAAAAAAAAAAGTAATTGAGAATTTACCGGATCGGTGTGCAGCCCAAATTAATGAGTCCTCTTCATGAGATGAAGGAACTGTACTCTTGAGACAATCCAGATGGCCAACAAACTGTAAACTCGTTGTCTGCCAAATTCTTATGACAAGGAGGGCTCCAAATGATAGATACGCTAGATGTGGTACAAGAAAGACTAATCTTGGGAATTTATCTTAAAACGCCCTATCACTACACCAAATATCCACCCAAAAGTGGATACAAACTTCATTTCCAAATGTGAAAGTGATCCCTCTACGAACCAAATGCTCTTTCAATGCAATTGCTTTCCAAAGGCTAGAGGCGCGATATAGAGAATTCTTCACAACCAACCTCCCTATTGCATACCAGTAATCTCCCTCCAAAGCCTGCTCATTTCAATGTCAAGTCCCCAATGCCACTTTCCAATAAGCACTAAATTCATGAGACTCCAATTTTTATCCCCGCTCCCCCTTCTGCAATAGGCTTACAAAGCTCACACTGCCCACTTTGGGAGGTGAAACTTCTGGTCATCCTCGATCCCTTTCAAAAAAAAAAAAGTCTCTTCTCAAATTTTCAAGCCTAAGTGTTCGAATTATCTCCGATATTATCGGAGCTCCAGCTCAGCGATACCGATAACATCGGTAGCGATACCGATAATGCTGTTAGTATCAGAAATTCCAGGTATTTGCAATTTATCGGCAAGTATCACCAACGTATCAATATCACTAATGTAATCGTCAATATTTTCAACTATGTAAATTCTAGGTGTTGCTTGTATTGCCAATGCATCAATATCGCCAATGTATCACCAATATTTTCAACTATGTAAATTCTAGGTAATGCTTGTATCATAAGTGTATCGATGATATTTCAATAATATCGCCAACATATTGTTAACGTATTGATATCATCAGAATTCTATTGAGTAGAAAAAAAAAATTATTTCAATTTTTTTTTCACGGGCACATGGTTGTATGTTGTGTTCAATTTGTCATTGATAATATTAATAATATCTCGATATTATCGATATCGCAATATGAGCGATATTAAGACCACAACCTTTCGTTTTCTTTCCACTTGTTGATGATTTCTTGGTGAAATATCATGTGTTGTTGATATTTTGCAATATAGATGGATGTTCGGATGAAAGGTTGGATGGTTAAATAGGCTGGATGGGATGGTTAGACTGATTTCTTACAACAACACACGCTTTTAACGCCCCATAAATTGCAAAATATGCGCGATATTGAACCACAATCTTTCATTTCCTTTCCAATTGCTGATAATTTCTTGGTGAAATATCATGTCTTGTTGATATTTTGCAATATTGATGGATGTTTGAATGAAAGGTTGGATGGTTAAATAGGCTAGATGGGATGGTTAGACTGATTTCTTACAACAGCACATGCTTTTAAGGCCCCATAAAATTGAAATTTGTTATGTATGCATTCCTTTCGAATTTTTTTTATTTCTAAATATACAAACATGTACATTTTAACATCCCCTGAAGTTTCGTTGAAAATACCACCATTTTCCCTATGTTTCCACGCATTTCTGTTTATCAGCGATATTATCGGCGATATCGATATTGTTTCTATATCCCTAGCCACCAGAACTCGTAACGATACCAATAGTTCGAACACTAAGCCTAACCAACAGCGACTAGGGGCATTTGAAGGGAAATCAAATACGCAGGCATATTGGTGTAGAACAACCTAATCCAACCCTAAATGAATGTGGTATTTAAAAGGGACAGATTTATGCAAAAATGAATGCAGTATTTAAAAGGGGCAGATTTACGTAAGCATTAACAATAAAATTTCAGCATTATACATCATAAAACAAGAAGGAACTAAGGAAAATTCAGTAATGATCATGGTCATCCATATTGAACCTTAAAATCTGAATTTAGTCGGATCCGGCAAAAGATATGACTTTCGTAAAGTCCGTCTGACGATCCAAGTGCATTTACTAATCTAGGAAGTAAGAATTTTCAGAATTGGGAAATCTAAAAAATTCAGAGAAATTGATAGTTCTTTGATTGTAGTTCAAATCTAAGGCCTTAGGTGATGGAATTTGAAGAAGATCAAAATATGTATATCTGGGAATCAAGATCTTCCAAGATCTAATGATTTGGATTGAAAAGGAAAAAAAAAAAAAAAAAGGATCGGCTTCTAGATCTAGAGAATTTAGAAGAAAATGAATAAAAGAGGTTTAAAGAAGATAATAACTTGAGAAAAAAAAAAGAACGAGAGAGAATGAGAAGATGGGAAATCACTTCCCTGGGCCTCACGCCTTCTTCCAATCACTGGAAGTCGAAGATGGAATCGTCTAGCCTTGAAGAAGCAAAAGCTCTCCTTTTTTTCATACACATAACATAGCATTCTTTTTTAGGTTTAGGGCAAAACACCCTTATAAATTCGAAATTACATTAAATAACCAAAATACCCCTACTAAAAAAAGTTTCAAAAAAGGAAATTCACACAAAAATTCGCGCACTGTCTCAAAACTCAAATAAATAAAATGTTCATAAAATAAATTTAAATCCAAGATGTCTGATGGGCCCCATCATCTAACCACATTGACATGGGTAAAGCACGCCTCCTGCATGAATATACTTTTAATGGTTTGATGTCTGCATCAACTCCCCTCAACTGAAAGGAGCTCAACTCCGGCAAGATAAAACTCTTGCGCATTTCTAACAAATCTGGATCTAGCCTCTGCAACCCCGCTTTCATTAACCATGTACAGTCGGATGATGGTCTATTCTTCCACTTCACCAAGTACCTCTGAAATCCACCATCTCGAGTGGAAACAATTTGTTCATCCACAATTCCTTCAATTTATTCTCTTTTCTCAGGTATAGTGGGCATAGGTGGTGTAGGTTGGGAAGAAAATTCAGCAATTGGCCAATGGTTTGGAACAAAATTAGAGTCTATAGGATGGCTTAAATAAGATATTAGATCATCCACATTGAATGTTGAACTAATCCCCATGCAAGGTGGAAGATCTATCACATACGCATTGAATCCAATCTTTTTCAGAATCTTAAATGGTCTAGCACTGCGTGCATATAACTTCTTAACGATACCTTGTGGGAACCATTCCGGCCTCATCATAACCATCACATAATCACCCTCATTAATCTCTTGAATTCTACGATGTAAGTAAGCTGAAATTTTGTATTGTTCATTTCTAGCATTGATCCACCTCCTAATCTCTGCATGCAACTCATCAATGTGATAGGAAAATGCATCGGTTAACTCTGAGGGCCTTTGGTTGACTGACATAGGTAACAAATCTATGGGCAGTCTAGGTTTGTAACCACTAACAATTTCGAAAGGAATAATACCTGCAGACCTATTAACTGAACTGTTATATGAAACTCGGCGACAGGCAAGACTAAGTCTCAAGTTTTAATGTGTTCACCTGCTAAACATCGTAGTAGATTTCTGAAACTTCGATTCACAACCTCATTTTGGCCATCAGTTTGAGGATGGTAGGCAGACGAGAACCGCAGTCTCGTGCCCATCATGTGTCATAATATCTTCTAAAAATAACTAGTAAACCGGACATCCCTGTCAGACAATATGGTCTTAGGCAAACCATGTAATCGAACCACCCCCTTAAAGAGAATCTTGGCTATGCTGGAGGCATCTGAGGTTTTTGAACACGAGAGAAAGTGGGACATTTTGGAGAAACGGTCCAAGATCACAAAATTGGAATCGTGCTTTTTAATTGTCTTGGGAAGCCCAAGTACGAAATCCATACTAATGTCTTACTACGGTGCATGTGGCACTGGCAATGGCATATACAATCCAGTATTCCGCTTCTTTTGTTTTGCCAGTTGACATGTTCGACATTGCCCTAAAATTTTGGCTACATCTCTCTTGAGACTTGGCCAATAAAATATATCCTCCAGTAGGGCAATGGTTTTATCTCGACCAAAATGGCCAGCTATACCTCCAACATGAAGGTCCCAAACAAGGAAATCCCGGAGAGAAGTGCGGGGAAAACAAAGTCGGTTTCCTTTAAAAAGGAAGCCATCTTTAAGCACAAACTCGCCCGAACTAATGTGGGGGCATTTTCACACCGGGGTCGAGTGGGGTGGCCTGTGGATGCACGGGCACACTCGGGGTGGGTGGCCCGCATAACCTATGGATTTGGGGCCCATGTGAGGCGGGTGGCTCGTGTAGGGCGAAACCCATGGATTTGGGGCCCTCGAGGGGGCGGAACACATGGATTTGGGGCTCACGAGGAGGGTTCGGCCAAGGACCTAACTCATGGACTTGAGGCCTGGGCTATGAGATAAAGGGATTAATTCGCCATACTCTATCAGTTCGAGCTTTTAGAGCAAGTGGTTAATTGTCCTGCATTAAATTGGTATCAGAGCGGGAGGTCTCGTGTTCGAGACTCCTCACCGGGGGTGATTAATGCGGGGGCATTTTCACACCGGGCTCGAGTGGGGTGACCTATGGGATGCAGGGGCACACTCGGGGTGGGTGGCCTGCATAACCCATGGATTTGGGGGCCGTGTGAGGTGGGTGGCTCGTGTAGGGCGAAACCCATGGATTTGGGGCTCACGAGGAGTGTTCGGCCTAGGACCTAACCCATGGACTTGGGGCCTGGGCTATGAGATAAATGGATTAATTCGCCATACTCTATCAGTTCGAGCTTTTAGAGCAAGTGGTTAATTGTCCTGCATCACGAACTATGTTAGTCACCTAAGAGTGACACGTATGTTCGCCCAAAATCTGGACACATGGGATACTCATCTTTCAATTGCTCAAACCCGACAGCTTCTACACTCAAGGAGTTGAGCAATGTCACTATCCTACTAAGGGCATCGACTGGTTTGTTCTCGATCCTAGCTTTATGTTTCAGGACAAATGAATATTTCTGAAGGAACGCTACCCACTTGGCATGCCTTAGGTTGAGCTTCTTTTGAGAATTCAAATACCTAAAAGCCTCGTGATCAGAAAACAAGACAAATTCTTGCGGTAGAAGATAATGACGCCAAGGATGTAACGACTGCACTACTGCATAAAATTATTTGTCATAGGTGAAATACCTCCTATGAAATACCTTTGTTTCGCCTCATTCAGTTTCTCACTGAAATAGGCAACTGGATGACCCTCTTGGCTTAGTACTCCTATACTTACACCTGAAGCATCACACGTTGCTTCAAAGACTTTAGAAAAATCTGGAAGATGCATGACGAGAGCCTCTATCATCTTGCCCTTAATATCTTTGAACGCCTTAATTGCGGCCATAGACCATATAAACTCCTCATTTTTAATGCAATCAGCAATGGGAGCCATAATAGTGCTAAATCCTCGAATGAACCGACGATAAAATGTAGCTAAGCCATAAAAGCTTCTCACATCATGTATGTTCCGCAGTTCAGGTCAGTCAACTATAGCCTTGACTTTTCCTGGATCTGCTCGCACCCCTACAGACAATACTAGGAACCCTAAGAAGACAACCCTATCAGACATGAACGAACATTTCTCTAGGTTCGCACACCTCTCCACCTTAAGGACACTACAGACCTATCTCAAGTGGTCGAGATGCAGCTCTTTAGTGGTACTATACGTGCGTATGTCATCAAAATAAACCACTAAGAACTTCCCCATAAAGGGTCTCAAAACCTGGGTCATTACACGCATAAAAGTATTGGGTGCATTAGTCAAGCCAAAGGGCATGACCAACCACTTGTACAACCCATCCTTCGTCTTGAAGGCTATCTTCCACTCATATCCCGGATGTATGCATATCTGGTGATACCCGCTCTTGAGGTCTATCTTGAAAAAAATGGTGGACCTGGCCATCATGTCTAACATATCATCAAGCATCGGTATCGGAAACTAATACTTGATCATGATCGTATTAATGGCCCTACTGTCCACACATATCCGCCACGTACCATCTTTCTTAGGCATCAATAGCATTGGTACGGCGCACAGACTCATGCTCTCCAAGATGAAACCCTTTCGCAGGAGCTCACCTACCTGCCTCTTCAACTCTGCATGCTCTACAGGGTGCATCCTATAATGAGGAAGGTTCGGTAAAGTAGACCCCAGGATGAGATCAATGACATGCTAGATGTCTTGCATAGGTGGAAGCTCATCAAATAAATCCCCGAGAAATACATCATTGTACTCATCTAGAACCGGGATCACCTCAGGAGTAACTCTACATGAACCTCGGGTGTAACTTCTCGAGCCATTAGGGCGTACACCGTCGAATCATCCTCAGTCTCTTTCTCAAACTCATTTGCATTTATGATATGCAGAGACTTCGGATTGGATTTCCTCTCTTATTTCCTTGACTCACTCGTTTTCGCATCCTTAGCCTTGTTCATGGGGCTCTTGAGTGGCAACAGATTAATCGCGATTTTCTTGCCCTCATGCGTGAATGTACACACATTCAAGCGACCAAAAATCATGACATTTCTATCGTATAACCACGGCCTCCCTAGAATGATGTGGCCTACATCCATAAGCAAAATATCACACCACAACATGTCTTTATATGAACCGATCTCGACGGGGACTAAACACTGTTGGGACATGGGCATAAAAGATGGGTCAACCCAAGAAACCTTGTAGGGTTAAGGGTGTGGGACAGGCTTCAAACCCAAATGAGTGATTGTGCTAGCTGAGACCACATTGGTGCAACTACGTGTAGAATATTATGTGTAGAATATTATGCTTTTGCACGATGACCATTTTCCACGATGACCACGATAAATGTGTAGAATATTACGTGTAGAATATTACGTGTAGAATATTATGCTTTTGCACCAATCATCACTCTCCTTGGACTGCGCTAAAGCATATCTAACTACAGCTAGTGGTGCAGCCTCTGGTTCTTCTTCATAATCACTAGCACCGATCTCTGGGTGATATTCTTCAACTTCATAATCACCCACATCATCCACATTTTCATTTGACTCGCCTATGACTAAGGCATTCCCGCGAGTCTTTTCCATGCACTGGTATGTGAAATGACATGTACCTCCGCACTCATAACATCTCAAGTGACTACCACTACCAGGATTGGCACCAAGGACACATTTGCCCTTATCATCCTTAGGCTTAAGCGGTGCTCTCGCCTGCGCCCTAGGCTGACTTCCAACGTTAGGTTTGGTTCCCTTAAAACCAGATATAACATTAGAGTCTTAGGACTTAAAGTGTCTCATGATAGGAGACTTTAGGTAATGCTCTAACTCCTGTACAACTTGGTATGCCTGATCCAAGTCACCCACTACATGGGTCATAAGCTCACACTGCAGATCCATGCGAAGACCCACCTTGAAATGCGCCAGCATCACTAAGGGATCCTGAATATCACACCGCATCATGTACTCTTAAAATTTTGCAATGTAATCTGCAACTGACATAGATCTTTGAGTGTAATGCTTACCACTGATCTAGAAGCTTTTGATGGTAAGAGAGAGGAATATATATTTCCTTTAATAGCTTCATCTCTACCCAATGCCCGACCGGGACACCTAATCTCTCGATCCTACGCTCCGTATTTGTCCATAACAATTTAGCTTGACCCACAACCTTCATCTTTGCAAACCGCACTTGTCGATTCTCAGACATCTCATACCATTTGAAATAATAGTCCATGTCCGCTAACCAATCCAAGAATGCCTTTGGGTCAAGGCGCCCATCAAAACTAAGAGCATCTACTTCGACACTCTTTAAGATTCTCTCATCGGCATCATAACGGTCTTGATACTAGACTGCGAGCTGTGGATTTCGCACCCCTCCACGGCCAACTCCTCGGCCACGTGCTCCATGACCTCTACCACGATTTCCTACTCGTTCCTCAACTACTCCCCCTACTTGAGACGGATCATCCCCTCCAATGTCAGAGATTTCTCTTAGGGACGCTTCTATCTGATCCATACAAGTATTCGTGTTCCTACATTGCGCCTCAATGGCGGCCAAACGTTGGTTGATCATGTTCATCATCACAGTCAAATGCTCCATGTTCAAGATCGGGTGTAGACCAAACCCTCTACCAGTCCGAGTGGGCATACACTATAAGACTCAACTTAGGTTTCCTAAAACACAACTCTAGGAGACTGTTTTGATACAAGACTATGGACACCGATGATCCTAACCTTTAGAATGATGCAAATGTGGAAAATTTCAGATCTAGACTCTTAATATGATGCAAATCGAAAAATTTCATATCAAGACTCTAAATATGATGCAAATATGAAATTTTTATACCTAGATATATATGTTATTCATGAAATCCTAGAGAAATAAAAATCTAGACCCTTGACAACTCGAACTAAGACAACCCAATGCAAGATCCTAGTCAAAGATACCAAAAATTGGTGTAGGATGTCCTAATCCAACCCTAAATGAATGTGGTATTTAAAATGGGTAGATTTATGCAAAAATGAATGCAGTATTTAAAAGGGGCAGATTTATGCAAGCATTAACAATAAAAATTCAGCATTATACATCATAAAACAAGAAGGAACTACGGAAAATTCAACAATGACCATGTCCATCCATCACAAACATGTTGTATTGAACCTTAAAATCTGAATTTAGTCGGATCCGGCAAAAGATATGACCTTCATAAGGTCTGTGTGACGATCCAAGTGGATTTTCTAATCCAGGAAATAAGAATTTTTTAGATTGGGAAATCTGGAAAATTCAAAGAAATTGATGGTTCTTTTATTATAGTTCAAATCTAAGGCCTTGGGTGATGGAATTTGAAGAAGATCAAAATATGTATATGCGGGGATCATGATCTTCCAAGATCTAATGATTTGGATCGGAAAAAAAAAAAAAAAAAAAAAGGATCGACTTCTATATCTAAAGAATTTAGAAGAAAATGAAGAAAAGAGGTTTTAAAAAGAGAATGCCTTGAGAAAAGAAAAAAATGAGAGAGAAGGAGAAGATGGGAAATCACTTCCCTGGGCCTCACGCCCTCTTCCAATCACTGGAAGTCAAGGACGGAATCGTTCAGCCTTGAAGAAGCAAAAGCTCTCTTTTTTTACATAAACATAACATAGCATTCTTTTTTAATTTTAAGGCAAAACACCCTTATAAATTCGGAATTACATTAAATAACCAAAATACCCTACTAAAAAAAGTTTCAAAAAAAAAGAAATTTGCACAAAAAAATTGTGCTCGCACTTTCTCAAAACTCAAATAAATAAAATGTTCATAAAATAAATTCAAATCCAAGATGCCCGATGGGCCCCGATGATAGCACAATGAAGGTGGGTCATGACAATCCAATGATCCGATCACACCATCCTCGCAATCCAACAGTCTAAATATATCCTTCAAGCAACTTACACACGTTATGAACACATGTGTAAGGTCTTGAACTTCTAGAGACCCGACTCGTACCCGTCATCTAACTACATTGACACATGTAATGCACGCCTCCTGCGTTGATACTTTGAATGGTCTAAAGTCCACATCACATATTTGAGAAGGACGCTTTAATGAGACCTCCCTCCCAAAGAAAGATATCGGCACTTCCAACTCACTAATTTCCGCTCAATTCTTTCAACAACCTTACCCCACATGTGCTTAGCCGGCTTCCCGATACAAAAAAGGTGGACTAAGATACGCGGAGGGGAAAGAGCCTTTGTTGCACCCGAACACATTCGCAAGCTGCGCTAATTCCTCATCTGTCACATGAACTCCCAACATTTAACTTTTAGCCACATTAATCTTAAGCCCTGAAACTACCTCAAAGCAAACAATGATCTTACGAAGATTGTCCACAGAGGGCACATCTGCATTACAAAACAAAAGAGTGTCATCGGCATATTGGAGGTGACTATTTTCTCTTTAGGAAAATTCATTAATATAAAAGAGGGAAAGTGGGGGGCATCAACCCTAATTTTGGCTCTCTCTCTCTCTCTCTCTCTCTCTCTCTCTCTCTCTCTCTCTCTCTCTCTCTTCTCTATCTATATATATATATATATATATATATATATATATTTACACCTTGATGGAGCATCATACAAGTTTTGTTAACAACAAGACATCCAATGGACACTACATTCAAAGCCGCGTGTTATAAAAATTTAAAAAAAAAAGTAAATAACAGTCAATATTCCTTGAATTTTAAGAATACTAATTATATAAGCAGTAAATCTAATATTCGAAGTGATAAGAACACCACAGGCTTAACCTAATAGTGACAGCTACTAATTAATCACTGTATGAAGCTTCTATTCTGCATAATGTCGGCCATACTGGACTTCAAGTTCATCGAACAACGGTTTTCTTAATATCATAGTTACTCCGAGCAATGTGTTCAAGTGGTTTCCATCACATCAGTGGCATAAATTATCCCACAACATGCATGAAGATATTAGTAACATAGGGAGTCAGGTACATGTTGAAACCTTCCAGTTTAAGTTTATCACTCACCGTATATCTTCGCCCTTAACAACAGTACTACGCCGACGTGTTCTGAATCCACTCTGGTCCATTCCAGAGAAGCCGCCCATACTCGCACCAAAGAAAGTCTCAAATAGGTCAAAAGGATTAGTCTGCAAACAAGAAAAGCCAGATCATCATCGCCATAGCCATGGTCCTGCTACTTGGGTTATAAGCATATTTAAGATATTGACAAAAATACAAAATAAAATAGTTCTAAGTTGGCATGCAATGGTCCATAGCATCTTACATTTGCTTGTAAATAAACCATATTGTTTTGTTGTAGTATTTATTTACAGAAGAACAGAACAACAGTTATATTTCATGTATGTCAAATTGGATAACAAGCGCAGTAATGAGAGCATAATCATGAAATTAATTGTGTATGCTATTGCACACAAATCTTTGTTATAGTTCATACTTATATTCAGGTACAAATTCTAAGGGAATATTATATATATATATATATATATATATATATATATATATATATTATATATATATATATATATATATATATATATATATCTGCAATACCGTATAAGCTGAACCAGCACCCACTGAACTCTTGATTCCAGCTTCACCATATTGATCATACAAAGACCTCTTTTTATCATCTGACAGCACCTGCAATTCATTACTTCAAAATTCAAAATACTATCATTAAATCGCCCATTTAGAAAAGAGTATTCAGTTGTGCATTCAAATAAAGAGTTCAGCAAAGGTGAGGTTAAGGAAGCTTTACGTGAAGAGTCCTGATGTCAAGACAATGTAACTGAAAAATAAAGTGAACCAAACCCTGATGTCAAGAATTTTCTTTTCTTTTTCTTTTTCTTTTTTTCTGAACTGTAGGATAGAAGAATCAGAACTAGATTACATCAAAGGGAAGGAATTCCCTAAAAGGAGCACTTTTAAGAACACCCACTTATGCTAAGACCATAGATTAGATCGAAGGGAAGGAATTCCCTTAAAGGAGCATTTGTAAGAGCACCCTCTTTTGCTAAGACCATCCACCTCCGATTTCCTTGCCCTGCCCATATGGAAGAAGGACAAGGCCTACAAAGTTCCCTATCCTCCTCAATCAATTTGCCACTCTCCAGGGAATGGAGCTGACGTATTCAGAAGTACATAACATTTGAGGGATCTACCACAACCACAACTAAGCACCTGTTTGGATCGTAAGTTATTTTGCTTAAGCTACTAATGCAGTTATGCCTCAAGTAGCTAATCTTGGTTTATACTTACTCAGCAGATAAGTATGTTTGATAAACAGCACACTTATGAGCCAAAAAGTAGAAAAGCTTGTTTGGTTTCCAACATTACATAAGTAATTTTTAAATCTCTTCCATTAATCTCTCTCTCCCCTCTCTCCTCTTCCATTTATTTTATAAATCTCATGCACTACTCTCTTTCTCCTCTCTCTCTTCGTTTTTTTTTTTTTAAATCTCTTCCATTAATCTCCCTTTCTCCTCTGTCTCTCCTCTTCCAATAGTTTTTAGATCTTTTACATCAAAATATTGCAATTTTTACTTATTCATGTGGGGTCCACCTTTAATATCCACCATCCATCATGTGGGGCTAACTTTTGATGTGGACCGTTCATTATGTTGGGCCCACCTTCACCATGTCTTCAATGTGAACCATCCATCATGTAGGGCCTATCTTCAATGTGGCCCATCCACCTTGCGGAGCCCACCTTCGATGTGGACTATCCATCATGTGAGGCCCACCTTCATTGTCCACTAGTCTACCCATCATGTGGAGCCCACCTTTGATGTGTACTGTCAATAGTGTGGGCCCCACCTTCAAAGTAGGCCATCCATCATGCAGGGCCAGCCTTAGATGTGAGACATTCATCATCAGGGGCCAATCTTTGATGTGGACCATCCATTGTGTGGGGCCCACCTTCAATGTCTATTGCCCATCATGTGGAACCCACATTTGATGTGGATCATATATCATGTGGGACCCACCTTTGAAGTGGATTGTCCATCATGCAGGGCCCCACCTTGGATATGGGCCATTCATCATTAGGGTTCGACCTTTGATGTGGACCATCCATTATGTGGATCCCACCTTGATGTGGGTCATCCATCATGTGAAGCCCACCAATATAATTATCCATCATGTGGAGCCCACCTTTGATATGCACCACCATCATGTGGGCCCCACCTTTGAAGTGGAGCATCCATCATGAGGGGCCACCTTTGATATGGACTGTCCATCACGTGGAGAGAGGGGTGAGGAGGGGAGGGAGGGATGGAGAGTGAAAAAGTAATAAGTAAAAAAGCAATTCTTTTTTTCTTTTTTTTCTTTTTTTTCTTTTTTTTGTTTATAGCTATAAGCAACTTGTTATTAAACAACTTTTAAAGAGGAGATTATCAAACTAACATTTAATAGATAAGTAGCTGATTTGTTATTGTCAGCCAAAAAGCTACTTATCAAGGTGTATCCAAACAGGCCCTAAGCTTGAGTGCAAATGATCTCCTGAACTCTAGTCCAAAGGACTCTCCGCTCCACATCCACTTGATGTAACCGGGAAACTACCATGCGTGTTAAGCGAAGAACTAAAGTGGTCTGCACATGATCACATGTGAGAAAGAGTACCGCTTAGTTGCTTTTGTAATGTTTCAAAATAAAAGGGAAAGACAAAAGCAACTCATTAATGGGCAATTAGTGCATGACACCATAGGTGAGGACATTTTAGTCCTTTCACTAGTTAGTTATATCACTAGGTTTCTTTAGAGAATAAAAATGCTAGATTGATTTTTCTTGTTGTTTTTTGGTAAAGAGACAAAAGGGGAAGAAGCACTAGTCCTTGACTAGTGAATTGAACTTAAAGGGACTGTCCTTGACTAGCGAATTGAACTTAAAGGGACTCCTCCCTCAACCTTGAACGTTTTCTTTACTCGCGTGAGTGATGATCCCTAAAGCATTTAAATCTGGTTTATTGAGAAAGTGATTCAACACAATCTCATGTTCTAATCTCTAGGTCAATATCTAATAATCTCAATCTAAGCAAACACCAGTGATTAGAGCTTGCATTAGTGCTGAGTTGCACTATCCCGCCAGCCCCGAGAAGGCCCTCCTGGCCTCCTCACCAAGGTATTCCATATCAGTAACGGTGGTCGTAACAGCCACCACCGTTACCGATATGGGTATCAGTCGTAATAGCCGATATGGGGGCATAACGACCGTTATGACCACCTCCGTAATGATTCAAAAAAAAAAAAAAATCGCCCAAAAAAATTTGGAAACATATCTAAAAAATCTAGAATAATGTAAATATTCCAAATCTGTATTCATTTTTTGTTTTGAACATGTTTCTGGTAGTATAACGGTCCACTCTTTGGTGAGAGTGTTGTATTGGGTTGTCTGAGGAATTTATGAACATGGTTATGTGTCTTTAATGTTTACACATCATGATCAAACATTAGAATTAGAAATCATGAAAAAAAAAAAAAAAAACGCATAAATACCACTTTTTCCAATTTTTTGAAAAAAAAAAAGTGACCGTCGGTGCTTCTATTCACCCCAATCGCTTCAACCTACCATTTTAATCCTAAAAACTATAGTGCGAGTGGTCAAAATCTATTGTAGAATGTAGGAAAGTTTTAGGAATGAGAAAAGTGGAAAATGAGGGAAAATGGATTTACATAGAAAAAGAAGTGGTCGTTTTTCGACTGTTATAGGGGTAAAGGTTGTTATGCATGTTCAAAGTATCAGTATCGCTACAAGTTTTGCTAACCGGGTATACGGAAACAATATCAATATTGTCGATAATATCGCTGATAATTGGAAATGGGGGAAAACATGGGAAAATGTTAGAAGTGAAACTTCAAGAGATGCTAAAATACACATATTTGCATATTTAGTAATAAAAAATTTGCAAAAAGAATGTACACACAATAAGTTTCCATTTAATGGGGGCTTAAAAGCATGTGTCGTCATAAGAAACAGTCTAACCATCCCATTGATCCCATCTAACCATCCATCCAACATCCATCGATATTGCAGAATATCAACAACTCACAATATTTTGCCAAGAAATCATCAACAATTAGAAAGAAAACAAAAGATTGTGGCCTTGATATCGAGCATGTTGCGATAACGATAATATTGAGATATTATCAATATTAGCAATGATAAATTGAAAACAACATACAGCAATGTGCTCGTAAAAAATTGAAATAGAATTTTTTTTTTTTTTTAATAAACAAACTTTCTGTGATATCTCTACATTGATGATATTATTGAAAAATTGCCGATACACTTGTGATAAAAGTGTCATTACATAGTCGAAAATATTGGCGATACATTGGCGATATCAATACATTGGCAAAACAAGCAACGCTTGGAATTTACACATTGAAAATATTGGTGATATCAATACGTTGACGATATTTAGCAATGCATTGTTGATGTGTGGAACTTCTAATACTACCAGTGTTATTGGTATCACCACCAGTGTTATCAGTATCACCAAGCTAGAGATAACGATAGTATCGGAGATATTTCGATAATAACGGAGATAATTCAAACACTAGTTATGCCCCATAACGGCTGTTACGGCCCCTGTAACGGCTGATACAATCCCAAAAAACCAATTGCTCTGTTTCACCCCCGTATCGCATAATGGTCACGGTCGTTACCTATACATATCAACCTTTACAGATCTATCATAACGGATACGGAACACCTTGTTCCTCACCTCTCCAAAGTCATTCCTAATTATACCTCTGACTCCCACCAGGGTCAAGTACCCATAAAGCAACCATTAAAGGTAAAATCGAGAGCACCACTGAACAAGGGACTCCACCTTGGACTTCTCTCTGAATCTCATCTAACATCTACCAATATCTCAACCCAACCTCCTAGCATATCAACTTTAATCAAACCCTCTTTACGACATGAACACAATAACCCACAATGCAACACTTCCCAAACTCTTTTCACTACCCCCTACATGTTCTCCCCTTTACTCCTAAAAACTTAATTAGCTCCTATAAAGGCAGATTACTTCCTCATAAAGAGATCAAAGAGTCGATATCAAGCTAAGATTCTATATAATATGGCCATTAATGGATCAGAGGCCAAAACTCCATGCTTCAAACAAACACACCATGATGAGAGGGATTACCTAGCCCACCCCAAACAAGCCATTAATCCACGATCAACGTGAATGAGCAAACTAACGAGGAATGAAGAGGTGATTCACCAACTACACGCTCTTCAAAAAAAAAATACGCACGTTAGGTACTATGGTTCCCTACTCGAGAGATGATCAATCATCAAAATCTAGTTGAGACAAGCCTCACAACAAAAAGCCATTGTAAGAGCCAAAAATGACCAATGTCTACCTATAGGGTTTCAATCGTCCTGCTACCTAAAAGAATAGCACAGAAAGACATCAAAGTGAAAACCCAATCTATTTGGGAACACAAAGTCTTCTACCTCGGCCATCCCTAGTAATAAAAGTTTAATCCACCATCACCATAAGTCGAATAAACTATTCAAGATCATCATCTCATAGGTTTTGTAAGACCCGTACCCTGATTAACTGACCATACGCTTCAATTTCGGCATTGACACGTCCCTTGACAGACCAGATCGGTGAGTTTTGATCGCAACCCTATTTTAATACCGCAACACCTAAAACTTTTACTCTAGCGACCGCACGGGAGCTGCGATTCCAACATCACGTAGCAAGCCTTGTTGTGATACCCAGTGTAAGATATACCTATGTGTGCGCAAATCGAAGCATGTCGCGCTGCGTAGCGTGGGGCCCGCATAGGGAATCTAGCAAGGAATCCCTAAAAGTAACATTCCTAAAACCCTAAACTATCCCTCACCCTTACCCATACCCTCCACACCTACCTAGGCCAAAAGACCAAACTATCCCTACAAAATCCCCCCTGCTCACCCTAAACTACCTCTCTCTCTCTCTCTC